>JAOANR010000001.1:76318870-76367801 GCA_030278955.1 Hygrophila difformis
AAGAACATGCTTAAACAAAAATAACAAGGACACTGGGCAGAACATTAAAATTTAACCAGCAAGAGGTTTTTTCCTAATCTATTCTGGGTTTGATCACACATCCACAACATTATCCCCACTTAATATGCTAATCAGTGAACATAATTGAAAATAACAAAATGGGGGGTCAAATGACCCCAAAATGAAAAAGAAAAGCATAAATCCATGGGGTGTGAGACCCATTTCATGATTTGGGACACAAATGATGAATGTTTTCCCATATATATTGAAGGAGGTGTTGTTAATACCCATGATTTGGGTATTACAAACCCTTAAACAAGAGTTTAGAAAAAAACATAGTATAAAAAATGGCTATCTAAGCAGTCTGTGAACAGTAAAACACTAATCTAAAGCTGCAAACTAAGTGCAAAAAAAATTAATATAATACATAAAAATAAACCTAAACTACTCTACCTAAGAGAGAACTCCTAAGCCTCTGCGTGCCTTCAAGAGTACTTCCTAAAATTTCAAACTTCCAAAAACCAACCAACCCTTAGCTCATGGGAGTCACCCTCATATTTATAGAAGTGTAACCCTAAGCCCATGGGCCTTGTTTCTAGCCCATTGTGTCTTAAGAATCACACACATCACAGCTTTGTCTCGGAACATCAAGTTGGTCGCGGAACACACTGCATGTGGAAAGGCTTCTCGACTGGGTCTTTGTGTCTCTATTTGTGCATCTTGGTCGCGGAATGGGCCTTTGTCGCGGAGTCATGCCATCGCGACAAGGGTCATCGCGCCAAGGGGCTTGGCTTGGTTTCCTCTTCATTTTGGGGCCAGTTGGTCGCGGAAGTATGCCTTTGTCGCGGAACACTGCATCGCGCCAAGGGCTTCCGCGACAAAAGGTCTTCCTGGGCCTTGCTGGATTGGGCCAGATGGGCCGAAAATATTCTTTTTGTGGGCTTTTCTATCTTTTTCCCATCTTTTTGTTTCCTTTCTTTTTTCTCATGTTTTTGGATTTTTTTTCTAACATAAATATGTAATAAAATTACATATTTATGTCTTTTTCACACAGCTTATTATTTTTACAATTATGCATAAATTAGTCCAATTCGACTGCTTTCTTACTTAATGTAAGACCGGAATGCGATCAAATGCCCGTTTAAGACACGGAAATGGATTGAAAATAATGGTCATTTTTGGCCATTATCAACATCCTCACATTTAATACTGATCGTCCCGAGCAGTCAGAGTCAATGTTCCTAGAACACGGACTCTACACATATTTTTTTTTTTTTTTTTCAATTCATTTTCGTGGCTTCATAAATCTCACATCTTTTTGAATTGGGATAAGACAATCAAAAACTACAAGTGTTGAATTCCCTTGATTGCAGTGTTTAATGAAATGATACTTGCTCACTATATCGGGCCTACAAATCAAACATATTATCAATCCTTCATGAATATCATGTTTGAAAGATGCAAAGATTAAAAAAATTAGAATTAAGGCAGGACATGAACATGTGTAATGAGAAAAGGCCTCACTTATAAGAGAATCGGAAAAATTCACTCACTCTCAATTGGGGTTTAATCATGAACGCTCAAAATCAAATTTTAATTAAATTTATCCCATAAGCTTGCAATCAGACCAACTCGCCACCGGCTATTTCTTCAAATTCGAGATCACGAGGGTCTTATTATCGAGGGTTTATAACGGGGCGTTACGGTTGTAACATTAGGTAGGAAAGGGAAATTATTGGGCTAAGAAGTGGCAAGAATTAATTCCATCATAACTTGGCATTTTTATTTAAAATTTATGATCATCATTGTTTCTTTTTTTTCTTTTTGTTTTTTTTCTATGCAATTGAATGACATTAGACTATGTCTAATTTGCTTTGTCATTTGCAATTTATTGATGTTGAACTGAAATTCAACACTTTTTTTTTTTTTTTTTTTTTGAATGCACGGTTCATAGAATACGATTTATATTTTGCCTGATGATCAAAAAACAAATTAATGCCTTTGATAGAATTATCCTTGCACACTTGGGTTTGAATTTTTTGGTCTTTTTTATAAGGCTAGGAATAATATAGAGGGCTTCAAAGAAAAAATTAGGCTTATAGGCTCAAATTGGTTAATCCTAAAGGGAAAATATTTTTGGGTTGGATTTCAAATGAAGGCCAAAAATTTGGGTTTTCTAAGTGCCTCGATCATATTCTCGATTTCGGGAATATGGCATGGTCTTGAATCGTCCAATCGCAAGTTCTAGTTTCCTTTAATCAAAATGATCACACATCAAAGAAAATGAATGAGTAAGAGTGACTCATGCTCAAATTTCACAAGGTTGGGTTGATTCATGTCATACAATTATTCTCAAATTTAATCAAAGCTTGATTCTAACAATTTATTCAATCGAAATCTCTAACATGCAGATTTATTACCCAATAAGCTGATCGCATCATTAAATTTTTATAGGCTACAAAACCTTCAGGAATTCATGTCATGCATGTTCTCAATTATATTATCCCAATTTAAAAGTTTGAAAATTTAATCACAAGCCTAAATTCAACTTGTGAATTTAGAGCAAGTTTATGCATATTTTTGCTGGTTATTTAATTGAAAGCAGTAAAGAGGCACTGGTTGGGGGGGGGTTGGGGGGGGGGGGGGGTGGGGGGGTGGGGGGGGGGGGGGGGGGGGGGGGGGGTGCTGACATACTGAGTATGTCAACAGCATATTTTTGGTCTGACAGTCACTTACTTTTTCATCTCGGACTGTACAGACATCTTTTCAAAGGGAAAGCAGTAAAGAATTGTTCAGTGGTCTCAAAAGTTGAGTTCCAATTTTAGGGAAAAGCAAATTAAATACATCCGAGGCAAGGGATTCTCGTGCAGTTAATACGAACCTGCACACACAAAAGGAGGGAAATCCCTTGCAAATACTACTACTAGACTGGAAATAAAATAAAGCAGGGTAAATTCCGGATTCATGCTTTCTTCCTTCCTTCTTTCAGGGAACATGTATCGGAGCCCAGAGGACACAGCTGGAAATAGCTCACAACGCAGGCACACATTCACGGTTTTCTCAGAGGTTGCATGCCAATTCTGGGCAATAGACTCTGACTCCTTGGCCTGCCCACAGTTGTGGGGTTGTCTGGGTGATCAGTTATCCAAGCGAGAACGTGAGGGATGTATCCGAAAGACTGATCGATCTGTACCATCCTGTCACGATCATTCTGATTCGCCTGCTCAACTTGGCTTTCATCTGTCTTACTCATAAGCATCATACGCGGGTGAAGATTGATGTCTTATGGTTGTCCCTCAAGTCCCGGGCGTAGCAGTTCACAAGACGCACGCTCCTCATTCCCCTCTGCAAATGCCCTGAGTGCTGGAACGAGCTGAAGGTTGAAGTTTCCTGCAGCTGTGCATATTTGCAGGAATCTCTCCTTCTCTGCCGACGGATCCTTTCTTGCCATCTCTTCACCGTGAAGTGTTAACCTCTACATCGCTTCGTACACGATAGTAAGGTTCCCAGCATCCCTGAGTTTCTTGCATCACGTTGTGCAGTAAACACCCCCTTGATTTCATCCTCTCCTATTCGGGAGAGAATTTCACCAAGGAGTTTCGATCGGCAGTCCAGCAACTTGGTTCCTTCTGGAGCAGGGTCTGGAATGGGAGGATTACCCTGAAAAGATAAGAAGTGATGAATCCAATTTTTTATAATTTTCAGGAAATTATTCAAGTTTAGAAAACCAACATCCTCACATTTAGAGCTTTTGCTCTAGATGTGAGATTATTAAATTTTCTGACTTGAATTTTAATTTAAAGCATGTATAAATAATATTTGGTTTTGGATGGGCCTTAGAGGGCCCAAAATAAAATAAAATTGGCCATTGGGCCTAAAAATCTTTTTAATGGGCCATAGGGCCCAAAAGTTTTCAATTTTATTAAACAAGTCCGAGACACTTGTTGGAAGTGGAATGAGATGGATAGATGGAAATGGAATGCTCGAATATTGGAATGTGCAATGGAGACGTGGCGGAACGGATCTGCTGTTTCTGAATAGCTTGGGACTGTTTGGACAGTTTTAGCATCCAAAAAATTTGCAAACACTGTTTTTAATTTTAAAATGGTTGACTTGTTTTATTTAATAAAAGTGGGATGTGAGTGGTCCCATTTTGAAATTTTTGAGAAGGATAGCCAGTTAGGTGACAAAATACTGCTATCTTACTCACAGCTCAGTGTTCTATTGGGAACAAAACTCAAGTCAAACATTAAACAAAAATAGCTCTTTTTGTCTTTTTCTAAAAGGTTGCTTTTATTAAAAGTGGGAAGCCTCCTATTGGGTGTTTGTACTATGTTTCCATACAACAAACAAACATTTTATTCCCATGAGATTTCTAACATGAGAACAAATGTGCCCAAAAAGATCTTCCATCCTTATTACAACCACCCACACTGTGCACATCATCAGGATCAATCAAACTAATAACATCAAGATATTTCAAAACAATACCCAAATGTTTATCGGTTTGTTCTTTTTCAGTTTTAAACTTCAAAAATCTTATCCATTAACAGTTTAACCCCATTAATCAGTTTTCAAAAACAAATTCTCAAAAACTTCAAAATGGTGCTCAAAGCCGAGGGCACTCAAAACCTCCAAAAATCTGAAGTTGGATGTGCACACTAACAACACCACACCATCGAACACAGCAAAATGAAAAACAAAACGAGACAAAACAAAAGAAACAGGTCCGAAGGGGGGCTATGACCATGGTGAAAATAGGGTTTACCCTTCCTCCTTGGCTCGGGTCTAGGCGCGGGTCCAAGGATTGGGAGGGGGTCCATGAAATCGGTCCATAGTTTCCCTAGAAATGGCGTGCACGAGTGCGAAGAACACTGTGGTGTTCGTTCGGATGAGAGAAAAATAATGTGGGAAAAGAAGATGAAGAAACTGAAAGAAGTTGAAATGACAGGAGGAAGGTGAAAAGAAACTGGAGGGGGTGGGGGGTATAAATACTTGAACCTTTTGTCGCGGAATCCGAGACTTTGTCGCGGAACCAAGGTTCCGCGACAAGGCATAGCGACATTAGAGTGGTCGCGGAGTTGAGGGTTGGTCGCGGAGTCATACTCCGCGACAAGGCTACCGCGACAAGGTCAGTATGGAGACAGTCAACGCAGGTCATGTCGCGGAGCAGGGCTTGGTCGCGGAGTCATGCTCCGCGACAAGGTGCATCGCGACAAGATGTGGGTGAATGGTTTTAGAAGGAAAAAGGGAGTTTGTCGCGGAGTAAGGCCTGGTCGCGATGCATGACCATCGCGACAAAGGTCCTTCCGCGACAAAGGATTTTGAATTTTCAAATTTTCTTGGACTGGGCCCGAGTGTGGTATTGGGCCTGCGTCCATTTTATTTGATTTGGGCTAAGTAGATTTAGTCCAAGTAAATTCAAAATGCTGGGCTGGAAAATTAAAATAGTCCAATTTGCATAAAATTAGGTTGGGTCAGTTCCAATTTATCTGTGAATTTTGTTTCGGGTCTTGAATTTTCTTCAATTCCCGAGAACATTTTCTCAGATTTATAGAACTAATCCAACCAAGAACCTGGTTTTCCGTGTTACTGTTATCTGCTCCTCTTTTTGGTGGTTCCGAACTTCTGCAAGACAGACAAATAAGACGCATTAGATTTTTTTTTTTTTTTTTTTTTTTTTTTTTTTTTCAAATATCAACATCCTCACATTTAGAGTCTTAGTACTCTAAATGTTTAATTGATCTTTGGGTACTTTCTTGCCATGAAATAAATACTGCAAATATATACTATATATATAAACTGAAATTTTTGTATTTTTAAATGCTGTTTCTTATTGAGTGTAAGCCGGGTCTGCCACTGCTTGGCTTTCTTTCTCCGGATCGAACTGTCCGAGGTACTCCTTCAATCGTTGTCCATTCACCACTATATCGCCCCTGCCAGTTCGAATCCTGACAGCTCCATTTTTGAACACCTCTAGTACTTCATGTGGTCCTTCCCATCTAGATTTGAGCTTTCCGGGGAACAGCTTCAACCTAGTATTGAACAATAACACATGTTGACCAACATAGAAATACTTAGGTTTGATCCGGCGATCGTGCAACTTCTGGGTCCGCTCCTTGTAAATTCGAGAGCTTTCATAAGCTTGCGCTCGTATTTCCTCAATTTCATTGAGGTCCAACTTACGTTTGCTCTGAGCAACTTTCGGATCAAAGTTAAGCGTTTTAACGGCCCAGTAAGCTTTATGCTCTAGCTCTACAGGTAAATGACAGGCTTTTCCAAAGACCAGCCTGTATGGAGACATCCGATGGGAGTCTTATATGCTGTGCGGTATGCCCATAGAGCATCATTGAGCTTACGTGCCCAATCCTTACGGGTTATCCCGACAGTGGCTTCGAGTATGTGTTTGATTTCGCGATTGGATACTTCGACTTGACCACTAGTCTGGGGATGATAAGGCGTGCCTATCTTATGGAGGATCCCATTTTTACTCATTAAAGTTTCAAAAGCTTTATTAATAAAGTGTGTTCCTCCATCAGATATCACCACCCTAGGTACGCCAAATCGACTGAAAATGTTGTTCTTGAGGAACTTGATGACTTGGCTACCATCATTGGTCGGTAATGCGACAGCCTCGACCCATTTGGATACGTAATCGACAGCTACCAAGATGTAGTAGTTTCCACCAGATGGTGGAAACGGTCCCATGAAGTCAAATGCCCCATACATCAAAGATCTCAAGCGTGAGAATCCCCTTCTTGAGGCATCTATCCCTCTTGGAAATGTTTCCTAATCTTTGGCATCTGTCACAGCCCTTAACAAATGTCCTGCAATCCCTCATAGATGTGAGGCCAATAAAATCCACCATTCGAGGACCTTGTGGGCCCGTTCGAGCGGGACCATGGTGACCTCCATATCAGATTCATGGCATTTTCTGACAATTTGATAAGCTTCATGCTCAGTCCACATCGCCTGATTATTAAATCAGGGCAGTGTTTGAAGAGATAAGGTTCTTCCCAGAAGTAACTAATACATCTCGTGTTTGAACTTATTCCTTGATGATAATTCGAAAACTGGGGGGTTACTCCGCATGCCAAGAAGTTAGCGATGTCGGAAAACCATGGACAAGCTTGATTATGCAGATGCAACGCGAACAACTGTTCGTCCGGGAAATCCTCATTGACGGCTTTTTCCTTTTTATCATTATCTAATCGAGATAAGTGGTCAGCAGCACCATTATCTCGACCTCGCCTATCTTTTATTATGATGTCGAATTCTTGCAACAGAAGTACCCACCTGATTAATCGAGGTTTTGCATCTTGTTTGCTAAACAAGTATCTCAATGCTGTATGATCGGTGTATACTATGGTCTTTGTACCTATTAGGTACTGTCTGAATTTGTCAAACGCAAAGACTACAGCATACATCTCTTTCTCCGTTGTGGTGTAGTTAACTTGGGCCTCATTCAGGGCATGACTTGCGTAATGAATTACGCAATGTCTCCCATCCTTATGTTGTCCAAGAACTGCGCCCACGGCGAGACCACTAGCATCGCACATTACCTCGAAAGGCAGTGACCAATCGGGTGGTTGCACTATCGGTGCAGAAACCAACATCTTCTTGAGCGTGTCAAAGGCTTGGACACACGCTTCATTTATTAAGAAAGGATTTTCTTTACAAAGCAGATTAGTGAGCGGCTTGGCAATTTTAGAGAAATCCTTGATGAATCGCCGGTAAAAACCGGCATGCCCTAAGAAGCTCCTAACTGATTTGATCGAGTTAGGAAGAGGGAGATTAGAAATGATGGAAACTTTGGCTGGATCAACTTCAATGCCTGCACGAGAAATGCGATGACCTAACACTATGCCCTCAGTGACCATAAAATGGCACTTTTCCCAATTTAAAACCAAGTTAGTGTCTTCACACCTCTTTAAAATCTTAGCAAGATTGGTCAAACAATCTTCGAACGTATCTCCATATACAGAGAAGTCATCCATGAAGACCTCAATGCATTTTTCGATAAATTCAGAGAAAATAGACATCATGCATCTTTGAAAAGTAGCAGGTGCATTGCATAAACCAAAAGGCATCCGTCGATAGGCAAAAGTGCCGTACGGGCAAGTAAAAGTGGTTTTATCATGGTCCTCACTGGAAATAACAATCTGATTATAACCAGAATAACCATCCAAAAAGCAATAAAACGCTCTCCCTGCCAACCTCTCAAGCATCTGATCAATGAATGGCAATGGAAAATGGTCCTTGCGTGTGGCCTCATTCAGCTTCCGATAATCGATACAAACTCTCCATCCGGTCACTGGCCTGGTTGCAACCTCTTCTCCTTGCTCATTCTTGGTTATGCACATCCCTCCTCGTTTGGGTACGACCTGCACTGGGCTAACCCATTTGCTATCAGAGATAGGATAGATTATACCAGCATCTAAGAGCTTGATAACTTCTTTCCTTACCACTTCCTGCATAAGGGGGTTCAATCGCCTCTGAGGTTGACGGGAGGGTTTAAACTCTTCTTCCATCAGAATCCTGTGCATGCAAATAGAAGGGCTTATTCCTTTTATATCAGAAATGGTCCAACCTATTGCATGTACATGTTTCTTAAGAACGACCACCAGAGCGTTTTCTTGCTCTTGAGAGAGCTTAGCCGAAACAATCACGGGTAACTTTTTATGTTCTGCGAGAAACGCGTACTTGAGATGATCGGGTAATGTTTTAAGTTCAAGCTCTGGTGGACATTCAACGGAAGGGAGTAGTTTGCGAGAATTGGGTAGTGGGAGAACAGATTTACCTTCGGGATCCTGCATCAGTACAGGATCCTCTTCCTCCTCTTGGTTGGCGTCCTCATGGAAGTCCATGCCATCAAATTCCTCCAAATCCCCTGTTTCGGGGTCGGCGAAGTGAACGGCTTTGCATTCTTTGTGCTCCACGCCAGCAGGCTTCAGTACCTGCTTTGATGATTCATCCAGCATCATTTCACACTCAAATACAGAGTCAAGCTCTTCCCTAACTATTACATTTTCGAATGAAAAACAAGAACTGTCATTCGGAAATTTCTGCAATTTCTCCATGTCAAAGATGATCTCCTCGCCATCGACCCTTAAGGTGACTTTTCCGGATTTGGCGTCAATCAGTGCACCCACCAGTGGCTAGAATGGGCGTCCAAGGATAAGTGGCATTTCAGAATCCTCTTCAATGTCGAGGACGATGAAGTCGACCGGGAAAAGAACTTGCCCGGTTTTGACTACAACATCCTTAAGGATTCCTACGGGCTGAGTGATCGATCTGTCTGCAAGTTGCAATCTCATCTTGACCGGTTGAATTTCTCCAAGCTTAAGGCGAACAGCCATAGCTAGTGGCATCACATTGATGCTTGATCCTAAATCACAAAGCCCATACTCACTTTGGCCTTTCCGAATTGTACTGGAAGTGTGCCAACATCCGGGGTCCTCTTTCTTTTCAGGCATTCTCCTCTGAACAATGGCACTGCACGTGCTGTTGAGAATAATTACCTCTTCCTGCTCAACCTGCCTTTTTCCTGAAATCAATTCTTTCAAGAACTTAGCATAGATGGGCATTTCGGAAATCATTTCTGTGAGAGGAATGGTTATCTCTACAGACTTTAATCGTTGCAGAAATTTCTTGAATTTAAGATCATGTTCTTTATTTTTAAGCCGCGCAGGATAAGGAATCCTGGGCATGTACTTGTTATTAGCAATTTTTGGTGGTGAAGGGAAGGAAGTTGTACCTTCACCTGTACCCTTATCTGGTTCAGCCGTTTCAGGCGCAGCTTCAGTCTGCAATTCGGCTGTCTCTTTTTCTGCTTCGTTCCCATTATCAGCTTCCTTACCAGCATTGTCAACAATATCATCTTCTTCAAATTCGCTCCAGTATCCGCTCCCTTTGGTCCAGCTAGTACTCTCCCAGATTTCAAGGTTATTGCCTTGCATTGCGGGTTCTTTTCCGCAGTGCTAGGCAATGTTCCTTTGTCCCTTTTCTGCATCTCATTAGCCATCTGTGTAACTTGGGTCTCCACATTTTCTGATGGAGGCTTGCAGTTGATTGTTGATCTCTTTTCTGACTAGTGATGAAATCAGTCATCAGATTCTCAAGCCTTGAAGGGGGCTTTTGATTCTGATTCTGATTTTGCTGCTGATTCTGATTCCACTGGCCTTGGTTTGGGACAAACTGAGGCTGGAAATTCTGATTGGGCTGAAAGTTCTGGAAATTCTGAGGCGGCCTCTGCTGGATCTGAGGTTGGAAACCTGGATTCTGAAAATGCTGGCCCCTGTTCTGATTGAATCCCTGATTCTGCTGAGGGTTGAACTGTTGTTGCTGTGGCTTGTTCAAGAGATGTGAGTTCAAGGCGTTGTTGTTTGAATAAGACAAATTCGGGTGTCTATTCGGAAAAGCTCCTGCATAGTTACAGCTCTCTGCTGTGACTTGCTCGCATGTGTCAGTTGCATGAGCACCTTGACACAGTCCACAGATCACATCAGTTTGCTGTCCTTGCGCAGAACTTCCAACTCCTTGATTTACAGACAACGCTGCCACTTGCTCTTGAAGCTTTTCAATGTCTGACTTCTCTACTGTACCTACAACACACAAACCACGAGGGGGAGTGGGATTACCATCATCAGTTAGAACAGAACGGTTGACACTCATGGCTTCAATCTTTGCCCAGGCTTGGTCCATAGGTATGTAGAGCAAATGTTGACCACCGGCAGCATCAAGCATGGATTTCCATGCTGGGGTCAGACCACTGTAGAACTTTCTCAGTCTCTCCCAGTCATGGAAACCATGTTGAGGACACTTTCTGAGTAGGTTGAAGAATCTCTCCTTTGCATCATACAAGGACTCGTCGGGTTTCATCTTGAATTCCGCAATTTTGGAGCGGCATTCATCCACCTTGGACTCCGGGAAGTATTTTGCTAGGAAGTTTCTGATCACATCCTCCCATGTAGACTTCTGATTTACGGGCAGTGACTTGTACCATGTTCGTGCTCCGCTTGTCAGAGAGAAGGGAAATAGCCTTAGTCGAATAGTGTTTGCGGGTACATCACGATTCTTGATCGTGTCGCACAATTCTAGGAAGGTTTGCAGGTGATCATGGGGATCTTCATGACTTGCTCCGGCAAACTGGTTGCTCTGGACTAGATTGATTAGGGCCGGTTTCAGTTCGAAATTCCTGGCCAAGAATGGAGCTTGTCCAGGAATGTTCAGATACGGCTCTAAAATCGGCTGCATGTAATCAGCGGCAGCTGCTGCTTGATGATTGTTCTCAGGCCCGCCTTGGTATTGCTGTGGGTAGTAGTTCTGAGGCATGAAATAGTTCCTCGGATCATTGAAATCATTCGGATTCGGGGGATTCTGATGGGGGTTGTGGTATTGCTGATTCTGTTGGTTTGGGAAATTTTGCTGATTTGGTTGGTTTTGGTTGTTTGGTGGGTTTTGGTTCGGGTTGGGAGGGGGTGCCTCGAAGTGCTGCTGGTCCATGTTTGGTGGATTCCCACCTCCTTGTATGATCTGGGGAGGGGGATCATCCAATTCATCATGATCAGCATCCTCGGGATCTTCCTCAATGTTGTGAAGTGGGGGACTGGGTTGAATGATTGGTGGGATGTCAGGGTTTGCCATCTCGGAGATATCGCTGCTGGTGCTTGGCGAAAGTAATGCCTGTCGTTCCCGTTCCCTTCTCCGTTTAGTCTCCGCCCTAAGACGTCGAGCTGTCTTTTCTATCTCTGAATTAAACGGGATCTCGGCTGGCGTCTGCTTCCTCCTTTGCATAGAACAACGGCTTCAATAATGACAGTACCTGTACAATCCCCAGGTTAGAAGTGGTTCTGAAGGTGAATATTTATAATTATATGTATAGGCTACTCTAGGAGCAATGAGGAATGTAATTCTCTAAATAAAACGGCGCTGCATCCTCCCCGGCAACGGCGCCATGAAACTTTTGACAATTTCCGTCCCACGAGCATTTTCTTAAAAAATATACCAGGTTAGATTTATTACATGAAAAGAGTTATGATTCACGGGAAAGGGTTTAGGGATATATCAAGATTATTAGTCTTTTTATTACTCCAGTGTGGTGCTTTAATTTCAAATGGCACTGTGGTCCTCCCTGTCATGAAATGTTGACAAATCTCATGGCATAGCCGGGATAGGTTGACCTTCAGCCTGTCACACTGAGGATCCCCGGCAAGTATGCCATGATACTTCTCATCCATTCTTGCCATGAGAGTTCCTGCCATGAAACTTTTGGCAAGTTCCCACTACATGAGCATTTTCCGAAAAATCATGATCCTGGTTCAAGTTTTATTTAATGAAACCAATTGATGATGGCGGAGTTGTGATTAGGGATATATTTATAAGTAGTCATGTTTTTATTGCTCGTGTTTAAGAAACTGTGGCCCGAAAGCGCACGGTGTCAAAAATTGCAGTAATTTATAGTAAGACCGGATCGTTCACTGGAGGATGTGCGATAGAAGCAGGTCCCACGTCGTTTTACTAGATTTTCCATTCGTATTGCTCAATAGGTTTGAAAGGTGATTAATATCTACTAACATGAATTTAAACTAGATCTAGAAAGCAGTTAAATTAATCTACAAAGCAAATAAATCTATTCTAGAAAGCGGATAAGGATTATTCTAAGAATGCAGTAAACATTATCTATGAAAGCAGGGAAAAGGAGCATTGTGCCAACCGTGAAGTTGAGTCACAATGTGGACAGAAAGGACAGGAAGAAAAGAATGAAAATTGGACAAGAGTGAGATACAGCAATATTAAACTTCCATTTTCATACGCAGATCTTTGGTTGGGATAATTCTTTCAGATAGCTAATTCTCATGCTCTCAATAAGGCTTTCCCTTTAACAGACAGGTACTTGCAATATGAGTTTACATGTTCTTAAGACCGCAAATTCTAAGATACCACAGATTCGTAACTGCCCTGGCCTGGGTATGTTACCTCATCTGTGGTGGATAAGCAACACCTGACACGTCATTTATTGGAATGCCAAGTACCACTATCATTCTCCCATGTCACACCCAAAGATTTGAATCAAGCCCTAAACTATCCCTTAACTGTCAATCCTAGTAGCAGTTACACAACTCTCAATACAACCGAGTGACCTCTAATGAAAGCGGTTAAAAGAAAGCGGTAAAGAAAGCATTTAAGATCCTATCACCCGGAGGTTTTGAAAATCTGACCCTGGTAGTAAAAGACAGCTCCCCATCAGAGTGAAGGAGTATGGATCAAGAATTCCCGGCTCTCAGTGGACCACTAATGTGTTCACTTCCTTCCGGGTGATTATGAGATACAAACTAATGGAAATTAGTTCGTTCCGGATGCACTCACTCAGGACTCAAAAGTAGGCTTTGGCAGAAGAAGATAGCAGTTGAAAGAAAACTCAACCCTATCTTGGAAAATAACCAAGGCCTGAATGATGTTCCTCTAAGATTATGTACTACACTGTATTTGAATCCAAGTGGATCCCATCTCGGCGTAGCAACTAATCTTACATTTCCATCAACCAGCAATTTTGGAAAATAATGGATTTGAAAATCATTCCCTGTCAGGTACTAGACTCTCAGTTAAAACACAGACCCTTTCAGTCTAAACGAGACCTAATCGCTGAATCTGCTTCTTAATTCCCAAAATATAACCCTTGATAGAATATGAATTAGTCATAACTGAAGATTTTATCCCTTACTCAGATCCGGATTTTATAAAGAGGTTTTTGTTGGAAGTTTATAAAGCAATATCTGTTAAAGATCTAGACTTCTATTGTCCAAGGGAAGGATCCCAAAATACTTACAGACCACAACAGTACATAATATTATCATGCATAAGGGTATATGGAAGTGTAAAATTAATTGACCCAAAATATAGAAGCGGGTCTAGACAGAAGGTGAAACACAGAATGGAATGGTCAAGGTACCAAAGTAATGGCAGAATAATCAGGTGGACTGTAAACATCTACTGTCCAATTTCCCAATCACTCGGATGGAGCGAATTTAGACAGCTTAGACCCTATAATGGTGGTGTCAACACCAGTTGGGCCTCCACTGTTTGTGAATTCGGATAAAAACCTACATGCTTCCCTTCTATAATGATCATCAGTTGGCATTGACTGATGCCAACTGACTCCCAATACGGATTGGGATTCAGGTTTGGAAATTAAGATGACAAAAATAAAACTGTATCTGGATGGGAGTCAGTTGAGCAGCTATTGTAACCCCGGATGGGCGAACCGCCAAGGCTTCCACTGACAGCCATTCAGACCATGCAAAATAACGATTAGTAACTAATGCCCAGAATACGAGCTAGTTATCCATGAGGGAGTACCTGCCAACATTATTCTGATGTATTCTTTACTAATGGTTCCACACAACACACATAGACAAAATAAGTAAAAAGCAAAAGAAGATCCATTGCATGAGAGACATTGGTTTCTCATGCAAGGTTGTGGATTGGGTCCACATGTAATGGTCTTAAATAATCCTTCCTACCATAATTAATTACAGTCCAGATTATCTGTTTAAGCCATCAGGATTTGTTTATACAAGAATGTTTTAATGGCAATTGAACAAAGGTCCTTTAATCATGATGATTATTGAAGAGTGATTATTGCTAATCTCAATTTTTAATCATTAATGAGTCAAGGGTTCAATCAGTTAAGAAGTGCAAATGGAGAATCAAAATTTGGGCAGCATAACACCCTATATTGCAATTCCAGAATGTTACATCCTAACCCGTGGGGCTATGATGTGAGTGTTGCAATATAAAATAGGAAGAGAATGGAATTGTTTGAGATCAAATAGAGAGAGAGAAACCTTGTCGCTATATCATAAATGTTGTCGCGGACCGAGATCCGCGACATGGACATCCCGACAAGTTTTTAGAATTTTTGGCAGCATAACGCCTCTTTGTCGCTATGCAAGGTTTTGTCGCGGAACGTGGCTCCGCGACAAGGGTGACATCGCGACAAAGTGTTTTAATAAAATTCTAAGGCATTTGAACCTTTGTCGCTATGCATGGAGATTTTGTCGCGGAACGTGGTTCCGCGACAAAGTGTTCAAAGGTTAAGAAACATGGCATAATTTTTCTGTCTCGGAATGGGATTTTGTCGCGGAACGTGGCTCCGCGACAAGATGATTCCGCGACAAGAAGCCATGAAGTCAAAATGCAAGGGTTTGGCTCCTTTGTCGCTATGCATGGACAGTTTTGTCGCGGAACGTGGCTCCGCGACAAGGTATTCCGCGACAAAGGGTTTTAAATTTGGAGACAAGTGTCTTGAAACACCTTGGTCGCGGAACAGCCACTCTGTCGCGGAACGTGGCTCCGCGCCAGAAGGCGGTTGGCGCCCAAGGTGGTTCAGGACAAAAGTCAGAAAAAGCAGAAATGAACAGTGGCATGCAAACAGCGTGATCTCACCCTATTTCAGATCAAAAAGCTATTCTAAGCTAAAAATAAGCAAGAAACATTCAAAATAAAGAAGAACATGCTTAAACAAAAATAACAAGACTGGACAGAACATTAAAATAAAGCATGAGTCCTAATCTAGGGTTTGATCACACATCCACACAACATTATCCATAATATGCTAACAGTGAACACGAAAATAACAAAATAGGGGTCAAATAATCCCCAAAATGAAAAAGAAAGCATAAATCCATGGGGTGTGAGACCCATTTCATGATTTGGGACACAAATGATGAATGTTTTCCCATATTATTGAAGAGGTGTTGTTAATACCCATGATTTGGGTATTACAAACCCTAAAACAAGAGTTTAGAAAACAAAACATAGTATAAAAATGGCTATCTAAGCACTGTGAACAGTAAAACACTAATCTAAACTAAACTAAGTGCAAAAATTAAATAATACATAAAAATAAACCTAACTACTCTACCTAAGGAAGAACTCCTAAGCTTGCCTTCAAGAACTCCTAAATTTTCAAACTTCCAATCAACCAACCCTTAGCTCATGGGAGACACCTCATATTTATAGAAGTGTAACCCTAAGCCCATGGGCCTTGATTCTAGCCCATTGTGTCTTAAGACATCACACACATCACAGCCTTGTCTCGGAACATCAAGTTGGTCGCGGAACACACTGCATGTGGCAAGGCTTCTCGACTGGGGCTTGTGTCTCTATTTGTGCATCTTGGTCGCGGAATGGGCTTTTGTCGTGGAGTCATGCTATCGCGACAAGGGTCATCGCGCCAGGGGGCTTGGCTGGTCTCCTCTTCATTTGGGGCCAGTTGGTCGCGGAGTATGCCTTTGTCGCGGAACACTGCATCGCGCCAAGGGCTTCCGCGACAAAGGTCTTCCTGGGCCTGCTGAATTGGGCCAGATGGGCCGAAAATAGTCTTTTTGTTGGCTTTTCTATCTTTTTCCCATCTTTTTGTTTCCTTTTCTTTTTCTCATGTTTTTGGATTTTTCTAACATAAATATGTAATAAAATTACATATTTAGGTCTTTTTCACACCAGCTTATTATTTTTACAATTATGCATAAATTAGTCCAATTCGACTGCTTTCTTACTTAATGTAAGACCGGAATGCGATCAAATGCCCGTTTAAGACACGGAAATGGATTGAAAATAATGGTCATTTTTGGCCATTATCAGGCACGCCACGACGACGGCTCACACGTGCTGAAACTCTAGCGCTAATCCGGGAAAGGCGGGAGCGTAGCCGTCGACAGGGAGCATGTATGTTTTTATTCAATTTTTTATAACATAATAGCCTATTAACCTTGGTTTGTTTGGTTTGTTTCAATCTTTTGAATGGCAGTTGCTGCTTCAGGTTCGGAAGAGCAACCTCATGATGCCCCAGCTGCTGACGAGCCTGGCGTACCAGAGACCCCGCCACCACATGTCCCAGGTATGCATATTATGAATTTATAACGATATCATATAATGTATAATGTTATGAAATCTTCTTTGTTAGGGGCTGGAAATAATAATGTGAATGCGCCAGCGCAACAGGCTGCGAATAGGATACAGATTGGACTGAACAAGAAGGGAGTGTAAGTTAATTATTTAAATGTTTAACCATTTCTGAAATGCCTAATCATTTCGTAAATATTTTTTTCAATCTATTATTATGTCTTGCTGCAGAATTGACTTCCCGAATAAAGTTGTGAAAAAAATAACGGAATGCTATGGTTTGCGAACTGACAAGGAGGGGATCAGTTGGGGGAAGGTGTCACAAGCCACGAAAGATTTTTATTGGGGGGAATTTCAGGTTTGTTCGTCTCTTCCAAATAAATTAGCTTATTCAATGTATGTTTACTGACGTTAAATTGTGCATGAACTGCAGAAGTTTGCTAGTTGGGAACCCCAACACGATTTCATTGTGAAGAAAGAGTGGGAGAAAAAAAACATCGCGAGGTATGTCTTTTTAGTTAGAGTTTGCATACATGGTTTGTGTTTTGCTCTTATATAGTGGCTATGAAAATATATTTATATGTTGGTCCTTCACAAACTTCTAGATATAAGGATTACACTCTGGATATAAGGAAACATAAAAGGCCAATGCCATCAGATGCTGCAGTGGCTGCTAGATGGCAGGCCATTTGGGATTCTGAAGATTTTAAGAAAAAACAAGTCAGAGGTAAGTTGAACCGGAGACGGGGTGATGAAAATGCGCCGGCCCTACCCACCCACACAGCTGGTTCAAGGACAATTCTTGCGACACATGAGGCACTGGTATAAAATTTCTATATTTTGTTCCTAACATAAGATACTCAATTAAATTAATTTATTACAGGTTGTTAACGCATATAAATAATTATTTATTGTATAGGAGGCTCAACATGACAGGCCGGTTTACTATCCGGAGCTGCACGAGCACACGCATACAAGGAAGCACGAGAAAGAGCAGTGGCTTACACCTCGGGATCAGGAGGTCCAGGTACAGTGTTACAAATCACACGTTGTATAATATTGAATGTATTTTATTGTATTGTCAAATAGCTAAATTGTTTGTTAACTTCAAAATCAGGAGGATTACAATGCAATTGTGGAAACATTAACCCAAGATCCCGAAACTCAGGTGGAGTACGATCCAAACCAGCTATTCGTGGATGTAGCAGGTGGGCGTGATAGGCGCAAGTCCATCTATGGTTTAGGTAAGGGTGAATTTATTTTTTCATATGTTGCAACGACATTACATAAATCTTGGGGTACTTCATCATGTTAGACATTTCAATATTTCATGATGAATACATATAGGTTCACTTGCGAAGGCTATTCCGAGCAGTTACGGGGATGACACCACTGACGACTCGAGGATGTACAATGTCAGAAGGGATGAGTTTGAAGCTTTAAAGACAACAATAGATGAATGGTCCCAGAGGTCGAAGACGATTGAGGAGGAAGTGGAGAGATTGAAAGGACACAGACCGCGCTCCCCTGACGATGGTGATGATGATTTCGGGGGTGACTTTGGAATGGCAGATGATATCACTGCTCATTGAGGGCATTTAGAGTTTTGGACTTGATTGGATATTGGGTCTTGATTGATTATGATTTGTATTTGGATGTTGAGTTGTGTGTTATTTGGATTTTCTTTTGGAGTTTGACCTATCTTTGTAGTTGGATGGAGTTAAGAGTTTTGAATATGTTGCTTTTTTTTATTATGAAGACAAGTCGCTTAGTACGTACTTATGTAAAGATTATCGAATGTTATGGTATTTTGTAGTTTGGTGAATGTTGTTGGGTTTTATATGTATTTGGTGAATGCTTTTTATTTACAGGTCGGATGTTACCAAAACAGACTGGCCTGTTGGCCAATTTCATTGTTACCGACCGCATTTGCGGTCGGTAAGGTGGTCGGGAGTTCCACCCAGGATTAATTTTTACCTGTTCTTGCCGACCGCACGTGTCGTCGCTAGCGCGGTCGGTAGGGTCTACCGACCGCCCCTGCGGTCGGGAGGGGGGTCGGCGATCTTCTCGACTCCAGATTATTCGGTCGACAGCCAGTTGTCGACAAACTCACTACCGACCGCGAGTTCCGGTCGGGAGCGCGGTCGGGAAACGCCGAGGCGACCCGTAACTTGGGTCTACCGACCGCATAATTCGGTCGGGAAATCTGCTTTTTCTTGTAGTGCGAACCCGTCCCATAACTTCCTTAATGGAGGGATGGGTTCAGCGATGAATAACTCAATTAGTCCTATACGTATGTAATTTTGACAACATGGTACTTCTTTTTTTCGGGGGATAAAGAGGGTCGAAGCCTTTTATTCCAAGAATTGTTGAGCACAATACAAACTAGCTAAATCATCCTCCAGGAACTCAATTATATGATCTCGGGCTGTCAAAATATTCTACTATGTCAGTGGAGAACCATGTCCCTTAAGCTATGAAGCTCGGACACCCTCATTTGGGTCGAGAATCATTGCAGGACACGATTATATTCCGGACACGACACGAGACACGTGTCCGGCAACGACTCCGACGAGTGGCCGCTGAGTCGACTCTCTTTGGAGGAAGGAGTCACCTTTGGACAAGAGAGCAAAGAATCCATGGTGGAGGAACGCAATCTTGAATGATTTTGCTGGGAGGAAAGTGGCCGCCGGCACAAGAAAGGAGGTGTCGGCTGCTCCGGCGATTGAAAGTAAGGGGATGTGTAGAAATCGGAGGTAGGAGAAGTCGCAGAGAAGATGATTTCACCAATGGGAGGAGGTAGGAGATGATGTTTAGGGTACAAAGGACGACTAATGGGCCTAATAAATATATTCTACTATATGGCCTAATTAACTTATGAGCCTAATAAAATGAATATGCATGAGAAAGAAGAAATAGGCCCACTATCAACCCGAATACAGTTTACATAATTAAGAAACACCAGCCAATGCATGTGAGTGGAGATGGGAGAATGAAAAAAATAAAGAAAAAAGGCATAAATAAATTGAATATTCGTATCTTGGAAATGGTCAAAACACTTGTTTGGCGGTGTCCTGGTATCCCCAAATTTTAAAAATTGAGTGTCGACTCCTCCGATTCCCGAATCGTGTCCGACACTCAAAAGAGAGTCCGAGTAACATAGCCCTTAAGTAATGCATCGGCTACCCTATTATATTAGCTAATCTAGGCACAAAACTGAATTCTATCTCCCATTGCCACCACCACTGTTGCATTACCTTGATTTGAGCAAACACACGGAGCTGTGGTCCTACCACTACAAGAAAATTGTGTTTTACCGACAGAAATTACCGACCGACATGTTGCGGATGGGATTTACCGACCGTAGGGCCGACCACAACATGCGGTTGGTAATTTAGAGCCGTTATGGTGGACCAGGTTTCCGGACTACCGCTGCACCGACCAAATTTAATTCGGTCGGTGATACTGACCGAATTACCGACCGCAGTTGCGGTCGGTAAATTTTTTTCAATTTTCTAAAAGTTTTATTATTTTTTAAAAAATAATTTAATCTACCGACCGCATTACCGACCGAAATGTCGGTCGCTAAATTTTTTTTCGATTTTTATTATTATTTTTTTAATAAATGTTTCTTTAATTATTTTTTAAATTTAATTATTCCTTTATTTGAGCATTATTTATTTTATAATTTAATTATTATTTATATATTCTTTTATATATTAATTTATATTTATCTTAATTTCATATTAATTAGGTTTTTTTATTTAATTAATTTATTTTATATTTTACTATTTAATTAATGAAATTTAATTAGGTTTTTTTTATTTAATTAATTTATTTTATATTTTAATTTAGTTTCTAATTTACACATTTATATGTATATATGTACTTATATAGGTTATATATATAACATTTCATATAATGACATGAAACATGAAGTGCATAGATGGTCACACGCGTGAGGGATGCAATTGCATACCCGGGTTCGAGGCCTCTCTTCAGCTAATTCTTTCAACATATCTTTGGGAAGGTTTTACTATATAGTACACATGGCGGAATATAATTGATGAATTAGAGACCTAGCCAAGCTGGTTAGGGTTGAGGATGGTGATGGTGAGGTGGGCTATTCGAGTCCTCCCAAGAATAATTTTTTCATAAAATAGAATTACCGATCGGTAATCGGTCGGGAAATTTACCGACCACCGTGCGGTCGGCAAGGTTCCGACGGTAAATTTTTTCATCGGAGGAAAAATACCTACCAAGGTATTACCTGCGGTCGGTAAAACGAATTTTTCTTGTAGTGGATACCAGATCGTCTTTATTATTGATCAAGTCTATTATTGTTTCCTTCTTGTCAGCTTCCACAATTGCTTTCTGGATTCCTTTCTCCCAAGCTTTTATAGACACAGCTGCCATCACAATTGCCTTTCACCCATCCTTCTTTCCGTCTTTCCCATTTGATTCTTCTAGTAGTCCACGTCTAAATTGGAGAATAATGAAAAAATTAATTATTTTTTTTTGCTGAACAGCCTATATAGGCTAGGAAAAGGGTGGTGGGAGCCTATGCCACACAAATTACAAAGAGAAATAAAAAGGAGGGATAGGGGCTAAGTCCCCATCCCAAAAAATAAATAATCATAATAACATAAAATAAAAAAAGTAAAGTAAATTAATATGGTAAAATAAATTTAATTTACCATATTACTCTATAGATATTTCTAGTTCATGTTACCACTTTAATTTTTTATTGCATTTATTATTTTTATTATTTTATTTTAGGGGATTGCTTAGTTTTTCCATATTATTATAATTTAATTTAAAATTATTTCATATTGAAAATGAAGAATTCAAAGTTTTGACATTATAGAATAATGCGTATATAAAATCATGGTTCATCTAATTGGTGAAGTGATTTGGTCACTCTTTCTATGACAAGTATTACTCTATTCTCCTATACAATCATGGTTCATCTAATTGGTGAAGTGATTTGGTCACTCTTTTTTTTTGACAAGTATTACTCTATTCTCCTATACAATCATGGTTCATCTAATTGGTGAAGTGATCTTCAATTATGCAACCTAAAAGGTCCCGTAACGCGGATCTACGCCAATAGTGGGGCTCTCTATGTAACACACTTTAGAGTTCTTATAGGATGGCTACCAAGAAAGAAGTAACTTATTTCACTTCATTTAAGTCAATATTAGGGGTATTACATTAACTCACGGCTTTAAAACGCGTCTACAAGGGAGAGGTGCCAATACTCTTATAAGGCATGTTTCATTTACCTCTCCAACCGATGTGGATGTTACAATCCAACCCTAGGGGCCCAGCGTCCATGCTGGCACGTCGGCATGGGTACTGGCTCTGATACTATCTGTAATGTCTTAGTCATACTTACTTGTAGATATTGTCTGTTTTTGGCCTACCCCCCACCCCCACGGCTTTAAATTGCGTCTACAATGAAGAGATGTCAACACCTTTTATAAGGCATGCTTCATTTCCCTCTCCAACCAATATGGGATGTTACAATCTATCTCTCTCTTTTCTTCATTTTTTTCCTTTTTCTAATTATAAAAAATATTACATATTAAAATATTAATTTTAAATTAAATTGAGTTCAATTTTATTTTGATGAATTTTTACTTTTGCACGAGCATTTTAGGCTAACCAAATAACAAATCACGTGTGGAGTTGAATAGGTGGGAATATAATAGGTTACAGGCTAATGGAACACTGGCCTCTGTCTCCCCTAAAGAAGTAGATTGACCAGTAACCATCGCTAGACGAGACATATTTTCATCGTTATAGCTGGAAATATTCAATACGATTAGTATATTTTTTTATTTTTATTTGACATAGAATTTGGGCTTATATTAATGTTTTTGATTGGATTAACTAATTAAGAGATGAATAATCAATTCACTAAAATAAGTTTGGAGTTACTAGTTTATATTTCTTGTCTTGATCCTAGATCTCAATTCTTTAAGTTTGAAGATACCAATTAGTTCGTCTTTCTAAAGTTTATCCATGATAGTTTCCAACCTTATCAGTCGAAAATTTCTGGTCCGCGGGTGGCTTAAGTTAATCATGTGACCGTCCTAGAGTTATGTTTCTTTGATTAGTTATGATGGTCCTAAATCATTTCCTATGTTTAAATTTGTAATAAATAAAAGAGAAAAATCACTTAGAAGCAGAGAGGCGGATCTACGCCTGGGAGGCTTCAGCCCCACCTCCGTTTTGTTTTGTTTTTTTTTTTTTTTTGATTGACTTTGTAATAAATAGAAGAGCAAAGCAGAGGCGATATACGCCTAGGGTAGGTGGCTCTTCAACCCCACCTCTTTTTGTAATTTTTTTTTCCTTCGTTCTTTTTTCCTTTTTTTAATTATAACAATAATAATTATAACGTTAAATGATTAATTTGAAATTAAATTGAGTAAAGATGAATTGTTGCTTTTGCATGAGCATTTTATTAGGCTAACAAAATAAGAAATCACATATTTTTCTCGTTATAAGTTGGAAATCTTCGATACGATTAGTAGTTTTATTGTTTTTATTTGACATAAAATTTTTGCATATATTAATATTTTCAAATTAACTTGAATATTTTTTTTCCATAGACTTTCGATTACGTTAATTAAGATATATAAATAATCGATTCACTAAAACAAGTTCGGTGTTACTATGTTATATTTCTTGCCTTGATCCTAGAGCTCAATTCTTCAAGTTTGATATATACCGATTAGTTCGTCTTTATAAACTTTATCCAAGAGATTTTTCAGCCACCACCAATCAAAAATTTCTGGGTCCGCCACTGCTCGTAACTGTATTTTCTATCAGTTTAGTGCATGAAGTATTTGAATAACCCAATACTCTATAACTTTTTTCTGTCACCAAAATAAAATTTTCTCTTAGCATGCAGTGTGTTATAAAATCTTGGTTATATAACGGGTGAAGTGATTAGCAATTATGTCTCTCTTATGTCTCCCTTAAGGGAATTAACGACTAGAGTTACTCAAATTCGACTCAGAACATGGCTAGGAAAAACTCAACTCGTATTCGAATTATTCGAGTATGAGTCGAGTATCGAGCTCGAGCTCAGATCATGATACTCGTCGAGTATCGAATACTGAGTTGAGTCGAGTACGACTCTTTTTTTCTTGAATTTTGAAAAATATTTAAAAGAAGAAAATTGAAAAGCTCGAGTAGCTCGAGCTACTCAACTCGAATAAAAAATAATTTAAAAAATGTTGAGCTACTTGAGCTCGAGTAGCCAAAATCAGCCAACGAGTCGATCTAGAATAACCACTACTTTAGCCCGACTCTTCAATGCCCCTAACCCAGTTACCGACCCCAATTCCCGACCACCATAGTCCGGGTCGGATTTACCGACCCCAAAATGGGGTCGGTAATATGTAGCCGTTATGGGGACCCGGGGCATTCGACAACCAGAACACCGACCACAATTAATGTGGTCGGCGTTGCCGACCCCATTTGGGGTCGGTAACAATTACCGACCCCATTACCGACCCCTGTTTGGGGTCTGTAGTTGTTTTCAATTTTTTTATTTTTTTTATTATTTTTTCCATTATTTTATTATTTATTCTATATTTTTATTCAACATTTATTTGATTATTTTTATAATTTAATTATTTATTTATTTGAGCAAATTAATTATTTATTTATTTTATAATTTAATTATTTATTATTTAAATTATTGAATTCAATAATTTATTTAATTAATTTATTTTTTATTTTTGACTCGTAGTATTTTTTATTAAAAATAAATTTGTGTTATTATTTACATTTATTTTAATTTTGAATAATTTTATTATTTTAAATTTAATTTTATAGTATTTTATTTAATTAATGAATTATTCTATTATTTATTTATTTAATATCAATTTTTATATTAATCTTTAAGTTATTAATTACACATTTATATATAAAAATATTATATTATTTAACAAATTGCATATAATAACATGAAAAGTTGTGTATCCGGATGGCACGCGCGCGGGTGGGAAATACACTTCACCTGGGTTCGAATCCTCTCTTCAGCAATGGGGGGAATTAATATATATATAACACGTGGCGGCTTCTCATTGGTGTTGCAAATGGGTAGCACAGCTGGTTAAGGTTGTGGCTAAGTGAGGCTGAGGTGGTGGAGCTTTCCTGAGCACATTTATTTCATATAAGAGATTTACCGACCCCAATTTGGTGCCGGTAATGGGGTCGGTAATTTCTGGACCACAAGGTCCCCGTCCCTAAATTACCGACCCCATTTTTGATCGGTAATGGGGTCGGGAAATCTACCGACCCACTTGGAGTCGGTAAAGCCACCGACCACAGGCTCCCGTGGTCGGCTTTGGATTACCTACCAGCATTTTACCGACCCGGGTTTGGGGTCGGTAAGGGTCTAAACACCCGTAAAACCCTTTGGGGTCAGTAATCCCGAGTTTTCTTGTAGTGCTAGTATCCCTCAATGATGAAGTTTATTTGGAGGCACATAAATTATATGTACTCCCTCCATTTTTTTAACTCTACCATTTGTATAGTTGATGCTATTAATTAAGTAACTTTGATTTAGTTTTTTAATACAATGATATAAAATGGAGTATAGTTAAGTGAGATGCTATTGGATTCGTCTAATGGTGTAGTATTAGAATATCCAATGTTAATAATTTTTATTTGTATATAATTTGACTTATTAATAATTAAAAATGTGTACTTGATTGCGTGAAATGTTGGAATTGTAAAATTTAAGGAGAGTGAATGAGAGAGAGAGAGAGAGAGAGAGAGAGGTATACTATTTGATGAAGTTTTCTTGCCCAGAAAATGAAATAACTAACCATATTATGTTATTATATCAAATTCCCATTAGTCCTTTTGCCTATAAATACATTGTGAATGCAGCTCCTTGGATCACATCCTACAATCAACAAGCACCAAATTAAATTAGGAAGTTAAAAATATTACAATGGCCCAACTATCAGTGACGGATGGTCGGCTGCCCGTCCAGACATTTGCTCCCAGCATGTGGACAAATACCTTCACTTCATTTACTTTAGATGTGCAGGTATTTAACCATAAAACTTATCTTCTTATTTTACCAATGGTCCTCACAAGGCATCGGGAAACATGTTTGCTATTATGCCATTCCTTACACGATGATTTTTGTTGGCAGGTTCAAGAAAAGTATGCCCAAGAGATTGAAGTACTGAAGGATGAAGTTAGAAAATTGTTGACAGTCGGAGAGAAAAGCACATATAATGATATGTTAATATTGATCGATAATTTGGAGCGTTTGGGGGTGGCTTATCACTTTCAGCAAGAAATCGAAGACATTCTTCAAGAAATCTTCAACTCTAATTCACGAGACAAGGAGGCTGATCAGCTGTTCACGACTGCACTGCGGTTTCGTCTGCTCAGGCAGCATCGTCATCACGTTTCTCCTAGTGAGTTTATCTACTTTGATATGTATATATGAATCATATATTCATGTAATGATTTATGGGTTTTGAAAATATAACAGCTGGAGTGTTCGACAAATTTAAGGGTGAAGATGGGAAGTTTGAGGAGAGGCTTAGCAGTGATGTTGAGGGCTTGTTAAGTTTGTATGAAGCTGCACATGTGAAGATTCATGGGGATCACATTTTGGAAGAGGCTTTAGCCTTCACAAAACATCACCTTACTCTTATGGCACCCGAATTAGAGGGTGTCCTTGGAGACCGAGTGAGACGAGCTCTAGAATATCCCCTTCATTTGAGTTATCAAAAAATAGAATCACGCCATTACATTTCTTTTTATGAGAGGGATAACTTACACGACGAAGTGCTTCTAAAACTGGCTAAGTTGAACTTTAATTACGTGCAAAATTTGTACAAAAAAGAACTTTGTGATGTTTGCAATTGGTGGGACAGTTTCGATCTGATGTTGAAGCTAACATACACGAGAGATAGAGTTGTCGAAAGCCATTTCTGGTCTGTTGGAGTGGTTTCTGAACCTCAGGATTCTTTTGCTCGAGTGGCAAATACTAAATGCACAATCTTGACGGCCGTATTGGATGATACATACGATAACTATGCCACGGTTGAAGAGGCAGAGGCTTTTACAAAGGTTTTACAGAGGTATGCTTGTCTGACATTAACCGTACAACTAGCCCTATCTTTGGAAAAAAAAAAACTCATATCATCTTATAATTTAAAAAAAAAATTCAAAACAGTCCCACATATATCGAATTAGACGAATCCGTCTCATAACTATCCTAATCATAGCCGAACCCGTCTATGAACTCGGTTTTTTCGCTAATCATCGCCGAACCCGTCCTATAATTACCCTAATCATCGCCGAACCCATCCCTCCATTAGGAAAGTTATAGGAAGGGTTCGGCGATGATTAGTGAAAAAACCGATTCATGGACGGGTTCGGCGATAATTAGGGTAGTTATGGGACGGATTCGTCTAATTCGATATTTGTTGGGATGGTTTTGGAAAATGAAAAAATTTATGGGACTAAATGGGTTTTTTTCCCTATCTTATGATATGCTAACTTAACATGTTTGTCTTTTAAATTCCTCGTAAAGGTGGGATCTCAATGAAATAGAACATCTTCCAGATTATATGAAAGTTGTGTGTAAATTCATTGCGAGAACATATGAAGGGTTGCAACGTGAGGCATCAGAGTGTGGAAGGTCTTTTGCACCACCTTATGTGAAAAGAGGAGTAAGACTCAAAACCTAAAAATAAACATTTATTTACACACACACACACACACAATTGAGCTTGCCTTTTTTAACGCACAGATAATAGAACTTGGCGAAGCGTACGATATAGAACTCAAGTGGTATTTGGGCATGAAGACACCCACAATTGAGGCTTTCAAATTCAACCAGATTACCACCAGTGCATTGTACACAACCCTCATGCCGGCCTTGTTACGAATGGAATCTGCGTCAGATCAAGTTTTCAAATGGCTGTTCGACAGGCCTAAACTTTTAACAGCTGTTGGAATGCTTGGTCGGTATCTGGACGACATAGGTTCACATGAAGTGAGCATTATTTATTTTTATCCACTCCAGTGTAACTTTTAATTTCCTGTCTTTTCATTAATCTGCTTTTTATTCGGTTTGGTAAACAAAAAAAAAAAAAAAAACCCTAATACTCCCATAATTTTATTTGTTTTCTCAAACCATCACATAAAAAATGACTTAACCTAATCCATCCGTTAACTATACTAATCTTAACTCAATCCATCCCATCCACCCCTTATAATAACTATCAACGATGATGTGGCTGCGTGGTGGTGCCACATCAACCATATTAGATGCAGTAATCTGCTGCCACCTCAGTTTTAATTGTGATTAAGAGGTGGACGGAATGGATTTGGCTAAAATTAGAAAGTTATCGGATGGATTGGGTTAATTGATTTTTCGTGCGATGATTTTCGGAAAACAAACAAAATTATTGGACCATTAGGGTTTTTTCCCCTATTGTTTAACGCATATCCATGTATTTTGCAGCGTGAGGCTAAGCGAGATAAGATGCTGACAGCTATAAACATGCACATGAAACACTATGGCTTGACAAAAGAAGAGACTTTCAAGAGATTTGTTGAATTGGCTGAGGAAGCACGTATGGACATCAACCAAGAGTTTCTTAACCTACCTTGTACCGTTGTTCCTCGTGATGTATCCAAGGCATTTCTCAACTATGCGCGCGTAATAGAGCTCTTTTACATGAATTCTGCAGATGGATATTCAGACCCTGAAAAGCATGTGGCACCTGAGATTGTTGGCCTCTTCATCAACCCCTTGATCATTTGATTAACTAGCTATAAATTCAATAAACACGCACGCACACATGTACGAATAATATCTTGCATATGATCTATCCTGCAAGCATGTTTGGCCAATATTTATACATTGTACTGCTCCTTATTGGTATGTGTTTAATGAATTCAGTTCAGCTTCAATAAATTAAAAATTTTAAATTTGTTTTGCAATTTGATGAAACTGTTGTGTTCAACAAAAGTGCTGATACAGGTATAGAATTCAGAAAAACATCTTCTGAACTTTCTTCCTAGTTCCAGAACAGAGAATGCAGATTTTCTCAATGTAGGACTTGCAAACACAATAGAAAATACCAAGCGCAATATGGAATAAAATCAAGAGGCAGGATTTACGTGGTTCAGGATAAATCCCTTCCACATGAGGAGGCAACAAGCTTTTCACTAACAACCGGGAGATACAAATACAATGTTATTGTGGCTCAATAAGCACACCTACTGCCACAATCTTGCATCCAAAATATCAAACCCAAATCTTGAACAAATGTATTGCAACTTACTTGACAAGTGAAGCACAACACTCACAAATGATTTGGGAACAATCAACTCTCTTAACTCTGCCCTCTTCTCTGGTCTGCACTACAAGATTTTTTTGATTTAGCGACCTCACTTTGCGGTCGCTAAGGGGGGTATGCGGTTGCTAAAACCCCTCAGCGACCGCAAAAGTGAGGTCGCTATAGAGCTGGTTACAAGTTGGGGGACGACCGCGCGGGCCGATGTCGCAAACTCCAGTGACCTCATTAGCGAACAGTGAGGTCGCAAAATCTAGAGACCGCATCAGCGACCTCGGATGGTGGTCGCTGGAGTTGGTTCATGGTCCAAAATAAGAGGAAAAATGTACTCAAGAGGGATCGAACCCCTCTCATCAACATCACCCGCCCACTCATTAACCACTTTGGCTGCTGCCTACACAACCACTTACATTGCGCCACGTATCATTTATATAAATAACCCTCAACTTTATAAATTGCTAGCAAGAAGACTCGAACCCCGATCTGGACGCACACTCGTGTGTGCGCATACCACTTGACTACAATTCATTTCATGTCATTTTATGGAATGCTATATATAATATAATTCTGTTATATGCTTAAATTAGCTACTAAATAAAAAACTGATGAATTAATAAATAATATTAAAATTCAATAATTAAATTAAACATACATTAGAATTACTAATCACTAATTAAATTTAAAAAATAAAATAATAAAACTATTCAAAAAATATAATAAAATAAAATTATCAAATAAATTATTAAAGAAAATTCATTAACTACCCCATTAACAAAATAGAAAATAAAATATTAAATAAATTGATAAGAAAACTAAAAGTAAATAGAAATAAAATAAAATTAGTTTAGCGACCGCATTTGCGACCGCTGACGCGGTCGCTAACTGCGACCGCAAAATATGCGGTCGCAATTGCGGTCGCTGTATTCGAGACAACTTATGTGGTTGCTGAATGCGGTCGCTAATGCCTGCAACCTCCGCTGAGGTCGTTATTGCGGTCGCTATTTCCGACCGCAAGTGTGCGGTCGCTAACTGCGGTCGCTATACAACATTTTTCATGTAGTGCTGGAAAGTCTTGCCAGAACTTGGAACCGAGACAAAATGGAAGCTGCTGTCCAAAATGCCAATCCATCATATTTAACTTCTTGGGAAAGTTTGCAAAAGAAATTATCCCATGTGGTTGAGAACACCAAAACTAATGAGAAATGAATCTCATGTGGACAAGTGTAGAGTTGTGATTAATTCTAGCCATATTTAACAAATCTCCTCCACCTTGGCTTGAATTGATCAAACTTCACAAAGTTTTCAAAGCGCTGCCTCCTCCAATGCCCCATTGGGTATTCACAAACTGCATATTGATAATGGCCCCAAAAAGCCCATTATTTTCAATCCATTTCCATGTCTGAAACGGGCATTTGATCGCATTCCGATTTTATATTAAATAAAAAAGCAGTTGAATTTGACTGATTTATACATATTTGTAAAAATAATAAGCTGGTATAAAAAATGCATAAATATGTAATTTTATTACACATTTATGTTAGAAAAATCCAAAAACATGAGAAAAATAAAAGAAAAGGAAAAGGAATGAAAAAGATGGACAAAAGAATAAAATAGCCCACAAAAACCAAAAAGATGGGAAAAGAAAAAAAGCCCATAAAAATACAATTTTTGGCCCAACAGGCCCAGCTAGTCGCGAGACAAGTCCCCAGTCGTGAAGAAGCATAGTCTCACGACTAGGGAGAGTCTAGCGACACAAGAAAATGATGAACAAGAAACCAGTCCATAAGCTCCAGTCCCAAGACCCCAGTCGCGAAGCATGGTCTCGCAACTGGGGAGGAGTCTAGCGATGCACAAGGGCCAGAAGAAGAAGTCACAGTCCGGAACATCCAGTCGATAGACCCCAATCGCGAAGCATGGTCTCGCAACTGGGAGGAGTCTAGCGACGCAGAGGCCAAATTTGAGACCTAGTCCAGAGAGCCTCATGACAGAGCGTAGAGTCTTGCAACATGCAGCTGAGTCTCGCGACATGAATGCATAGATGTGGTGTATGTGAGTCTCACGATATGTGTGAGCCTCAAATCAAGGTCCATGGGCCTAGGGTTTCATCTCTATAAATATAGGGTGATCCAAGGTGCCTAGGGTTGATCAGTTAGCAATTCACATTATTGAAGACAGTTTGAAGGAATTCTCTCTAGGTAGTTTAGATTAGTTTTCTTAGTATTATTTAAATTTCTGTCCATAGTTTAGCTTAAATTACTTGTTTATTTTCCATTTCAGTAGCTAAGTAGCCACTTTTCCTTATATTTTCTTGTTCTAAACTTTGTTTTTAGGGTTTGAAATAACCAAATGATGGATATTATCAAACCCATTAATGAAAATGGGACGTTAATCTTAAATGGTGTCCCAAATCATGAAATGGGTGTTACAAACCCATGGATGTTTACTACTTTCATTTTCTTTTTGGTCATTTGACCATTATTTTCTTATTTTTGGTTACTGTTTATTATTTTTGGGCCATGTTCATGCTTATGTGTGATTAGAACCCTAGATTAGGATTTAGCTTCATTTAATATTGTTCTATTTAGATTTATTTTTGTTCAAGCATGTTCTAGCTAGATTCAAATTTTATTTGGTTATTTTTGGATTAGAATAGCTTTTTGATCTGAAATAGGGTGATATCACGCATGTTGCATGCCACTGTTCATTTTTGACTTGGGTCCTGAACCACACCCATGTCGCTAACCGCCTCCAGTCGCGAGACCACGTCTAGCGACTGGAGGGTAGTCTTGCGACATGGGTGTCTCAGGGCACTTGTCTTCAAATTTTAAATCCCTTCCAGTCGTGAACTCACTGTTCACGACACAATTTTAAGCCTAGCGACTGGGGACAAAACCCCTTTATTTTTATTCTGTAAGGCTCCAGTCGTGATACCCCTGCCGTGAGACAACGTCTCACGACATAACCATGGGTCTCACGACTGGGAATTATGCCTTAGGTAATTTTTGGAAAACTCCGTGTCGTAAGACATTCCTGTCGTGATAGGAAAAGAGAAGAGAAGAGAGGAAGAAGGGATGATAGGAAAAAGGTAGGAACCCGCCACTGCCGTCACCCGCAGCTGCCCTCACCGGAGGCCGATGTCCCCGCCATCAGCTGCTGACGCGCAGCAGCGGGTTGCCGGAAGAGAAACAGGCAGCAGCAGCAGCAGTAGCTGCCTGGGCGACCCTCTCGCTGCTGCCGTGGCCGGCTTCCACAAAGGTCGTGTCCGCTGTTCCCCGGCACAGCGGCTCCTCCGCCACGCCACTACTGTTCTTTACTCCGGTGGAGAAAGGGGAAGTGAGAAATAGGGGAAAAGAAAGGGAACCCCAACACAACACAAATCAAATACACATAACGCGGTTGGGTAACGCAGCCGAAGCCACACCCGACCTAAGTGCTCATCATATGAAGTAGTAGTATAAATTAGGCCATCAAAAAAGTGCTGCAAAATGCATTTTTATTTTTAAATTTTTAAAACTGGAACGTCGGGCATTGCTGAGGTCGACACAAATTTCTTTTGTCAAAATAAGTAATAAGCAGACGATGCTAAAATTGAAGGCATTGCTAAGGAACGATTTTTTGGAAGGGGAATAAATATTTAAAAGTCTACTTTGCTATTTTGCCAATTTAATACTGTACATAAAATATTTGGATAAATCAATTGATCTGGTAAATGTTTAGCTTAAAAAAAAAATGATCCGGTAAGAATGTAATTTCGACAAAAAAGGTCATTTTATTCGGATTGACCATCAATAACTTTTCATTTATTAGATTTCAACTTTAAATTCTCCATTATCCCCTTTATGTATTCTATTCTATTTTGTTCAACATTTCAATTTTTTTCTATATGAAATAGTATTAAATAAAAAAAAAAAAAGAAATAGATCCATATAAATCATCCCTTGAAGAATTCGAACAGGACCGTCTAATTATTTTCGATGGTCCTGTTCCAATAAAATTTTTTGGGCCCCTTATTAAATCTAATAAATTAATTATAAATTTTTTAAAATTATTTGTAAAACTAAAGTATAATTTAAAAAATTAAAATGTAGAATTAATTCAAAAGTTTCCCTATCAACTTCTGCAGTTCTTTACAAATGAATAAAAGTATAACTAAGTACAAAAAAAAAATTAACTTTCTACTTAAAAAGAACAAATCTTCTAATATTTTTTAAGAAACAAATTCATCAACTATGTCCACTCTATTTTATTCCTAGATTATTTATCAAATTTTGAACCTAAATAAATTTTTCACAAAAAAAATTGAATATATTTTTTGAATATACTTTATTAATAAAATAAATAGAAAAAATGGGCCCCAAATTATTGGGCTGTGCAATAGAACAGCCTGAACATGCTCTTAGCTCGTAGATGCATGCATGTTAGCAATACAAGTATATGTAACACTCTTCATTCTGGTGGCTCATATTCATGGGTGTGGATTTGGTGCATACACCTGCACATGCATACCTTTTATATGTGATGAGAGAGATGTTTTATGTGATGGAGAATATTTTGTGAGAGTGTGATGGGAGAGATTTTTCAGTGATGGATGAATATGTGATGTGAATGATATTCTATGTGATAGGAGAAATATCATGATGTATGCACATGCATACAATTCAAGGGGTTGTACCGTAACCGGATTGCATATTCATTATCCTATTTTTCAATCAATTTTCTCCAAATAATAACAACTAACAACTAACTCAATTTGCATATCCACGTTTTAATCCGACATTTTATTTACTTTATTATTATTATTATTATTATTATTATTATTATTATTATTATTATTATTATTATTATTATTATTATTATTAATCTCAGATTTTTCATTATATTTTCCTCCACATATGTCATACTCATCCAGTTTTAGTTGTAACACTTGTTGACATGGACATTTTAAAGTTCTACGGGCAATGTCGCCTTTCTAAGGTTTTATATGATATATTCATAAATAAATGTATATACTACTGGCTTTTTAAGATAGTTTTTGTTTTATAAAATTCTCTCTATTTATATCAACCAAAACTATGAAATTATTTTGGATAGTAATATCATCGTTTCCACTAGGAATAATAACCCTACCCTTCTCGTATCATTTTGGAAATCATTTTGGAGCACAAAATTAGAAAACTCCAAAATTATGGCACAAAATTAGAAAATGGGCAAAATTACGGCACCATTTTAGTATTTTTTTCCCAAATCTATATGGCATAATTACTGTATCACCCTTAATATTAAAATTGATGAAGTATATTATTAAATAAAAATAATACAGTCTCAAAGAGCAAAAAAGTATTCATTATTTATTATATTGATGTTAGAATAATACATGCAATTAACATAAAACACGTTACAAGCGTCCAGTGCAATTCTTTATTCGGTTTTCAAACAAATTAAACACTGTACAGTACATTGTTAATAATTAGTTTTAGGACGTTCCAGGAGTGTAATTTAATGACAACCAATTTCCAGAACTAAGATTTTAGATCAAAGAAAGGGCTTATCCTGGGTATAAATGACACGCTTTCAATTCTCCCCAGCTGAATTACAACAGGAATTAGGCTGTCTTCATCTTTCTCCTAATTTCTTGAGAAACACTAGAGACATCTATGCGAATTTCTGCCCATATATATAACCTTCGAAATTTCTTGGGACATGGTTGGAGTTTTTGGTGTTTTGGGGACTGCTTCAGCGATTCCAAATTGGAATTTCCGGGAACAAACAAATGTATGTATTAATTTCGACAAAAAAGGTCAGTTTATTCGAATTGACCATCAGTAACTTTTCAGTTATTAGATTTCAACTTTAAATTCTCCATTATCCCCTTTATTTAGGGCAAATTATTTCTTCTATTTTTATTTTATTTTACCTTTTAAATTTTATTTTCTGTATGAAATAGTATTAAATTGGGGATCAGGACTTGGCCCAAGTGGTTAAGTCTTTAGGTTTCCAACGGAAGGTTGGAGGTTCCATCCCCACCGGCCCTGTCCCTCCCTTTTATTTCCCTTTGTAATTGTGTGGCATTGGCTCCCACCACTCATTTCCAGACCTTCAATGGCTCCTCCAAAAAAAAAAAGTGTTAAATTAAATTATAATGTAATGTAAAAGAATAATAATAAAATAAAATATAATAATTATAAAAACATAAAATTAAAAAATTAATGTTAATTAAAGTAAAGTAATATGGTAAAATAATTTTAGTTTGCTTTATTTACCACATTAATATAAGTAATATTTCTATTTTATGTTACCGACAAATTAAATAATTAATGTTAGTTAAAGTAAAGTAATATGGTAAAATAATTTTGGTTTTTTTTTTTTGGAGGAGCAAAAAGGAGTGTTAGAGGGCCGTGGGGATCGAACCTCCAACCTTCCGTTGGAAGTCAACAGACTAGTTAAGAGACTAATTTTGGTTTATTTACCACATTAATATAAGTAATATTTCTATTTTATGTTACCGACAAATGGGTGGAGTGATTGGCTATTAGGTTTCCCTCAAATCAATGACGAAGTTTATTTGCAGCCACATGGATAGATATCTTGGTTATTAACGGCCTATTATTTATTTATTTATTGAGTTAATAATTTATTTTAGGATACGAGGACTTGCCCAAGCAGCAAATTCCATGACTTGCAACATTAAGGTTTGGGGTTCGATTCCCCTCCTGACTCCCTATCCCTTCCTTTTTTTTAGCATGGATTCCCACCACCCTTTATCTGACTTCCGCTCTTCCAAAAAAAATATACTTTATATAATAATTTTTAGACTATCAAAAGGAATCTAATTCGCTTTTGGGTCACAATATATCGAATATCCGATTTTAGGCCACCAATAGAATTTCGGGCTCATTTTTGGGCCAAATTGTCACTCTCCATGCACTCTCCACGCGATGGCCCAAAAGTGGAAACGATCACCTTTTAATAGCCTATTTTAAATTTTTAGTAAAATAAATAATATTTTTTCCGTTCGATTATTTATGTCTTACTTTTTTTTGTCCATCTCAATATTTTCGTCTCATTTTCATTTTATAGAAAATAATCAAATATTAATCACGAAACCTACCATATCACATTAAACAATAAAAAAAATGATGCATTTGGTATATATGTATAGGGGTGAAATCGGGACGGATAATTCTCGCCTGATCCGATGCTGTATTCGATTATATTTCGAATTTGAATTCGAATTTTTATATCCAGGTGATATTTGACGGATATGGGACCGGATATGGGATTGTTAATATCTGCCTGTATCCAAAAAATTTCGAATATCATGCGGATATTATCCGTATTTTTTATCCGAATATCCGAAAATGTATATATATATTTATATGTGTATATTATAATATACTCAAAAGCTTGAGAGCCATATATAATTAATTAAATCAAATTATATTAATCAACTTGACTACATCATTAGGTTCTTTGCATCTAAATTGTAGTACGTAACATCTTGTAGTAATGCTATTTAGATGTCTTGAATGAAATAACTAATGATTTTGGAAAATTTAAAAATCAATTTAGCTTACATAGTACTATATTCCGATTTCTCTTAAAAAATTATTAAAAAAATTAATTTTTACATTTATAAGATTATCCGAGTTAAAATCCGAATCCGTCTCGTATCCGTTTCCCAAAATATTCGAATTCGTATTTGTATCCAGCCTATTCATATTTGATTCCTTATTCGACAAAATAATATGGGATAGGATACGAGACTAGTACTACACGCCCGTATCCGTCTCGTTTTCACCCCTATATATGTTGACGTTTAGCATATGAAATTTATAAATTACTATAAATAATAAATATGTTCATTCCAATAACTAAATTCTAAATCTCACCATTAAACTCTAAAATCTAATTTTAAACCCAAACATCAAACACCATTATTTTCGTGAATAACCGGGTATCCCATGTTCTTTAGACTCCTTCTGGTGGCCTAAAAAAATTATTAACTCTGGTTTATTTTTATTTTGAGCCTGTACAAACATCAATTACCAAAAGACCACTACGAGACCGGTGCATTGTAAAAATACACCACTGTCATTTGGCCTATTATCGCCTTTGTAGTGACTTATTTTAATAAGAAATAATAATTAAAATAGGCTACCAGAAGGAGGTCCTTTCACTTTTAGGCACGATATTTTGATTCATGGAAATGTGCTATTAGAAGGATTTTGGGCCCAAATTTCGGCCAATTGGCCGGAATTTTGGCTGTGATAGCCTAAAAGTAAAATTGACTTTTTCTGGTGGCTTATTTTAGTTTTTTTAATAATTTTTATTTTATGTAATTAAAATAAATAATATTCATTCTGTACCATTATTTATGTCCTACTTTTTTTCTTGTTCCAGCACTTTTATTTCATTTCAATTTTAAGAATAATTAAATATTAATCGTCAAATCTACTCATCACATCACATTAAAAAATAGAGATAATAAATTATTTAGGCCACTAAAAGCACACATTTTTGGATTTCAGCCACCATATCTTTTTTTAGGATTTTGGGCCAACAAAAGGTATTTGGGCCCCAATCTAGAGCCTAATGGACGGAAGAAGCCCCCACACGGGCTGCGTGTTAAACACATGTCTAGATACACACGCGCCGGCTTGGGTAAGTCTGAAATTGATTAAATTATAGCGTAAAACAGGCACTTCACTCGTTGACCTACAATTGAGCAAATTTCACAAATTAATTTCGCCCTTTTGCAGCGGAGTTCGACTAGACGAAACGAGAGAAAGTTGCTGTCGCCATTAATGCGAGGGAGTGGACTGGAAGGCACCATCTTTGTCGAGTGCGATTATTGTGATTGCTGGGTTCAATTGGAATGACGAACTCGGAAGACACCAGCCACCAGGAATGGTGAATCGTCGTTTGGTCTCCGAACGACGACTTGTTTCTGCGGAATGAAAGCTGGGGTTAAGACTTGTTGGAAAGCACCGAACTCAGGCGGAGGTTCTATGGCTGCCCCAAATGGACGGTAAGTGGTTTTCAAAGGGATCATGTTATTAACATAAAACTGATCATCATATGCAACTACAAGATAGCCTTGTGGTTTTTTTTGAATTATTGTTCTTTCCAGAATGAAAAGTTCATTGATCTGGAACTCACATAGATCAGAAATGGCATTTGATATTATCTTCTGTTTCACGGATTTCTCCTGGACAGTGAACTAAATATTATATGAGTCTTTTTAAGGCTTTCTAAATGCTCTTGCCAGCACTAATGTTTAGAAGGTGTTTTCTTTATTGGGAGTATACACTGAATCACTTCCCTTAGCAAAGAAGATATTTTTATTAGTCTTATTTTTAAATACAGGAATGTAGTGCATCACAGGTTCCAGGATTGCAGGAAATAATTTTATTTATCATTTAATGAGATCTTGTCATGTTAAAGATACTCAACTCTATTATAAATTACTGAAAGTTATAATAATAACGGATGATTTCACAATAAATAAACTTCTAACTGAATCATATTTTTCAAGTAACACAAATATACCCAAGGTAGAAAGGGTACTTGGAAACCAAATGAAATAAACTAACCTATAAGTCGAATGCTTGCAACACAGAGTTCATTCAACAAGTGTTTAAAGGTAGCACAACATTGCATATCAGAGAATAACTACAAAGTGGTCGCCATATAAAGGCACACCAAACAAAGTGTTTCCAACAAAATAAGCCCCTAGTAGTTCCCAAATAGCTGCCATACATAACATTTTTCCTACATCAATGTTGTAACACAAAATACCATGAGTTTAGTTTACCAACATACATCCACAAGTACCAACATGTTTCCCAAATACACATAATCTTGCAAAAACACCATAGGCACTCCCTGAGTTCATATTAAAACATCTAATTCATTTCTTGCTACCACCATCCTTCCTTGATCGCAAGTTGTGGGTTGGAGGTCCCATCTTCCTAACAGAGAACTGTGCTACTCTTCAGGTTCCACCTTTGGTCGGGGCAGGTTTTTTGGAATGCAATGGTCCTAATCCATGTAGCTGCTGATTAATTGAAGGACCGGGGACCAAAGTTGGTGGCTGAACTGAATAGTCTTGGGTAATAACGCGCTCATCCAAATTTTTTTCATTTACCTCATCAAGAATAGGAGAACTTGGAGGCAATAAAACTGGCTGCAATTTCAGATTTTTTGAACACATAAGCACATGATTGCAAAAAGTAAGCGAAGTAGTCTATCAATCCCATACCTGCTGTGGAATGGCTGCACTGCTGGATTTATTTTTGGGGGGAGCACTCTTCTTCACCCTTGTACCCGAGGCCTACAAGAAAGTGCATTTATTCAATAGATTATATCCACAACATTATTCATATAATTGGAATTAAAATGAGTGATCTAATAATTACCTGACTACTAACAGGATCAGACTGAGGTACGCCTCTCATCAAAGTCATCAGCTGCGGTAACCATGTCATTGTCAGAATTGTCACCTTCACTCAAATCCTCCGCATTTAATTCTGTTCCCGACCCACCTGCCACTGTTAAGTACCAGCCACTTGGTTGTTCCCTTTTTCTTCATGGTAAGAATCGATGAAGTTATCCATCATCATCGTAATCACTTTCAACAAAATCCTCAGCCCCTTGCTCTTCATCTTCCTGTTGCTCTTCATCATACACCCATGTTCCACCTCAGCCCCTTCAAATGCTTAACCAGCAACCTCGACATCATAACCTTGATCTTCTAAACCATCACCACCAACAGTCCCATGACCACCAAGCTTCTGCCCTTCCTTCGCAATAACCTCATGTTCCTCTGGTATATCATCCCCTCATTACTTGAAGTATCTTCTGGTTCACCTTCATCATTATCATAAGCCGGATATGTCCAAGAAGCACATATCAATTTCAATTCACAAAATAATGACAATTACACGACAAAAAACATGTGGAAATACAGTAATACACATCTCAAGAAGGAATAAAATAATTCATGATTTATGGACCACCAAACTAATAAATTGAAAGCAAACCCACTACATCCACCGCATTATTTACGATTCCCCCTGCATTATGCCTCCCAAGACCCGACAGCTTTCCCCTTTCCATACACACCGTCGAATCCCTAAACCCATAAAAATACACTTACAATATGGAGGAGGCGCCAAATGCAGCTTCGGGTCAGTCGCGACGGAGACCCATTATTCCTTAATCGATAGCAGAGACAACCTTTGTTCACGTCATCGCCTTCGAGTGTTCGTTAGGGTTTCGGCTTCTTCGAATGCGAAAATGGGGAATGTGGCTAAAGTATTGAGAACGGTAAGAAAAGGCAATCAGGAGTAAAATTATGTTCCCGTTTTTTTCTTTTTGGGTTATTTTTAGATTTTTTTAAATTTTTCCTACTGGGCCCGTGTTTGACCTACACGCGCCTCATATGTTATGCATCTACGTCCAATTAGCTTGTTTTCAAAGCCCGAATACCTTCTCTTGGCCCAAAATCCTAAAAGAAACTATAGTGGCCGAAATTTGGAAATATGTGCTTCTAGTGGCCTAAAAAATTTATTATCTCTTTTGAACAATACTATATTTTTAGAATATAATACACATTTTTAGGATTATAGATTTTAATAAATCTTTAATTTCATAAAGAATTATTCAACGAACTCATTATTAAAGTAAATAATTATGCCAAAAAATACACATTTAACTATTTATAATTTAAATATCAATTATAAATCTTTATTTCCCATTCTTAATTTATACAATAAAAAATATATCCCAATTTTATTTTTTTACACTAAAAATTTAATTTTTAAAAAAATAGCTAAAAGGCCCGCGGGCCGGCCCGCATAACCAGCGGCCCGCGTGCGGAGCGGGTTGGGCCTAGGTATTTAGAGTCCGCCCCATATAGGCCCGCCCCGTTCAAGCCCGCAAAAACGTGGGGGCCCGCGCGGGCCGGCCCGTTTCGCCCGTATTTGGGAAACATGTTGGTACTTGTGGATGTATGTTGGTAAACTAAACTCATGGTATTTTGTGTTACAACATTGATGTAGGAAAAATGTTATGTATGTGTTATCGCACAAATTCGGATAACAACAAATAGTAAGCCTTTGACAGGCTAAGACGACAGAATTTGAATAAAACTCTTTCGTTGGATTGCGCCTTCAAAAAAGTTTAAAAGAAAACAATGAACAGGAACTGCCCACTGTCGATTACAAGAATTATTTTCTAACAACTAAGATCTACCAACTATGAACTACGCTACTGCTAAAACTAAGATAAAATAAAGAGCAGCTTTTGCTGTGTTGTTGATTGTCTCTCTTGCCTCTGCTCCCTTGCTCGGTATTTATAAGTGGTGATGTAACTGCTTCAGGAGAACTGCTCCCCCATGACTTAGGCCCCCTAGCAACCACCTTGTAGCTATTAGGCCCTCTAGTAACCGTCTTGTGGTCGGTCGACCACTTTCCATTCTGCTATTAGTCCATCTATCGGCACAGCTCTTGGTCCACCATCCTCATTCTCAAGTACTAGGTTGGTCACTCTGCACTCCTCAATTGAAGTCTTAAACTTGACCATTTTGTATGTCTCATCCACATCCTAGGCCCTTGGTCATAAGTTTTACTATTAATCCACCACTCAGGTCGTTGTCTCATTTGTTCCTTGAATCGGTATGACTCATGGTGCCATCTTTATTCCGGGCCTACCTTAAACTTTTTATTTTATTTTTTATTTTTTATTTGTCACCAATCAATTTAATTAATTTTTTGGTGATAACATTTGCCCCCTATTCAAATATTCAAAAAGTCACACATAAACTTTTTGAATGTTTAGAATAAATTTTCAGGCATATTTCTCCATTATTCAATTGATTCTTCAATTGATTGACCATCAATTTGGGAGAGACCCATCGACAGTAGCAGATCCGTCGACAGAAACCGGACCTGTAGACAGCTGCTATTTTTTTTATGCAACTCCTTTCCACCTGCCAAGTGATGCATTGGATTCCTGGACGTAAAAGTCCCATCCACACCCTTGGAAATTCATGTTCTTTCATGTATATTATTTTGTTGTATATAAACTTAGTCAACCAAGTGACCGTCCACTCATGACAATTTTGCTTCTTCCCACTGGTTGGGAAATTATCAAATTAGTTTCTTCTTTCATATTTTACTAAAGGGATCATCGATTGGGCTCCCATCAAGTTTAGGGCCCTTTTCTTAAGTTTTGTCGGTTTGCTCATTGTGGGTATTTTTCATGGCTATCCTTTCAAAATTTTAATCTAAACTCTCCATCGACAGCCTTGATATTATCCCACGACCGATAAGGTCTTTATTTTATATCCTACCATCGACAGAACCCTCTTTGACTAATTCTGAGTCAATTCCATTGGCCCTTTCTTTCTCAACCCATTGACAGGCCCCTTTTGATTGGATTCTACAAAGGACTCGTCGACAGTTCCCTTTTCAACCATCGACAGCGTCATTCCTCATAAACTATCCATCGACAGCCTAGGTCTCTCTTTCACCCGTCGACAACAAGCCACTTCATCGATAGCAACTCATCCCTCCTTGACCTCTTTGCCTATCGATCGACTCTACCCATCGACGGATAAGGTTAGTGTTATATTCCTTTAACCCGTCGATCGTTAATTTCTTTCACCAATCGACAGTCCAGCCACTCTTCAATTGAAACAATTCTTCATCTTTTTGCAATTCTTTTCAAAACCCTAGGCTCTATCTAAACTCCGCACCCGACGAAACGAAAAACACTTTTTTGTTCTCTTCCGTCGTCTTCGATTCCTCCCGCACTCCTTGGTCCTTGAGTTATCTTCGAGCGTCGTTTTCTACGAACCGCACACGTAGCACTTTCTGATTCTCTCCGTTTTCCATTTTGTTCTTTTCTTCCACAGGCCAGGGGATTGTCAATAATCGATTTGGGGGAAGGTTTTTCAATGAACATTTAATTGCTCATAGACAAATGGTATTGGACGTAGGCCTACGTTTCATTGTTTACGTCTCTATTCGACACCACCCCTGACTTGAGAATCTCATTCCCAAGCTTCAGCTTTACAGGTTGGTTCTTTCGTTGTAAAAACTCCTTCCGGCCTTTTCATATTGTTGTTAAGAACAAATCTAGGACTAGGATTAACTATTGCAGAAAAATTGTTGAGAGTCCAATTTACCAACTTATATTCATTCACTGCAGAAATTCTTCCGGCCCTCTCCATTGTTGTTCGACTGTCGTCGGGGCCATAATTATTGAGTGCTGCCCCCTGCCAATTTGCAATTTCTGCCATTACTACTTCCAGGTATGAACAATTATCTCCTTGTACTTTTATCTTCTGCAAATTCTTAGTTAGGTGATGACTTGCTTCACAACCATATTGTTGAATAATTTGGCCACAGTATCCTGGATTACATTTGCTCATGGACTATGATGGCCATAATACATAACTAGTGCAGATTAGTTCTATACAGAACTACTTTAAATTCTCATGGACTATAATAAGACTGGGGATATTTCACTTCAAAGCCATATAAATTTAAATTGGCTTCATTTGTTTACTGGTAATAGATTTAACTTGATTCTAATATAAACCCAAGTGCCACTATTAGAGTCTTCCAAAGATGGAATTAAATAGAGTCTGCAACTCCTGTTCATGTATGGCCACCATTTCTTCTGGTCACCATCTAATATGAGATGGAGATTTAATTTCAAGGCCATATAAATTCATGTATGCACTTGTTGCTGAATTATGACCAGTTGGTGGTTACTCCAAATCAAATATCCCCTAAAATGTTAGTCCTCAATTGATGGTTAATGTTAATCAATGGCAATTTTTCTGTTAATTACGCATCAATTCCCCAATCATTCACATGTATTTTTCAAATCAATGTTGGTAAGTGATTTAAAGTAGTATACACTACTTCAGTTTGAAAAATACTAGTGCTGCCAAAGACTTTGGTCTGTTCATTGTTTATTAATCTATTAACAATAAACAACTGCATGGCAGGTTAAATGTTAAAGGTGTTGACTTGTTCACTGCTATTACATCATCCTCCCATACCACAGTTGGTATGAATAATGTATTCTGCAGAATTCCTTTTGTCTTCTTGAATGGCACCTTGATAATTGCAAAACCATAGGCCAATTGTATATAAAATTTTCTGTCATAGGTATAGTAGCAGGATTTTGTAACAAAGAGCTATTTTTTTGGACTGTAAATTAGCAGTGACGATTCCCTGATTTGGCCGGTATTTGGAAACCTAAATTTAGGATTGCATTTTAGGGTAAAGCCTTTAAATATTTTTGTTTGTTCATCAGTGATGTAGGCCTTGTGTTTCTTTATATGTTTTTAACATATTATGTTTGTGGAATTGCCATTAACTGGCAAATTGCTTCGGGTTCCAAATGATGGAAAATTGATATATAAGCACGGCATCGATACAAGCCATTTTGCATTATCAAGAAATGAACTATATGTGTTTCTTGAATTGGCTCCTTTCATGATAATACCACAAGGTTTAATTATGCTTTACTGTATACGTGTACATATACATTACATAATCAAATCCTAAGGCATGTCTTGTTGGGATGAATTTGCAGGTATGACTAACACTATGTCCGACTCGGTTTTCCCTTTCCTCATTGATGTGGCCCCCAAGAAGTCAGCTACTGAATTTTCTTTAGTGGGCAACACTCCACTAGATCCACCTTTACAATGTTCGGGCTCAACAGTGCAGATCCTCAGACCGTTTTTCCTTACTCCTACAGATGCAGGAGATGCACCTAACTCTCTGCTGGATCGTGCCAAGAGGATCTTAGCTCATGAGAAGTCGCTTAACTTGGAATGTCTGAGGGCGCGAATCAAATCTTTACCCCCGGATATAAAAGCATATGGAGAGTGGTATGAGAGGGTTCTTCCATTTGCAGAAAGGCAATGGCGTGAGCAAGGTATCTATGAAGCTATTAAATCTTCTACGCAAGATGTTGAGGTCAGGGAAGGCTTCCTTACTACTATGATGTGTTTCTGGGACTCATCAATAAATGGTTTTTTATTCCCTCATGGTATGATGAGTCCCACCTTACTTGACGTAGCGCTGCTTGCTCGACTTCCCGTCGCTGGGCAAGATGTTGCCGCTATCCATGATGCTCCTTCACATACTATTCATGCTAGGGGGGGCAAGAGTGGTGTCCCATATGGATGGTTCATTGATGCAAATAAAGGCGAGCTAGGTTCACCAGTTTCCGTCAATGAACATGCTGCCTTCCTGTTGTGTTGGCTAAACAAGTACATCTTTTGTTCAGGCAGCAAATGTATTCTTTACCATCACACCGATTTAGCATGTCTTCTAGCCTCAGGAAAGCGTGTGGCCCTGGGCACTTTATTTTTGGCCGATTTATACAAGGGAATCAATAAGTTTGTAGAGAGGACTAGAGCTGGAGTAGTCTCATCCACCAGTATAAGCGGCCCTATATGGTTTCTGGAGGTTTGGTTCAGATTGTATTTTGCTCTTGGAAGACCTCCTGGGCAACGAGTCGAATTCCCTGTGGGCTCATCTGTTACCCCCTTATCTACTGTGATGGCGTCCACATCTCATAAACAGAATCTGGGTGATTTAGTTAGGGCGATCTTGTTTCGACCGCTGATGGATGATAGGTTCTTTCCCTATCAACACTGCATGCACCTTGCTTTGTTCCCTTTATGGCCTGATACAACCCGATCATTCCCTTTTGAAGATCATCCGTTCACCAGAGAAGACACAATATCTTGGGATTCTATCACCAGGCCACGCCATTTGCTGAGTAGTAGATTTATGACATCAACCACCAAAGTGCGGGTCACCGCAGAGCCATATATGCCCCACTGTTTTGCCCGTCAGCTTGGATGTTGTCAGGGTATTCCTGCTGAACTTACTCTGGCCAACCTCTCTCCACAGAAAACATCTGAGGGTTCAGTTACTCCTGAGGATGCGGCCTCCTATGCTATACGGATTCAATCCTATTTGGTGCAGCGATCCATACTTCCTTTTAAGCTACATCCGTGTTCACTGACCACGGTTCCAGTTTGGTGGGCGGGCTTCTGGCGTGAGCACGGCCATTCTCTTGATCGTTATCTTACAACCTTAGGTACTGATACAGAAGTGGTGGCTTCAAGGAAGAAGAAAAAAGGCGAGGCTTCTACTAGTATCACACCGCCCGGGAGCCCCAAACAACTTCGGTCCTCTAAGAAACGGACAGACTCCGAGATTATGCAACCATCTCCCTCTAGTAAGAAGGCTAAGGGTGCAAGTTCCACCCCTATCGTTTTTTCAGGTAACCGGCCGATACATTAGCTCTATGGATACTCGTATTCTTTTAGTTAATCTCTGCACTCTTATGCTTATAGGTAGATTCCTCCCTAAGCCATCTCATGGCCCGACGACTTACCCTCCTCTAACATCTATAACAGCTTCTGCTGAAAAGGTAGCACTCTTTTATTCTCCAAGCTTTGCTTTGCTTCCTCAGTTGTCAAAGGCTCTCACTCATCCTATATTGACATTGATAGTCCTCTGGTAGTCAAATCCCTTCTCATGAACCTCCTGCCTCACGAGCATCTCCTCCTTCGGGTGGCGAGGTAAGGTTGTTGCATTATTATTATCTTGGTATTCGCTATATGTACCTTGGTTTCACCTTGTTTGGCCTTATGTTCATACAGGCCAATAATTCTGATGATGACAGTTCAGTTTCCTCTCGCCCAGAGTCAGAGGTATGCATAATTAGTCTTCTAAGATTTCATTTACTTTTTGTTTATATATTTAATTGTTTGCACAGGACGAGTCGTATGACATAGAAATGGAGCGCAGGCCCAAACGTAGGCAAGACCGCCTAACAGTTGATCGACCTCGTCCTAGATCCAATTCGGCTGGCCAAGCTACTAACTCACTGACAGGCGATGATGCGCCTCTTTCCCCTCTCAACTTGGTACATTTGCCACTTCTTATTTTTAGATATATATCTATATCTTCCGGGTCACTAATTGATTTTTCCTTTTATAGGCTGAGTTACAGGAAGTGGAACAAAAATCCAAGCATGACCATGATCGGGTGGTGGGCCCAACAGTGGGGAAGCATCAACAAGTCCGCCCAGTTGTGAATAATCAAATTGACGATAGTGTGGGTGTCTCTCGTTCTGGGCTGAGTGACCCTTCCTTGCCTTCAGGTCACATTGTTATGGATGATCATAGAACTACCTCGGAAGCCCACACCGACTCTCTAGCCGTATCCAATCCTATTGTCGCAGAGGTAGTTCAATAATGCATACTCACTCGGAAGCTTGAGGTCAAGTATTAATACATGTTACATCTATTTTATCTCTCACAGGTAGCCGTGGCTCACCCTGGTGCAGGTGTCTCGCAAATGGTCGATGAGGCAGGGCCTGTCGTCAATACTACTTCTTCATCTATTGCTAACCCTGGGTCGATAGTAGCTAATCTTAGGGATACATCTGCTTTGCCATCTGCCACATCAAGTATTGTTGACCCTGGCATGGGCGTAGTATCGACAAGCCAGGTAGGCTGCTTTCTCCCTAAGTCCATACACCATCACCCAACTCTACCTATCTTAGTTGTCCTCATCGTACAGGCACTTCCTGATGCTCAGGGTGCCAGAGTTGATACTCCTTTGTTGGTCATGACTGATGTGGGCCTGCCGACTCAGGTAATGATTTTTCTCTAGCTTCCCATGATTTAACTAGTTCATGAGTTGTACTGACCATAATCCTTTATCGTGTAGAGTGCCCCGGTCCACTTGGCTGATGATGATGTCCCGCCACAGCCTACCGGTCTAGCTGAGCTCATAGAGCGTTTGAAGGGGACACCAATATGTGATGTGGTTACTGCGGACCTTGATCAACTAGAAATTGTTTTGTTGGATTATTCAGTGCCAGGGGTACTTACTGCAGATCAAGCCAAGATTGCTAGCGAGGCCTTGCGTCGCATAGCCCATCTCCGCATCGGGCTACCCGGGGCCGTGGCGGAATACGATCGATTAGGGACCTTGGCCACCTCTCCCCGTCTTATCACGCTAAGGAGTAAGCTTGAGGTATCTACTTCCCAAGTTGAGGCACTACGACTCCAGGATAAAGCAGTGGATGAGAAGATCCAGCAGAAAAAGAAAGAGCTGGCAGCTTTAGAAGCTGAAAAGCGTGAGGTTGTTGGTCGACTACATGAGGCAGAAAATATGTCCACTGTTTTGGCAAACCATTTGGCCATTGAAGATCGGAGATGTCGATCTCTTCAACATGTTTACGGAGATGTGGCCCGTGAGGAAATTGAGACTTTTTCCAAGATATGGGATGATCTTACTGAGTCCTTGGACTCTTTGCCCTGATAGGCTTGTTGTTAGATGCTTAATTCTTGCCTAGTACTTAAATGATTTCTCCCTTTGTTTTTGGTATTTTATAACTTCTACGCCCGAAAGATATCATCATCATTTTTTTATTTATTTATTTTTTTTTATATATAAATATAATAAAGTGGACAACACAAAAATGGCTGATTAACAATCATGGCAATATGTATTTAATAAGGTATTCCTGAATCTCGCCAAATAAAACATGATTTGTTAAACACGAAACTTGCTAAACATATGCCACTTACACACAAGCAATGAGTTTTTATC
>JAOANR010000001.1:76368301-76444172 GCA_030278955.1 Hygrophila difformis
AACCCCCCAGTTTTCGAATTATCATCAAAGGAATAAGTTCAAACGAGATGTATTAAGTTACTTCTGGGAAGAACCTTATCTCTTCAAACACTGCCCTGATTTAATAATCAGGCGATGTGTGACTGAGCATGAAGCTTATCAAATTGTCAGAAAATGCCATGAATCAGAATATGGAGGTCACCATGGTCCCGCTCGAACGGCCCACAAGGTCCTCGAATGTGGATTTTATTGGCCTCACATCTATGAGGATTGCAGGACATTTGTTAAGGGCTGTGACAGATGCCAAAGATTAGGAAACATTTCCAAGAGGGATGAGATGCCTCAAAAGGGGATTCTCACGCTTGAGATCTTTGATGTATGGGGCATTGACTTCATGGGACCGTTTCCACCATCTGGTGGAAACTACTACATCTTGGTAGCTGTCGATTACGTATCCAAATGGGTCGAGGCTGTCGCATTACCGACCAATGATGGTAGCCAAGTCATCAAGTTCCTCAAGAACAACATTTTCAGTCGATTTGGCGTACCTAGGGTGGTGATATCTGATGGAGGAACACACTTTATTAATAAAGCTTTTGAAACTTTAATGAGTAAAAATGGGATCCTCCATAAGATAGGCACGCCTTATCATCCCCAGACTAGTGGTCAAGTCGAAGTATCCAATCGCGAAATCAAACACATACTCGAAGCCACTGTCGGGATAACCCGTAAGGATTGGGCACGTAAGCTCAATGATGCTCTATGGGCATACCGCACAGCATATAAGACTCCCATCGGGATGTCTCCATACAGGCTGGTCTTTGGAAAAGCCTGTCATTTACCTGTAGAGCTAGAGCATAAAGCTTACTGGGCCGTTAAAACGCTTAACTTTGATCCGAAAGTTGCTCAGAGCAAACGTAAGTTGGACCTCAATGAAATTGAGGAAATACGAGCGCTAGAAGACGAGCCACCCCCCTGAGCATCCATCTGCAAAGATGAAGTAAAATTATGATACAACTGACCGGTAAATAGTTATGATCATTGTGAGAGCGGTAGAAGTAAATTGTTATAAAAGATTGTTATGATAAATAAATTCACATTTTAAACTTGGAAATCTTTATCTGAAGTCTCCTGTGAAGGATCATCCAGATCATCAGCCTCTAACTCATCATCAACACTCATTTCCAATGAGGATGAAGACTCGTTGTCCTCATCCTGCTGTAAGTCTACATATTGCACCACATCGTCCGTTAATCGTTCTCGACTTGATGTAATCATCGCAGTCTCAAGTCTGAGTTGATCTGCCACATCAACCTGGAATGCTTCGGCCTGGTCCCCCGTTTTCACAGTAATCACACCCCTAGGTTTTACTTTGCATACAGCCACCCAATCACTCCCTCTAGATGTTGATCTCATTGTCGGGAATGGGACATAACACACTTGCTCAGCTTGATTCGCAAAGATGAAGGGTTCGTAAACGGGTAATGACTTTGTTTTGTTCACTTCAACTATTTTGTAGTTCGAATGTGTTCGGGTCCCAATCCTTTCACGAGGATCAAACCATCTACATTTAAAGAAAGTAACCTGTTTGATTGGCAATGCAGGATACTCTACGACAATAACCTCCTCTAGTATTCCGTAGTAATCCCCTGTGCGACTAGTAATGCAAACTCCACTATTGTAGGTGGATCTTTGATTGCCGTGATACTCGGTGTGAAATTTCATTCCATTCACAAAGTACATGGAATATGAGGTTGCAATTGGAAGAGGCCCTTGTGCGACATGAAAGAGACATGTGATTTCAGGTGGATTGTCAGTCAGATACGACTCCAACCATTTCGGAAATTCATCCTCTATCGCTTTATCACATTCAGCTTCGGTTATTCGAGGATTGTCTTTGTGTAGATGTTCTTGAAACACCCTGTCAAATGTAATGCATTCACGTACATCCATTAATGATAGAGCCTTTTTACAGGCAAAAATTATTAAGTTAAAGAATTATGATACTAACTCAATATACTCCTCAAACTCTGTGCAATTTAATAGTAGGTACTTGTGGATGGCTTCCAATTCTTCTTGGGACAACCGTCGTTTTTTAGTTCTACCTTGACCACGTCCTGCATATCTGAAAACACTAATAAGGCCATCGTCCGTTTCTGGTAGACCCCCATCATCGTTTCTTGGCACATTCCTCTCGCGTGTGAATACATGCTTCTCAAAATAGTGAGAGCAAAATATAGATGCTTCACGAACCATGTACGCATTGCATATGGAACCCTCAACGTGTGCCTTATTTCGTACTGTGCGTTTCAAGCGGTTCAGATACCTGAATCGTAACACAATTAATATAACACACTGTAATATACAAAATTTTTAGTATATCTAACACAAAATCTTTGATTGCCCTTTACATCTAATTCGCTCCCCAAAAATCTTTCAGGTCGAAAACAATTAGGGTCGGTCCATATGCTAGGATCTCTACCTATTGCCCATATATTTACCAGGACTTGAGTGTTTTCGGGAATTATGAAACCGTTGATTTCTGTATCGACCTCTGCTTTGTGGGGGACGAGCAAAGGCGCTGGAGGGTGAAGCCTGAATGTCTCCTTAATCACGGCCTGCAGGTATGGCAACCTGGATATGTCTGATTCCAAAACTTGTTGGTTTCTGCTAATTATATTGTGAATTTCATTTCTTGCTTTTGCCAATTCTTTGGGGTTGTTCATAAGTTCTGCCATCGCCCATTCAACTGTTGTTGAAGTTGTGTCTGTTCCTGCGACAACTAGATCCTGAAAAAGAGTAAAGATTAAATTAATAGTATGTAGTATAAAATAATTTGAAATTTTGTAATCATATAAAAAAAAAGATTGGCTCACCATAAGAAAATGCAATATGGAATTCCTACTTAATTCAGACTCATTCCTTCTGTTGATTTGAAGAAGTGCATCTAAAAAATCGTTTGAATGGACTGAACCTGGTTCAGTTCTCTGATCAATTATGCCATTAAATATTTCGAAAAACTTTTTCGTGTACGACTCCATTTCTCGTTTCAGCCCTTGAGGATCGATGGCCTTAAGCAAGGGGAAAAAATCAGCCAGATTCGGGACCCCAATCGTTCTATTAAATCCCCGGATGAGTTCTTTGAGTTCCTGAGTTGCATCCGAATTAAACTGTGCAAAATCAGTGGAAAACACGCTATTCGAAAGGAGATTTAACGTGGTAGTAAAAGCAGCGTCGGCAATGTCCACAACCCGACCGGCGTCGCAGCACTCTTGCAGATAGTCACGAAGATTCTTGAGCTTCTCTTGGCGGAGGCCCTGGCCGGAATCCATCCTCTGTAGCGAGAACAGCTGGTCTCTGCAGATCCTCCGGAAGGTCTTAAACAGGGCGTTGTTTGGGGGCAACCAGCCGATGGAATCCTCGTGGTGGTTGTAGGCTCTACTGACTTCCGGCAAGTGCCGGCTGGACATGACGTGATCGTGCTTCTGCAGGACCTGTTTGGCAAGTTCCCGGGAGGACACGACGATTGTGTCTACGGTCCCGATTTTGAGGTGCATTATGGGGCCATAGATTTTGGCAAGGTGGGCTAGGGTTTGGTGGGGATTTTGGTGGAGCTGGAGAATGTTTCCGATGATGGGATATGGCCGTGGTCCTGGTGGAAGCTTGGTGGGCCGCCGGGAAAGGAAAATTGAGGTAAGAAGGTAGACACAAGTGCAGAATAGGATAGTTTGTACAAGGTTAAATGGAAACAACTCCATGACGGCCTTGACTTTACGGTGAACTAATTAGTGAGAATTGGCAGGTTTAAAATGGAATGAGAATATATGCTATCGTACTGAATTACTATTCATCAATCTGAATATGCTTAATACTTCATCTGTTCCTTTATATTGACATCTTGAGGGTTTTATCACTGTTAATTTAGTAACTTTGATTTGACTTTTTAATACAATTATGGAAGAGAAACCCATATCGTCCCATAATTTTAAAAAATTCCAAAAAAGTACCATAAATATCAAATTAGACGAATATGTCTCATAACTACCCTAATCATAGTCGAACCCGTCCATGAAACCGGCTTTTTTGCTAACCATCTCCGAACCCGTCCCATAACTACTCTAATCATCGCCGAATCCATCCCTCCATTACGGAAGTTATGGGACGGGTTCGACAATAATTAGCGAAAAAACCGGTTCATGGACGGGTTCAGCTATGATTAAGGTAGTTATGGGATGAATTCGTCTAATTCGATATTTTTGGAATAGTTTTGGAAATTGAAAAAATTTATGGGACTAAATGGTTTTTTTTTCCATTCAATTATACTATCTCCGTTCCTTTTTAAATGCCCATTTTGAATTTTGACAATGTTCATTGAGTAATTTTGATTTGATTTTTTAATACCATTATATAAGATAAACATATCGATCAATTATGCGTCTCTGGACGAGATCTTGTTGGATTCGTTTAATCGCATTGATTTTGAATATCAAATTTTCATAATTTTTATTTGTATACAATATAAGTTATTAAAGATTAGAAATGTATATTGGATTGAGTGAAATTTTTGTGCGTTCCAAATATTAACGAACCCTAAACAATATAAATTGTAAAAGAGAATAAAGGGGAAGGATAGCAGACTGGATGGAAATCGAACCCCAATCATTAAGTTGATAGTTAGGGGACATAACCACTCTCGCTCCAGATCCGGTTACCGTACTGAATCACCACATTCTGCACATAAAGTATGTGCTGCAAAAATTATGTTTTGTGCTGGATTAGTTATTGAAACAATTCATTCCTTTAATGTGACGAATGTTATGGAATGCAAAAAGTTTGCAACCAAAATTAAGGGATAATTTATCCATTTTCCTTTCATTCCATTACACACTTGTTGTATCGAACAAATTGTTTGAGAAAAGAAGAAACGGGAATTGAATTACAATTGATGTAATTACAAAAATACTGGAATTGAAGTACTCCCTCCGTTTTTTATAAATTAAACATTTGCATACTTGTTACTATTCATTGAGTAACTTTGATTTAACTTTTAACACAATTATATAAAATAGAATATAGTTAAGTGAGATCTTGTTGGATTCGTCTAATTGCGTAGTTTTATAATATCAAATTTTTATAAATTTTACTTTTACAGAATTTGATATATTAATCGTTAAACATGTGTATTGGATTGCATGAAATGAAGGAATGTTGCAATTTTTTGAAAACGGAGGGAGTACAAGAATTGAAAAAAAGCTGTAAGAAAGCAGTAAATTGGACTGAAAGCTTAAACGGATGAAAAGTGCATAAAGTTGTAAAAGAAAGCAGGAAAAACTAGAAAGAAAAATAAAATGTAAATAAGTCTCTTTGAGAGTTGTGTCGGAGGTAGGTCCTTTGATATGGCCGCCTAAGGTTTTATTTATAGACCTTCGCAAACCCTTGTAGCGGCTCATGGGCTGAGCCAATTTCAATAAGGACTAGGCTAATTCATATGGCTGGGCTGATTTTTTCTTGGACTAACATATGCCCCCCTCCCCTCGCCCCCCTCCCCCGCGCGCGCGCAATTTGTCGATTAGGCTTGAGACAAATATGCACATTCTAAATGAGGCTGACTTGTCTACCTTTTTTATAAAAGTAGACATTTTTTAGCAAAAGAGACAAAAAATACTCTTTTCTTTTTTCTTTTTAAATCTTGGCCACCCTCTCCGTCTGGCCGCCTTCGCCATCTGTCTGCCCGGAAACATAGTGAACTTGGGCATTTTGAACCCTCTCGGATAGGGCTGCATCGTGTCCACCCAGTCGGGACAGGACTTTCTATAAGTAGGCCGCTCCATCGGCCTCAACTGGATCCCGAAATGCTATTGCATCACATCCGCTAGCAGTTCGGGTGACACCACTGGTGCCTGCGTAGGAGGCATAATGGGCGTAGATAGAATGGTAGATGTCGTTGCCACTCCTTATGGCTGTGGCGACTGCCCGCAGCATTGGAGGTGTCCAACTAGGGTTTGGCATGGGCGGCAGTACTGCTGAGAAATACGCTGCATTTGGCATTGTAGGCATGTTCGGCACAAGAGTCGCCACTTAATATGGCTGCACGCTAGGCCTACTAAAGGCCATTAAATAACCATTTGGGGCTGGCGTATTGTATATCGGCATCAGAGATGCCGTATATGTGAAATTCGACACTTTTGGTGCCACTGATGCATAGACGGGTGTTGTTTGGTTGGATGACTGAAAGGAACTGCCCAAAGCACCAAGATCAGAGAATGGCGGCTGGCAAGTTGAGACCCCCCAATTCCTCTGTTGGCCATTGGATGGCCCAGGACATGGGTGACAAGGAGACGCGTTAGCGTTGATTGTAGAAACAACTTCTTCTTGTTGAAGATGCGACGATCTGCACACCTTGTCTACCAGATTGGCTATTGTAGGCCACATGACATCCATAAGATGTTTCGCTAGAAATGGCATTAAATCAGCCATCCATTCTGTCAACGATAGCCGTATCTGCTCCGAAATTGTGGGGTTCTGAATGATTCCCCATGGTGCAATGTTTACTGCCGTGTCGGCAGCGTATTCTGTAATATATGCTCTAGCATACGTTTGCTCTTGTAGAGACATCTCCTTCAAGCGGATATGGTTTCCACTTTGTGTCCCACTGGGCGTGCCAATTTGTTGTATCGAAAAAATTGTTGGAGAAAAGAAGAAACTGGAATTGAATTGCAATTGAAGGAATTACAAAAGTACTGGAATTGAAGTACAAGAATGAACAAAAGCTGTAAGAAAGCACGCAATTGGACTGAAAGCTTAAAGGAATGAAAAGTACAAAAATTTGTAAAAGAAAGCAGGAAAAAGTAGAAAGAAAAATAAAATATAAATTCGTCCCTTTGAGAGTTATGTTGGAGGTCCTTTGATATGGCCGCCTAAGGTCTTATTTATAGACCTGCGCAAACCCTAGTAGCGGCTCATGGGCTGAGTCGATTTCAATGCGGACTAGGCTAATTCATATAGGCTAGGCCGATTTTTTCTTGGACTCTTAACTCTTAATTACACTTAATAATTAAATCACCTAATTTAGGAAATAAAAACAGCTAATCTCTACTCACATACTTCCTCTGTTTCCGTGATATTGCAACATTTCCATATTTGCTACTATTCATTGTTTAATTTTGCCTCAAATTTTTATCATAGTTATAGTCAAGTGAAATTTTGTTAGATTCGTCTCGTCATGTAGTTTTTAATTATGAAACTTTTGGAATTTTTACTTGTACCGAACTTAAGTTATTAATGATTAAAAATGTGCGTTGGACTGCGTGCACTGTGTGAATGTTGAACTTTCACGGAAAACAGAGAAAGTACTATTTTAATGAAACTCGACACAAAATATACACACAAAGCACATTCTGCATATAAAGATGATGCAACTAAACCTAAAATTAATCCCTCTCACTCCCTATTTACATTGATATGCTTGGTGCTGGACGTTTCTCTTCTTTGGTTTTGATCTTTTTTCCTTTTTCTTTTTAGCTTGCCTTATGGCTGTAACAAAAGAAGGAAAAAAAAAAAAAAAAAAAAAAAGCCTATACTTAATATAGAAACTAACACAACGGATCGGCAAAGTAGTAGTTTTAATACACGTTTGGTCTACCATTATGCAAGAACCAATAAAGTATTATTCTTCAAATGGAATATATTCGTTTAGATAACATTGAATTAAATATGGAATGATTAATTCAGGGTACATGACCCGTGATCTATAAATTAGTTATCTTTCAGTTCCGATATATTAAATTAAATTACCCCATAGACATTTTCAAAATTTTCTTTTTTAAACAGTGACACTCATGTGTCGGCAAAAGAGTGTGGGAGCCCAAACCACACAACTTACAAAGGGGATAAAGGGGAGGGATAGATGGCCGGATGGAGATCGAACCGTATTGTTGAGAAACGGGGGACTTGACCATTAGGGTAAGTCCCCAACCCCGACATTTTCAAAATTGATCATAATAAAAGATAATGTAGTCAATCGTATCATGTCAATAAATAAAATGACCAAAAAGAAAAAGTAATAACAATCCAATGATAGTTGTAATGGGGATGAAGACTTGCACAGTGGGCAAGTACACGCCTTCCAATCTTAAGGTTGAGGGTTCGATTCCCTACCCGGCCCCTATCCCTCTTCTTTAACCCTTTATAATTTGTGTGACATTGATTTCCACCACCCTTTCTCTGGCTTCGGTTCTAAAAAGAATGATAGTTGTAATGGACCATGGAGTATTTTTTTTAAAAAAAAATGATAGTTGTAATGGACCATGGAGTATTTTTTTTATTCTATAATGATTAAGGGCACATAACTCGTGATCATTAGATAATTGTGGTATCTTTCAGTTTCGAATAATTAAATTAAACAACGCGGGGAACTCATGGACAATTTTGAATTCATGATAATATAGAATAATATACTCAATTTTAGGCCCGTTTGGAAGCATGCATGCATAACCAAAAAATTTCAAAATGGTACCGTAACTTTGTCCATTTTGTAATTTGGTGCCATAAGTGGAGTTTTTTGGTGCATAACTTTGCTATTGGTTTCCAAAATGGTCCCATCGGACTTTAATCATCCACAATTGTTGACATGGCACGAGATTAGTGTAAATAATTAATTTAGTTGTGTCATGTAAGTCCCATGTAGACATTGAATGAGTTTCATCTACACATGTGGATACTTTCTAACCCATTTGCTGCATACTTGCAGAGTGGGAATAAGACCATTAAATTAGGAGTATGGTTACAAATGGGAAAAAGACCCATATCGTCCCATAATTTAGCAAAATTTCCAAAACAGTCCAAAAAATACCGAATTAGATGAACCCGTCCCATAAATACCCTAATAATCGTCGAAACCGTCCATGAACCGGTTTTTCTACTAATCATTGCCGAACCCGTCCACTAAACTACCCTAACGGAGGGCCCGGTTCGGTGATGCTTAGGTATTTAATGGACGGGTTCGGCAATGATTAGCGAAAAAACCGGGTTCAATGACGGGTTTGGCGATGATTAGGGTATTTATGGGACGGGTTCATCTAATTTGATATTTTTTGAATTGTTTTGGAAATTTTGCTAAATTATGAGATGATATGGGTCTTTTTCCCGGTTACAAATTGTCCACATGTGTAGGCCAAATCCCGTTAATGACTACGCGCACCTATATGTCACAATTAAATCAATTATTTACACTAATCTTGTGCCACTTCAGCAAATTGGGGGTGATTATGCCGCCTGAATCTTTGTCTTCTGCATGATTTCGTCACCTAATTCGTCGTCTCGTGCACCAGGCGATGAATAAGACGACAAAATCCTTCTTCGCCTTCCTACGGGAATTCTTGAAGTGTTGCTTGATCGGCTCCGATGATCGTTGGAAAGATGCGCTAACTCCTTGTTGAAGGAGGGAGAGGGCTCTTGTGTCTGTCTTTCGATGATATCTAAGTGCTTTTAGTTGTGTATTGGTGAGACCTTCTTCACTTTCTGCTTCCTTGTACGGCGTCCCCTTAATCTACGGGAAAAAAGCCAATATGATCTCACAACTTTCGTGTGTTTATCAAATGGTCCAATAATTGTGCACTTCACTTAATTCATCCAATATGTTTGCTAATCCTCGCTCAAATGATCTCATCGGAGGTTAATTGCGATGATTAATGGGTAAATATAATCATCTCACAACTTTCGTCCCTTTCTCAAATGGTCCCATAATTAACCCCTTAATCCTTGCGACACGTCAGCCTGGGATGATTAACCTCGGATGAGATTATTTGGGCGAGAATTAGCAAACATATTGTATGGATTAAGTGATGCACAATTATGGGACCATTTGAAAAACACACGAAAGTTTTGGGATCATATTGTCTTTTTTCCCCTTAATCTACATACTCCCACAAGTTGAGTGAACGGAAAATCTTCATTTTCACATACAAGTGACCATAATGCTCTCCTGAAAATATTGGAATGGAACTACCTTCCTTGATTGGGCGGTTTGCCATCTCTCAATCTTTGGGATACTGTCTTTCATATTTTCTCTCCAATTTTTTTGTTTGACAGGCTCTTATACGAAAATATGTTAAAAAAGAATGGAAATTCAAACTGAGATTCTTATTACTTAAACTTTTCATACATATGCATCAGATATATAGCCAGCGTCCACACATAGTTCAAGAAATGAATTAATGCACTCAACTTTCTAATTAATCTTTTTGTCTCATACTTAATTTAGCACATGACTCAATACTAACACAAGGCTCAAACACAAAATATTCCAAACACAAGATAAAGCAATCATGATTGCACATTAACCCTCAACATAATCAAATGATTAAGGGGTTGATGAAGAGGCCAGCAATCTCGGATGCCAAAAACTCTTCAGGGCTTGTAAATCCATCGGAATGCTTATTATAGTAGAGCTCTATATTGCCGACACAGTTAAGAAGTGCGTTGGAGACATCCTCAGGAACATCCGTGGAACATAGGTCAAGATACTCTGTATTGATATCCTTCCGTGCTTCCTCAGCCAATTCCCAAAATCTCTTAACAGCCTCTTTTTCTGTTACGCCATGGTGTTTCATGTACATGTTTATTCCCGTGAGCATCTGAACTCTCCCAGCCTCGCGCTGTAAATTACAGATTATAAGTCCATTAAACCCCAAAACAGGGGGTTAGGTTCAGAAAACAATGGGTTAATAAAAATCTGATGTGCGCATACATATAGTAGAAGGGAAAAAAAAAACCAATATCATCACATAATTTTAGAAAATTTCCAAAACAATCCCACAAATATTGAATTAGACGAACCCGTTCCATAACTACCCTAATCATAGCCAAACTCATCCATGAACCCGGTTTTTTCACTAATCATCGCCAAATCCGTCCCACAACTACCCTAATCATCGCCGAAGCCATCCCTCAATTAGGGAAGTTATGGGACGGGTTCGGCAATGATTAGCAAAAAAACCGGTTTATGGACGGGTTCGCGATGATTAGGATAGTTATGGAATGTATTCGTCTAATTGAATATTTGTGGGATGGTTTTGGAAATTGCAAAAACTTATGGGACTAAATGGGTTATTTTTCCTATAGTATAAGGGTCTGTTGTATTTTATTACCGACATGGAATAGGGATAGCTCTGGAGTGATTCAATATAATGCTTACTTGATGCGAAGCTAAATCTTCCATATATCGAGCACGCATTGCTATTGCATTAACAAGTTTAGGCCTATCAAATAGCCATTTGAAGATTTCATCCGAAGCACATTCCATCCCCAATAAGAGCGGCATGAACGTTAGATACACTGTACTGGTGATGTACAGGTTGTGGTTGTAAGCCTCAATTGTGGGTGTCTCCATACCCAAGAACCACTTGAGCTCTGTATTGTAGGCTTGGGCACTTTCTTTGAACTGTGCATTATTACAACTTCTTTTAAGTCATAAGAGATTGGCTTCATATACAAAATAAGGACAAGCTAAATGAGGGAGTAATAAATGAAAAAAAATACAATCATCCTATAACTTTGAATAATTTCTTAAACAATCCTATATTATTTGAATTATCATAATCCATCCACCATGTGTGTTAATTTTCGCCCAAACCATATCACCCCTCTTAATCGCGGTTTTAGCTAACGTGTCACTTGGGTATTGGTGGGCGCTGGAATGGTTTATCCTAATTCAAGCTGACATGTGACTAATCCGGGTGACATGTCAGGTAAAACCGCGAGTAAGGGGGTGGGAGGGTTTGGGCTAAAATTAACCCATATAGTGGATGAGTATGGATAATTTAATTAATATGTGACTGTTTAAGGATGATTTGAATTTTTTTTTTCTTTTTTTATTCTGTAATGTATGCTTTAAATAACATCTATATAAAGGAATCGAGGAATAAGGGTTAAAGTATTACTCCTCTTCTAAGATAAGGAGCTGCAAATGCCCTTCCACGTTCTGATATCTCACGATGCAACTCTTCATATGTGTTCAAAATGAATTTGTAGACAACTTTCATATAATCTGGAAGTTGTCCGATTTCATTGAGATCCCACCTTTACGACAGGAAGTTAAAAAACACACACACAAAAAACGATGTTAACATCATTCAAAGTCATCAAATTGGACATAAAGGAGTACAAAACTTGCAAACTGTACCTCTGTAAAGTCTCTGTAAAAGCTTCAGCCTCTTCAATCGTTGCATAATTATCGTAAGTGTCGTCCATTAGGGTTATTAATAATGAGCATTTAGTATTTGCCACTCGAGCAAATGAGTACTGAGGTTCAAAAACCTCTCCGACAGTCCATAAATGGCTTTCAACTGCTCTATCTCTCATGTATGACAGCTGCGACAACAGATCAGAATGGTCCCACCAATTGCAAACATCATGAAGTTCTTTCTTGTAAATATTTTGCACGTAATTGAAGTCCAACTTAGCAAGCTTAAGAAGAACTTCATTGTGTGATTCATCCCTTTCATAGAATGAAATATAATGGCGGGATTCTACTTTTCGATTACTACAGTGAAGGGGATATTGTAAAGCTCGTTTCACTTGGTCTCCAAGGGCACTCTCTAATTTCGGTGCCGAAAGACTTAGATGATGCTTTGTGAAGGTTAAAGCCTCTTCCAAAATGTGTTCCCCATGAATCTGGGCATAAGCAGCTTCATACAAACTCAATAGTCCCTCAACATCTTTGCTAAGCCTCTCCTCAAATTTTCCATCTTCACCCTTAAATTTGTCGAACACTCCTGTTATATTTCTAAAACCCATAAATCATTACATGAATATGATTCATCTTGTGCTTACTAACATACATATCAAAGTAGATAAACTTACTTGGAGAAACTCGATGGTGATGTTGCCTGAGCAAGCGAAATCGTAGCGCAGTTGTGAACAGTTCATCATGGGCATTGTCTTGTGAGTTGGTGTTGAAGATATCTTGAAGAATATGTGTTTGTCCCCTTTTATGAATCTTGAAATCTGAGTTTCTGTGTGCGCGTCGTTGGTGTGAAGTCGTAACAACGTAAAAATAGCAAAAATAAAGAACGCAGCGTTTGTTAACCCAGTTCGGTCTCACGACCTACGTCTGGGGGATACCAATCCAGGCGACTTCAACTAACTATGAAAAACCCAAACCAATACAGACTCAATCTATCTTGCACCCAACATCAAACTCTAAACAATCTAGAACCCTTTCTAGAAGAACAACTCGTAGTCAGCTCTCTGTGTCAACTACAGCTGCAGGATGTCCACTCCTATTTGATGTAAACAAGATACAATTGATCTCTTACCGATCTTGAACGTTTACCATAGCATCGCTGGATTTTCCTTCATCAACCATGAATTAATCTTCCATGCAATCTTCAAATAGATCAATCAAGTCTCTTCAAGAACCATGTAGAACATGAAACCCTCAATGATAAAAGATATAAACCATGTAATCTTGATCACTCAAGGTTTCCTAAAATCTGTAAAATATATCTCTGAAATCCCTTACTCAAAACTCTCAAGAATGTAATCTCTAAAATCAAGTTTGCAATCAACTAATCTCTCAATCTCGTCAATGTATCAATCTTATCAAAACTAAAACCATCCGGAACTCTCAAGGACTCATGCACATATATATAGGAGAGTAAAATCCGTAATCAGCTGAAAATAACTCCTCCAATCAGTTAAGATCAGCCAAAAATAACTGTCACAATAACTTCCATAAATCTGTTCAGTTTTTATCGTCCTTGCATCGTTCCAACTACGTTCTGACAACACTGTTCATCTGCATAAAAAGCTTAGTGTGCTAACAATCTCCCCCTCTTTTTGTGTAGATGATGATCCCATCAACAGTGTCTCAATCATTAAAAAGTGTTAGTATCACAATGAGATATCACAATAAGATATATCAATAAATCCATCAGTAGTTGTCATGTAGCTGTAACATTCTGAAATCAGTTTCAGTAAGTTTCACAAAGCAAAATGATCAGGCAGTAGATAATCTGTTGTTATAACCGTCAGAGAATTTCAGCAGAATGTAAATTCACAATGGAAATCCACATTACCAAAATTACCATTACCAAACATATAGGCCAAGCTTTTCCAAACTCCCCCTCAACATTAAGTTCGTGATAGACACCTTTATATCTCCCCCTTGATGGGAGCTTCATCAAACACATGAGCGTCGATCATTGAAATAACCTAAAACCTCCTAAATAACAAGCAATAAAAAAAATTCGTTAGTTCAAAAATATATCAATGCAAAAGAAATCATTTTACCCATATTTGAACTGAGTCGGGAAGCATTTTTGGTTGGCAAATTGTTCTATGTAGGGTGTTGCTGGTATGTAGTAACAACAGCACATGGTGGCAGAATTTTCTTCTTTGGAATCCATACTCTTTGTATTCTGATCCTTTTTCGCAGTTCTTGTGATGGCCAGACAACAGGTCGACCATTCATTAAGTCTCTTACTATTCTGATGCATGTGTCAGCAGTGTGTCCTGGTAACTGACAATAAGTGCAGTCACTGCGTTGTTTGAATGACGTTCTGACTTTCTGAACAATAGATTCTGTTGTAGCTGCTGCAGCCAAGTAACCTCCACTTACAAATGTTCTTCTTCCAGTAGATGATTGACTTTTATATCCAATCCCTGTCATATCTTTGGAACTCTTTCCAATAGAAAGTACTTCATCCAATTTGCCCTTGCTTTTAACCATCTTCTCTAAATCAGCAATCCGTGTATTCAAATCATTCATCTCCGTCTGAAAAGATTCCTTTTCCTTAGTCAGTGTGGTGATCTGATGATTGAGTTCAACATTTTCATCCTTCAGGGCTTTCAGATCTTCAAGAGCTTTAGCTTTTACAACTTCTTCTCTGTCATATGCGATCCAGGCGTCAGCAAGTTGTCCCAACAACTTTTTATTTTCCTGAACAGCAGCTTTGAATTCTTCTTTGAGTTCATTGTAGTCAGCAAGTAATTCATCGTATTCATCATCACTGTCACCTGTATCAGAAACAACTTTATTAGTAGGAAAATGAATTGACTCAGAGTTACCATTTGTAGGATTGGCATCTCTCAGAGTGAATGCAATGGCATCTTCATTTTCACTTCTGTGGTCATCCGTCGTTTCTCTGTTGTCATAATGACTGAGTGTCGCTTGAAGTTCATTTCTACTGCTATCTCTTTGTTTCAGGTTCTTGCACTGAAGTCTGTCCGTCGTTTGAACATCATCAGAACTTCGTTTCTGGATCTTTCCTTCATTGAATTGCTCTGTCCTTCTTTCTTGAAGCATTCTGACCACTTCCTTGGTTATGCAGAATATCTCATCTTCAGAAATGTCTTCAAACTTTTCAGCAACATTCAACGCGATGGTCTTTGCATCTTCTTGAAAAGCCACTCGATGGGTTTTCATCCTTTTCTTTGATGCGCCTTTTCTCTTCATTTTCAAGATTCTGGATCTCCTCAGTTGTGTTTGAGGGCAGGCTCTGATACCAATTGTTTGTCCCCTTTTATGAATCTTGAAATCTGAGTTTCTGTGTGCGCGTCGTTGGTGTGAAGTCGTAACAACGTAAAAATAGCAAAAATAAAGAACGCAGCGTTTGTTAACCCAGTTCGGTCTCACGACCTACGTCTGGGGGATACCAATCCAGGCGACTTCAACTAACTATGAAAAACCCAAACCAATACAGACTCAATCTATCTTGCACCCAACATCAAACTCTAAACAATCTAGAACCCTTTCTAGAAGAACAACTCGTAGTCAGCTCTCTGTGTCAACTACAGCTGCAGGATGTCCACTCCTATTTGATGTAAACAAGATACAATTGATCTCTTACCGATCTTGAACGTTTACCATAGCATCGCTGGATTTTCCTTCATCAACCATGAATTAATCTTCCATGCAATCTTCAAATAGATCAATCAAGTCTCTTCAAGAACCATGTAGAACATGAAACCCTCAATGATAAAAGATATAAACCATGTAATCTTGATCACTCAAGGTTTCCTAAAATCTGTAAAATATATCTCTGAAATCCCTTACTCAAAACTCTCAAGAATGTAATCTCTAAAATCAAGTTTGCAATCAACTAATCTCTCAATCTCGTCAATGTATCAATCTTATCAAAACTAAAACCATCCGGAACTCTCAAGGACTCATGCACATATATATAGGAGAGTAAAATCCGTAATCAGCTGAAAATAACTCCTCCAATCAGTTAAGATCAGCCAAAAATAACTGTCACAATAACTTCCATAAATCTGTTCAGTTTTTATCGTCCTTGCATCGTTCCAACTACGTTCTGACAACACTGTTCATCTGCATAAAAAGCTTAGTGTGCTAACATAACTATAACTCTAAAGTTGCACTCTGAAATGAGATCAGAGTTTGGTTTGATCACTGATGGTCAACCTTTCATTATGGTTATGCCCTTTTTCTATTATTGGCTTAATTTTTCCAGCATAAAAGGACAATTACAATATTAATCCCCCCTCCCCACCCACCTATTTGTTTAGTTATTTATTTATTTTTAAAATCTCCCGTTAAAAAGAGAGAAATTTTAAATTAGGCCACTACATGGGTGTACTTTTGATTTTATGCCACAACAAACAACTATTACCAAAATAGGCCACTACATGGACGGCACATTATAAAAATATGCCAAATTATCTTTTAGTGACCTATTTTTACTATGGAGATGATTATGAATATAGGCCAATACCAGGTCATCAGCCTTGTAGTAGTCTATTTTGGCAATTGGTGATTGTAGTGGCCTAAAAAAATAAAATAAAATATACCTTGTAATGACTTATTTTTACAATGGAAATATAATGATTATGAATATAGATCACGAGGTCATTTGGCCTATTCTTATAATGCATCGTGCTTGTATTGGCCTAAAAAAAAATACTAATGCGCTTGTAGCAGTATATTTTAATATCAATCTCTAATAACAACATGTCTACTCATCACTGCAGAGAATACTCGAAAAACCGTGTCATGTAAAGAACGGTGGATGGAAAATGAGAACAAAGTTGGGTAGGATTGTACAGTCCACCAATTTGGTCCCTGCCACGACCATGGACGATTGCAGGCTTCCAGTTGTCAAATTTACTCCCAACATGTGGACTAATACCTTCACTTCATTCTCTTTAGATTTGCAGGTACAGATTTTATACAATTTCTCTTTTTTTTTTTTTTTTTTTTTTTTCCATCATTATAAAATAAACCACGATTTTACATATTTAGGATTCTTATGGTTGTACAGGATGCGGGATAAATGAAATTTTTATAGTATCAAATCAAAGTTGGGTTATTTCAAAATTATTTAATGGTTAGGGGATGAGGACTTGACCAAATGGTGAAGTCCGTTGACTGCCGAACTTCGTGTTGGGGTTTGATTCCCCTACCCGGCCTCTTAATTATCCCTCTCATTTGTACTTTATAATTTATGTTACATAAACTTCCATCGCCCTTTTCCTAATATCTATAGGTTGTTTAGCAATAAATAAATAAAAATAATTAATGGTCATAAATTGCAAAATTAGTTCCATGGGTCTAATTTTCAAAATCTTTTTAATTCCAGAAGGATAGGCCGTTTTATTTTTCCAAACCATTTCGTGTTACTCTTAATTTACAAATAATATAATTGAGATATCAATCTCTTTTCTACGTGATGAATTAATTTTTGTGGGTATAATATATTTTTCCTTTTCTTTTACAAATATTTAAATGTAACGGAAAAATTCCTATAAAAAAAATTATATCCATACTTATGTGAATAAAATTAATTTAAGGAAATTAATAATTATATGTCATTATATAAAAAAAATTTAAGCGCACACACCTTATCGGATCAGCACATTAGCACCTGTTTAATGTCACACATTTAACACCCTATCCAAACCCACTATAAAATGATTTAGGAAAGTTAATTAACTCAACTGGTTAAAATAAAACTATCAATTATAGAATGAATTTGAGAATATCATATATCATATATATATTGAGTAATTTTGGGAATGGGTTGGCATTTTTTTTTTTTTTGGAGAAGCTATGGGTTGGCATTTTTAGTTATTAGAATTACTAATTTACCCATTTTTCAAATAGTAATTTATTAGCAACACACACGAGTAATTTCGGCAGGCTCAAGAAAGGTATCGCAAAGAGATTGAAGCACTGAAGAATGAAGTTAGAAAAATGCTAATAATCGGAGAAAGCAATAAGCAAAAAGATCTGTTAATATTGATCGATAATTTGGAACGTCTTGGGGTGGCTTATCACTTTAAGCAAGAAATCGAACATATTGTTGGTATATGTCTAACTTTTCATGCAGAGTCTGAATGTTGTCAGCATTACTCAACAACAACATCTTGGCAGTTATGATATGCCAAGTCTTACCCTTTGCTGCCGGGACCTCTTCAAAAGACTACAGGAGCTGATTGTTATATATATATGAGTCTTTAGGCAGTAGAGGGTAATGTGGATTCTGATTAGAAATATCTTTTGAGTGATTGGTTTTATTCAAGTCTCTATTGTTCTTAGAATTGTATCCTTGAGAAAGGCTTGAGTGATTTTCATTGTATACATTCTTTTTCATATTGTAACTCAAGAAAGTGTATTCTTGAGAGAGTTAGGATAGATTCAGGAACGTCAACAGGAAGCTAGGAAAATCAGATTTGGTTCTTTTCATTCACAGCGAGATTAGATGTTGAGGGGGAGTCTCAACACCTCTAGATCGAGTTGGTAGATTAGAGTCAGAAGTTTGTATTTTCTTGGAGCTTGTTGAGTAGATCGTAGCCTGGATTGGTATCCCCCGGATGTAGGACAGGAGGTCCGAACCGAGTCAACAAATCACTGTGTTCATCTTTACTTTTCTGCATTTCTTGATATATTACTGTGATTGTGCGTTGTTCTCATTACTGACTAACTACCGACTCAAGATTTGGGACCTAGAATTGGCAAACGACAGTAGAACTTTCAAATAAGAGGCAACTAGAAGACTACATTGAGCTACCTATCATTCCTCAGTCATACTCTTCTGTTCCAGAATCTAGTACTCCAACTGTTGATGTTGAACCTAGTTCTACTATAGATGAAATCACTTCAGATGCTGATGAAGATAAGAATACTTCAGACACAGATGATGAGATCAATAAGAGGAAAGGTCCAAGGACATTGAAACATCACTCAAATGATGATATTATTGGTGATGTTTCTGCTCCTAGACAGACTAGGAAAAAGAAGGATGTTGATTACAAACAGTTAGCTGGAATGAACTGCTTCATATCCAAGATAGAGCCTAAAAACACTTTTGAAGCTCTTGAGGATGAATATTGGATTGCTGCCATGCAAGATGAACTTCTACAATTTGAAAGGAATTCAGTCTGGGAGTTAGTACCACGTCCAGACAACATAAATGTCATTGGTACTAAATGGATTTTTAGGAACAAGACGGATGAATCAGGGAATGTTGTCAGAAATAAAGCAAGACTTGTAGCTCAAGGCTATACTCAAATAGAAGGATTGGATTATGGAGAGACTTTTGCACCAGTTGCTAGAATGGAAGCTGTGAGAATTCTACTGTCGTTTGCCTGCTGTATGAACTTCAAGCTTTATCAGATGGACATCAAGACTGCTTTTTTGTATGGCAAGATAAAGGAAGAAATCTATGTAGCACAACCTCTGGGATTTGAAGATCATGAACATCCTGACTATGTTTATAGAGTTAAAGGAGCTTTATATGGACTCAAGCAAGCACCTCGTGCTTGGTATGAAAGGTTGTCACAGTTTCTTGTGAACCACGGTTACATCAGAGGTAATGTAGACAAAACGTTGTTTGTAAAGCATGCTAACAACGATTTTATTATAGCACAGGTTTATGTAGATGATATTATCTTTGGAGCTACTTCAGATCAACTCAGGAAAAGCTTTGTTGAAGCCATGCAATCTGAATTTGAGATGAGTATGATGGGTGAGTTACATTACTTCTTGGGTTTGCAGATCAAACAACTTAAAGATGGTATCTTTTTATCTCAAGAGAAATATGCTAGACAGATGTTGAAAAAGTTTCATATGGAGGATAGCAAGGTTGTTCGAACACCTCTAGGACAGCAAGAGAAAATTGTCAAGGATGAAACTGGAAAGAATGTTGATCAAAAGCTCTACAGAAGCATTATTGGTAGTCTTCTCTACCTAACAGCTACCAGACCAGATATATCCTTTAGTACTGGAGTTTGTGCTAGGTATCAATCTCAACCAAAGGAATCCCATCTTAAAGCAGCTAAAAGGATTCTGAGATATATTAAGGGTACACTTGATCTTGGAATTTGGTATTCCAAAAGGTCAAATCTGGATCTTATTGGTTTCACAGATTCAGATTGGGCAGGTAGTTGTGATGACAGACGATCAACCACTGGAGGATGTTTCTACTTAGGTAACAATCTAGTCAGTTGGTACTCCAGAAAGCAAAATATTGTTGCTCTTTCTACAGCCGAAGCTGAATATATTGCTGCCACTTGTTGTTGCTCTCAACTCATGTGGATGAAACAAATGTTGGCTGATTATGGTGTTCATAAGGAAAGCTTTCAAGTATTCTGTGATAACACTAGTGCTATTAACATCTCCAAAAATCCAGTTCTACATAGCAGAAGCAAACATATTGACATTCGATATCACTTTATTCGAGATTTAGTGGAAGACAGCATATGTGATATTCAACATGTTGGGTCGTCTGAACAGCGTGCCGACATCCTTACAAAGGCATTAGATGGTGAAAACTTTGAAAGGCTAAGAACCATTTTGGGCCTTAGCTATTTCTCTTCTTAACTTTCTCTAATACTTTGGGCTTTGTGTTGTTTCTTTTTATTTCATTTTGTTTCAGGCCCATTTTTGTGTAGAAGAGAATCAATCGAATACTGCCAAAACTTTTGATACGACGTCTGCACGCAATTATCATGACCTGCAAGCTTCTGAAACCGTCTCCTCCATCATGTTGCACGACGCTCGAAACCGCCGTTTCCCATTACTCATTTCAGTTTCTTTATATGTGTATTTGGAGTCCGTTCATTCTTCATTCAGTTTCCTTTCTCTCTTATCTCTTTTCTGTGTTTCATTCTTAGCAAGTTTTTTCAGTCATGGCATCTTCTTCTTCCTCTCAAAATCCCTCTGTTGAAGTCCAAACTACAGATAAACCTTCGTCTGCAGTCCCAAGCACTGATGAACACTCAATTGATCCTACTCAATCCAGCGAACCCTCTGAAAAACCTACTGAAATTCCATCCAAACCAAGCGAAATCATTGATTCTACACTGGAAGGTTCTGGCGAAGGAGTGGCACACAATGCTGAAGCCGAAGTAGAGGATGTTCTTCCACTGAGTTCTCTGCCACCAGCCGGAGCGCTCCCTGCACCAACCCCTCCTGCTCTACCTCCTACAACGAAGGAGACATTTCCTTTTGATTGGGATGAGGGCACTGAAACTACTCCGAACGCTGGGGAAGATGATGATTATAACCCTAATCAGTATGATGCGGTTTCTGGTGATCAAAATCAAGAGAACGTTCATCCTTCAGCGGAAGTTGCAACAACTCCTCGACGACGTCCTCCTCCTCGCACTCCTTCTACCCGATCCCGCAAGCGTAAAGACAAAGGTGTTGCAGTCGAGACTCCGCAGAAACGACCTAAATCTGTTCCGCCTATGTCTGTTCAGGCTGCACTAAACTTCAAATACTACGACAAGGATGCTCAGAAGTTTTCCAAGGATTTGACTGTTCGAGAATTTATTCCTGAAGAACAGTTTACTCACTCCATGTATCGCGAACTTGGCTTTATCAAATATCTCGAGGATGCCAGTCTTCTCTTTTGGGCTACTAAGCTGGAGTACTACTCGCCAGCTTTAGTGCGAGAGTTCTATGCGAATCTTCACCCGGAGTTCATGGATGCTACTTCTCCCTATGGAGGAAAAATCTATATTCGCGGAAAGATACTGGAAATTGATCCTTTGGTTATTTCGCTGCTGTTAAAGCTTCAACCCAACGACCGCCTGGATGATGTTACCGAGTACATGCCTGATTCAAATGCTGAAGTAGCATACACTATTTCAAATTCTGGCAGTGTTGGTTTTGGCCGCAACCAACTGAGCACATCCAAACTTACCTTGAAGTTTGCATGCCTATTTCGCCTCTGCAGTTCCAACATCATGCCAACTACCAATGCTAGTCAAGTTTCTGCTCATATGGGTAAAACTATGTTCTTCATTGATAAATATTTGAATTTAATGAATCTTGGTTTGTCTGTTCTTAAAAAGATGCAAGGTTATACTCGTGGTTCGATTGGCAAGCTGGATTTGCTACCCTACCCTGATCTTATCACCCGCTTTCTCTCAAAGAATGGGATCAAGGTGCCAAAGGAGGAAAGAATCTACATTAAACAGAATTCTCCTTCTACTGAATTGAGGAACCAACACAATGACATCTTACTTGGTCCACCTCTCACTGGCACTGCCCTGATCAACCACCTGAAGCAGCTCCTTTTGCAACAGAATGAAGAAGCCAACAGAGTTGTGAATGCTGGTCTTGCTCTTCGCAAGAAGAACAATTTGATTCTCAAGCTTCTTCCAGCTACATTTGATCCCCCTACTGCTGCTGATGATGACAATGATGAGGATTGATCCTTCAAGGGGGAGATATAGTTGCTGCTGCTTGTCTCATTTTGGTGGTCTAAAGGTGGTAAGAACAACCAACAGGGTTGCTGGGTATATGTTTCTCTACTAAACTTTTTAATATTTTTGGGTCTGTAACTAATGGTTGATACTCTCTGTGGATACTGAATATTTTGATGCTTGTTTTTGCTGAATTGCTAATGCTTGGTGATTGTTTTGATATGCTTGTTTTATGTGATTCTATTTTTGATATGCATGTTTAAACTGGTTTATTGTTGTTGTTGCCTGACAAACTCTCTGCTGTTCTTATCTGATTATTTGATTTGCAACTGGTTATGACGGATCATCCTCTTCATGTAAAGAGGGGGAGATTGTTGGTATATGTCTAACTTTTCATGCAGAGTCTGAATGTTGTCAGCATTACTCAACAACAACATCTTGGCAGTTATGATATGCCAAGTCTTACCCTTTGCTGCCGGGACCTCTTCAAAAGACTACAGGAGCTGATTGTTATATATATATGAGTCTTTAGGCAGTAGAGGGTAATGTGGATTCTGATTAGAAATATCTTTTGAGTGATTGGTTTTATTCAAGTCTCTATTGTTCTTAGAATTGTATCCTTGAGAAAGGCTTGAGTGATTTTCATTGTATACATTCTTTTTCATATTGTAACTCAAGAAAGTGTATTCTTGAGAGAGTTAGGATAGATTCAGGAACGTCAACAGGAAGCTAGGAAAATCAGATTTGGTTCTTTTCATTCACAGCGAGATTAGATGTTGAGGGGGAGTCTCAACACCTCTAGATCGAGTTGGTAGATTAGAGTCAGAAGTTTGTATTTTCTTGGAGCTTGTTGAGTAGATCGTAGCCTGGATTGGTATCCCCGGATGTAGGACAGGAGGTCCGAACCGGGTCAACAAATCACTGTGTTCATCTTTACTTTTCTGCATTTCTTGATATATTACTGTGATTGTGCGTTGTTCTCATTACTGACTAACTACCGACTCAAGATTTGGGACCTAGAAGTTAAATTAACTTTGAACAGTAAAATGTAGTAGTATTCTAAGAAATTGAAACACAAATAAATTACTAAGCCATTATAGTATAAACATAATATATAAGAAAAATCCACCATAATGAAAAGATCAATCTAAGAAATTAAAATGGAGTCTCCTAAGTCCTAATAAGCACCTCAAGAATTTAATATTTGATCCATGACAAAATTTTAAAACATTAGGGAAAATTAGGAAACTTTATATGTTGTTAATTTATTTTATACGCTACAAAGAAAAATTTATTTTTCCGACGAAATGTGCAGTTTTCTTAGGGAACCAGAAATCTGTCACAAATAACCAAAAAAGTGCATTTTGTTACAGATTTTTTTTGTCGTAAAACGTTATTTATTGAGGTTTTATTACAGAACTCGAATCCATTAAAAACTTTTTCGCAATAACAAAAATAGTATATACTCTGTCCACTCCGCTTCTATTGTCCCATTTGAATTTTACATTGTTCATGATATAGGTTTGGCCTAACTTTCTTTAATCGATTTTTCTTATAGTTTTCAAATATATATTTAATAGAATTTTTACTTCAACATATATATTAAGTATATTAAACAAATGCATTGGGCTGCGTACGTATTCAAAAGTTTTGGGACGATATTAATGGGACAAAGGGAGCTAGTATTTTATAAAGAAATTTTAATGATGATTTTTACTAGGGAAAAAATTCCGTCACAAAAAGAAAACATTTTTTAGTGATATAAACTAATAGACAAGAAACAAGAACGAAATGGCTCTAGAGTGAATAATATTAATGCATGCTCACTTCTTGCAAGACTACATATGTCCGATCCAGATATCGTATAAAGATTAAGGAAAAAAAAAACACACAGGAATTGTATAAATAAATACCCGCATATCTAAAGAAAATGAAGTGAACGTATTCTTGCACATGCTGGGAGCAAATTTCTGTACTGGAAGGCGATAATCCATCATTACAATTTGGGCCATTGTAAGTAATATTCTTAATAATTTCTTAAAATGTGATCAAAGCAGTGGACTTCACCAGCATTTATAGGCGCAAGGATTTTCATGTCAAACTATTCAGCAAACAACTACGCGTCATTCAAACTTAATTAAACAATGTACAAAAACTGGAAAACAGGAAAAAGAATTGCAATATGCACCTCGCTGTTGCAACTTGCAAGTATATTTTCCCATTCAATTCACATTAAATAGAACACTTGCTGCTTGGCTGTATTATGAAAATATTAGAGCTACACAAATAATAATCTCTTTCAGGATTGTTATTATTCTATTAATTCCCAAATCTGTGCTGGCTTTTACAATAATGTATGTTTAAAGATTCCATCTCAAAATCATCAACCTAATAAATAATTTTTTACCAAAAATAGAAAAAAAGAAATGCATTTGGACAGCTGTTACAAGTATTTCTATTATCCGCTTCAATTCAGCAAATCAGCGGATTGGTTGGTTCATGAGCAGAACCTGCATATACCGAAAGTCGAAATTATAGGTAAAGTGTGCTGGGTTATGGTTTCAATGCGTTTTTGGGGAAATCGTTTGGGTGCTGGCGGTCTGTAGGTGCTGGCACATTCAAAACTGATGGATATGTGTATATGAAATGATGTGTGAGTATAAAAAAAATGATGGATGGAGGTGATGAACCAAAAACTAATAAAAAACAAACTACCATCTATACATCACTTTATAATGCTTATACATCACTTTACAAAGGGCTACACATCATTTTTAGCGATGCCTGCACCTGCTGGCAATTGTTATGCCATTACAGAAACCGGATTGCGTTTTTGGCTCATAGTTGGCTGTAGATATTATTACCATTAGTAGACTTAACATGGGAAATATTTATTTATTTCTAATAATGTGGAATTTTTTATTAGAGCATCTTTCCCCTAATTCAGCTCCAATTGTCGTCAGCTTCTATTTTGTGTGGGTCAGTGCCATTTCATTCACATTTCTGAATGGCGTATTTAATCAAGACTCAATATGATTTTTTATACTTTTAGTGTTTCGGCGTATTTAATTTAGATTCTAAAAGGGAATTTAGACATGCCTCTGGTCATGTCTACTGACTTCTAATATTTTGGCTGGGGTTCGATTCCCACCTTGGCCCTATCCCTCCCCTTTATCCTCTTTGTAATATTTGTGGTTTGGACTTCCATACACCTTTGCCGACACATTAGTGTCAATGTTTCCAAAAAAACAAAAACAGTATATGGATTTTAATTTTTCATTGATTTTAATAGATTCACTTGAAAAAGTATAACTATATAAAATCTCTCCAAATTTCTATGGATTGTGTACAAGTCAGCCAAACTTTACATGGAGTCTATACAATATCAGCAAACTCTACGTGGAGTCTATACGATATCAACCAACTCTAGGTGGAGTCTATAAACTTTCTAAATCCACCAACTTTTTAAATTAAAATCTAAATCGAATACACACTCGTTCAAACCCTACCATTTTTTCCCTTCTCCCTTCTTTCTAACCAAAGTTGTCGTAGCCCTACCCCTATTCCTATCCTGCAAATGTCTGGTCACGGCGGTTCCGACATCTCTTGTTATTAAAATGAGTATGAAAAGGGTCGTCTAATCATTTTCGGTAGCTCTGTTCTATAATAAAAATTAGACCTAGTTATAGAAATATATATATATAAGTTTTTAATTTATTTATAAGGCATAACACAATAAAAAAAATTATAATACAAAAAAATAATTTCTATTTATTTTTAAGACTTTTACCCAAAAGATGTACTGTCTATATACCCAAAAAAAATGGATCAACGACTTACGTATTTCTTTATAAAGAATAAAAATATTAAACATAAGTAAAAATATGAAAAAAAGTAAATATTAAAATTAAAATTACATAATTATTTTTTAAAAAAATGGGCCCACAAAAATTGAGGACCCTGTGCATAATGTTTGTTTACCAACCCATTAGCCGGGCCTGAGTAAGAATAAGGTTTTGAGCAGTGAAGTATCATTGTCTTAAACGATTTAGGCCTCGTTCTCTAGGACTTATTTTCAGGCCTTATTACTTATTTTTTATAGAAATCAGATCAGACCAGATCAGATAAGAAACATTAAGATCAGACCAGATTAAAGAAGATTAGACCAAACCAGATCAGATCAGATCAAATCATTATAATAATATACAGAAAATAAGATCAGACCAAGCCAAATCAGACCAGACCAAATGGAATAAGACCAGACCAGAAAAATTCAGACCAGACCAGACAAATTCAGATCAGACCAGACCAGATCTTATAAATTCAGATCAGACCAGAAAAATTAAGGCCTAGAGAACAGGGCCTTAATCATTGACACTCTCGTAAGGAGTAAGTACTTAATCCTCTAGATTGATGGTGCTTAAGTACTTAATCCTCTAAAATGGTGCTTTCAACGCAAACAAGGATGACGGGATGAGGACTGTAACACCGTGGTTTTTCCAACACGTGGGTATTTCTTCCCAAATAAGGTTTTATCTGATATATCGGCTTATCCTGGAGATGTTAAGACTCAATACGAACACAAGGCTCGACACAAAATACTCCAAACACAAGATAAAGCAATCAACAAATCAAATGATTAAGGGGTTGATGAAGAGACCAGCAATCTCGGATGCCAAAAATGCTTCGGGGCTTGAATATCCATCACAATGCTTATTATAGAAGAGCTCTATATTCCCGACCCAGTTAAAAAGTACGTCGGAGACATCCTGTGGAATATCCGTCGTGGAAGATAGGTCGAGATACTCTTTGTTGATGTCCTTCCGTGCTTCCTCAGCCAATTCAGAAATTCTCTTAAGAGCCTCTTTTTCTGTTACGCCATGGTGTTTCATGTACATGCTTATTCCCGTGAGCATACGACCTCCCTTAACCTCCCGCTGTAAAAAAAAAAATGTGTTAATAAAATCTGATCTGTGCATACATATAGTGTTAGAAATCAATGCAAACTTAATAATGTTACAAGTGCCACTAAATAGAATATTTTAGAATAATGAAGAAATGGACTTGTGTAGAAGTCCATAGAAAAATCTAGATTAAGTATTAAAATAATCTTATTAGAATATTCTAGAAAATGGGGGAGTAATATAGAATAATCTAGAGAATAATTAATTATGATATTTATAGAATTCTCTAGAAACTTGCTCACCCTATAAATAGGGGTGACCCCCCCTCATTTGTAAGCGTGGTGAGTTGAGTGAAGTAGAAGATGTGTGTGATGAGTTGAGGTGTAGTGGTGAGTTGAGTGAAGAGAGTGAGTTGAGTAGTATTGTGAAGTGTTGAGTAGTGAGTGTTGAGTGGTGAGTGTTAAAGGAGTGAAGAGTGTTATAATTGTGTTGTGTATTTATAAAAGTGTTCTTTTTATTTAAGTCTCTCGGTTAAGCCTTGTTTTGTTAAATTCTTGGTGCACTTGTTTTAGTTATATGGTCGGCCCTGCCGCCTAACTAATATATGGTCGGTTATACCGCCTAATGATATATGGTCGGCCCTGCCGCCTAAGTATCCTTGTGCACTAAGAATTTTAGTCAAAGGCTAACCAACATTAAAGCGTTGGTGTTGTGTGAGTGAATTGTCATAGGTCCTCTATAGTGTGTGTGTTTGTGTTTCGTAGTAGCCTTTCCCAACAGTAGGTATCAGAGCTTATTTTTTTCCCAACAACTGGTATCAGAGCCCCAGGTTCCGAACCGCTAGTGGAGGAAAGCTTCTGTAAGTGTTGGACACTTACATCGACTCGTCAACAGCAAGGGGAGACTCTGCCGGAGCACAGTTTGGAACTGTGAAAGTTGAGTGGTCTGGGACCAAGCCTACGTGACGTTGGACGTCGTTTAAGATGGCAGATCTTGCAAGCACGAGCAGTGGAATCAAGAAGCTCAATAGCCATAACTATGGTTATTGGCAGACTTGCATAGAATCTTACCTTCATGGTCAAGATTTGTGGGAGATCGTCGCCGGTAGCGATACTACTCCTCCACCACAAGAAAATGCTGAAGCCTTGAGAAAATGGAAAATCAAGGCGGGGAAAGCTCTGTTCATATTGAAGACTACAATTGAGGAGGACCTGTTGGAGCACATCCGGGATGTGAAGACACCTAAGGCAGCCTGGGAGACTTTGGAAAAGTTATTCTCAAAGAAGAATGAAGCACGCCTCCAGCTCTTGGAAAATGAGCTCGCGGGAATCTCACAAGGTAACCTCACAATCTCTCAATATTTCACAAAGGTGAAATCTATTTGCCGAGAGATATCTCAACTCGCCCCTGAAGAGAACATAAGTGAGGCAAGGATGAAAAGAATTATCATCCACGGTCTAAGGCCCGAGTATAACGGATTTATAGCCGCCGTGCGAGGATGGCCCACTCAACCATCACTCATAGAGTTGGAGAATTTGCTGGCTAACCAAGAGGCATTAGCTAAGCAAATGAATGGAGTCACCATAAAAGGAGAAGACGAGGCCCTCTTCACTCACAGGAAGAAAGCCATGAATCGGACACAAAATGTGACGAAAGAAAGGTGGACTCATGGAGGCAATGGTCATCCAAATGCAAGAAGTAACACCACAGGGGGAGTTCGGCAAGGAAAAGGATACCACCACCAACAACATGAGGAGAACAATACAAAGAAAAATGGTGAATGCTTCAATTGTGGCAAGAAGGGTCACTTTGCTCGAGACTGTAGATTTCCAAGGAAGCGAACCTTCCAAGGAAACATGGCCACCACAAGAGACGAAACAAAAGAAGTTACTATGGATGCATCCATCAGTGAGGAAGAATGGGATGCCGAAGCTGGATTTTCAATTGGAATCGATGAGGACGAGATAGAGAAAGACATGGAGGATCAAGCTTTTGCTGCCACTATGAAGACAAAGTTAAACTACAAAGATAATTGGATCGTCGATTCTGGGTGCTCAAATCATATGACCAACGACGAGAAGAAGCTACACGACATGGATGAATATAAAGGAAAGAGAGTCGTGTTGACAGCCAACAATTCAAGGTTGCCTATTTCACATATTGGAAAGACAACAATTCCAAAAGATGGCTCTCACCAGCTCCAGCTCGAGAAGGTGTATCTTGTCCCTGGCCTGAAGAAGAATTTACTATCAGTATCGCAGTTGACAGCAGAGGGGAAATATGTGCTCTTTGGGCCCGAAGATGTGAATGTGTTCCAGAAAATGAAGGTGGTTGGCAATCCAATTATGCAAGGAAGAAAAATAGAGTCAGTCTATGTGCTATCTGCAGAGACAGCATACGTGGACAAGACTCGTAAGAATGAGACGGTTGATCTCTGGCATGAACGTCTTGGGCATGTGAGCTACAACAAGTTGAAGGAGATGATGAAGAAACAAATCGTAAAGGGGCTCCCTCAACTTGATATCATCACAAATACCGTATGTGCCGGATGTCAATTTGGCAAAGCTCATCAATTGCCATTCAAAGAGTCGGAGCATCGTTCCAAGACACCATTGGAGCTCATACACTCAGATGTTTTTGGCCCGGTAAAACAAGCATCAATTGGAGGCATGAAGTATATGGTGACATTCATTGATGACTACTCAAGGTATGTGTGGGTGTACTTTATGAAGGAGAAATCGGAGACCTTTATGAAGTTCAAAGAGTTTAAGGAGAAGATAGAAAGTGAACTCAGTGAGAAAATTCAGTGCCTACGCACGGATAATGGAAGAGAATATTTGTCGACTGAGTTCAATGTCTACCTTGAGAAGCACAAGATCAGACGGCAACTCAGCTGCCCTAATACTCCACAACAAAATGGAGTAGCGGAGCGCAAGAATCGTCACCTTGCAGAAACATGTCGAAGCATGCTCCATGCTAAAAACGTTCCAGGAAGATTTTGGGCTGAATGTATGAGGACGGCATCATACCTGATCAACAGGCTTCCACAAGCAAATCTGGGATTTGTTTCTCCGTACGAGAAGCTATGGAGGATTAAACCAACCGTCGGTCATTTCAAGGTATTTGGATGCGTATGCTACGTCTTCGTGCCAGATCACCTACGGAGCAAATTTGATAAGAAGGCCATTCGATGCATTTTTGTCGGCTATGATGACTCAAGAAAAGGATGGAGATGTTGTGATCCAACTACTGGAAAGTGTCATACTTCCAGAAATGTGGTGTTTGATGAAGCTTCTTCGTGGTGGACACCTGAAAAGGTCGAGCTCCCAGAATCCCATGACTTAGAGGATGATCCAGAAGAAAAAGAAGAAGGTGAAGAGCATACATCGGATTTGAGTAAAGAAGGAGAAAGACAATCCACCAAAGATAAGAGTCCATGGAAGACCGGTATACATCAACCTGCATCCGATGAGTTCTCTCCCAGCCGAAACGAAGCAGACGAACAACAATTGCGAAGGTCGACAAGGCTAAGACAACCTAATCCAAGGTATGCCAATGCCGCCCTTGTTGATGAAACTACACCTATTATAAAGAAGCAATATAAAGCCAAGAGTCGCAAACATCTATGGAAGAAGAAATCAAAGCATTGGAAGGAAATCGACCAAGGAAGGAAGTTTGCATTGAGGGGGAGTGTTAGAAATCAATGCAAACTTAATAATGTTACAAGTGCCATTAAATAGAATATTTTAGAATAATGAAGAAATGGACTTGTGTAGAAGTCCATAGAAAAATCTAGATTAAGTATTAAAATAATCTTATTAGAATATTCTAGAAAATGGGGGAGTAATATAGAATAATCTAGAGAATAATTAATTATGATATTTATAGAATTCTCTAGAAACTTGCTCACCCTATAAATAGGGGTGACCCCCCCTCATTTGTAAGCGTGGTGAGTTGAGTGAAGTAGAAGATGTGTGTGATGAGTTGAGGTGTAGTGGTGAGTTGAGTGAAGAGAGTGAGTTGAGTAGTATTGTGAAGTGTTGAGTAGTGAGTGTTGAGTGGTGAGTGTTAAAGGAGTGAAGAGTGTTATAATTGTGTTGTGTATTTATAAAAGTGTTCTTTTTATTTAAGTCTCTCGGTTAAGCCTTGTTTTGTTAAATTCTTGGTGCACTTGTTTTAGTTATATGGTCGGCCCTGCCGCCTAACTAATATATGGTCGGTTATACCGCCTAATGATATATGGTCGGCCCTGCCGCCTAAGTATCCTTGTGCACTAAGAATTTTAGTCAAAGGCTAACCAACATTAAAGCGTTGGTGTTGTGTGAGTGAATTGTCATAGGTCCTCTATAGTGTGTGTGTTTGTGTTTCGTAGTAGCCTTTCCCAACAGTAGGTATCAGAGCTTATTTTTTTCCCAACATATAGTATAAGGGTCGTTGTATTTTATTACAGACAGGGAATTGGGGATAACAACTCTGGAGTGATTAAATATAATGCTTACTTGATGCGTAGCTAAATCGTCCAGATATCGACCGCGCATTGCTATTGCTTCAGGAAGTTTAGGCCTATCAAATAGCCATTTGAAGGCTTCTTCCGGAGCACATTCCATCCCCAATAAGAGCGGCACGAATAATCCAGTTGTGATGTACAGATTGTTGTTGTAAGCCTCGATTGTGGGTGTCTCCATGCCCATGAACCATTTGAGCTCTCTATTGTAGCCTTGGGCAAGTTCTTTTAACTGTGCATTATTACAACTTCTTTTTAAGCGATAAGAGATTGAGTTCATGTACAAAATAAGTGCAACCTAAGTCGAGGGAATAATATATGCTTAAAATAACATAGGTATAAGGGCTTAAGTCTTACTCCTCTTTTAAGATAAGGAGCTGCAAACGCCCTTCCACGTTCCGATGTCTCACGATGCAACTCTTCGTATGTGTTCAAAATGAATTTGTAGACAACTTTCATATAATCTGGAAGTTGTCCGATTTCATTAAGATCCCACCTTTATGACAGGAAGTTAAAAGCGCACACACACACAAGAAGGATGTTAACATCATTCGAAGTCATCAAATAGGACATAAAAGGTATATATAAAACCTGCACACTGTACCTTTGTAAAGCCTCTGTAAAAGCTTCGGCCTCTTCAATCGTTGCATAATTATCATAAGTGTCATCTATTAGCGTTATTAATAAACAGCATTTAGTGTGTGCCACTCGAGAAAATGAGTACTGAGGTTCAGAAACCTCTCCAACACTCCATAAATGGGTTTCAACTGCTCTGTCTCTCGGGTATGAAAGCTTCGACAACAGATCAGAACTGTCCCACCAATTGCAAACATCATGAAGTTCTTTCTTGTAGATATTCTGCATGTGATTGAATTCCAACTTCGCAAGCTTTAGAAGAACTTCATTGTGTGATTCATCCCTTTCATAGAATGAAATATAATGGCGGGATTCTACTTTTCGATTACTCCACTGAAAGGGATATTGTAAAGCTCGTTTCACTTGGTCTCCGAGTGCACTCTCTAATTTTTGTGCCAAAAGATTAAGATGATGCTTTGTGAAGGCTAAAGCCTCTTCCAAAATGTGTTCCCCATGAATCCTCACATGTGCAGCTTCATACAAACTCAACAAGCCCTCAACATCTCTGCTAAGCCTCTCCTCAAATTTCCCATCTTCACCCTTAAATCTGTCGAATACTCCTGGCATATTTTCGAAACCCATAAATCATTATGTGATATGATTCTTCTTGTGCTTACTAAGATACATATCAAAGTTGATAAACTTACTAGGAGAAACTCGATGGTGATGTTGCCTGAGCAAGCGAAATCGTAGAGCAGTTGTGAACAGTTCATCAGCGGCATTTTCTTGTGAGTCAGAGCTGAAGATTTCTTGAAGAATATGTTCGATTTCTTGCTTAAAGTGATAAGCCACACCCAGACGTTTCAAATTATCGATCAATATTAACAGATCTTTTTGCTTATTGGTTTCTCCGATTATTAGCATTTTTCTAACTTCATCCTTCAGTGCTTCAATCTCTTTGCGATACCTCTCTTGTGCCTGCCAAAATTAATCTCGTGTGTCTTGTTAATTAATTGCTATTTAAATTAGTAAATCCTAATAACTACTAAAAGTGCCACCCAATATGCAAAATTACTCAATACGGAGTATATATTATAATGCAAAACCAATTTTGAAAATTACTCAATATATATTATAATTTGAAAAATAGATACATGGCACTAATTTTGAAATATTCCAACATTCATTTATCTCACTGCCTGTACAACCATATGTCCCTCTTAAATATCTAAAATCGAGGTTTATTTTATCATGATGAAAAATAATGAAGAGAAATTGTATAAAATATAAATACCTGTATATCTAAAGAAAATGAAGTGAAGGTTTTCTTCCACATGTTGGGAGTAAATTTCACGACTGGAATCCTGCTATCATCCATAGTGGCTGCAGGGACAACCAAATTGGTAGACTGCACAATCCTACCCAATTTTCTTCTCATTTTCCATCCACCTTTCATTACATGACACTGTTTTTGAAGTAGTCTCTGCAGTGATGCGTAGACATATTATTTGCGACGAAATGTCAGTTTTCTTAAGGAAAAGTAATCCATCACATAGTGCATTTTCTGACAGAAATTTTTTAATCGCAAAAACTTACTTATTGATTTTTTGCGATGAAAGGCTTTCTTACAAAACTCGAATCCTTTGCAAACTTCTCGATACAATAGGCAAAATAGTATATACTACTTCCTAAAAGAAATAATAATAATGATTTGCGGTGGAAAAGATTCCGTCACAAAAACAACACTTTTTTTGTAGAGGTATAAAATAATACAGTAATATAGGAAACAAAAAAAAAACCAAATATAATCTCATAATTATATTTCATTTCTCAATTCAACCCATAAGAAAGCTATTAACCAAATACATCCGGTAACTACGTTCATCTTAGCCAATCCATCCCATCCGCCCTCTAATGACAATTAGTGCTGATGTGGCAGTGGATTAGTGCGTCTAATGGCATTGACGTGGCAGCACCATCCACCGCCACGTCAACACTAATTGTCATTAAGGTTTAGGTGGGATGGATTGCGGAGTATTAGCATAGTTACAGGATAGATTATGTTAATAGATTTTTATGGGATGATTTGTGAAATCGAACATAATTATGCGACTATTTGGATCTTTTTCACAGTAATATATATACAGGAAACAATAAATGACTCTTAGAGTGATTAATAGTATTAATGCATGCTTACTTCATGGAAGACTACATGTCCCAAGCATTTCTATATTGCTGTAAATATTTATCAAGATGAAAAATAAAAAGCGATTTTTGTATAAATAAATACCCGCATATCTAAAGAAAATGAAGTGATGGTATTCTTGCACATGCTGGGAGGGAATTTCTGTACTGGAAGCCGACAATCCGTCACTGCAATTTGGGCCATTGTAATATTTTTAAAATGTGATCAGAGGAGTGGCCTTCACCTCTATTTATAGGCGCAACCATTTTGAACTCAAAGTATTCCCAAAACATTTGAGCTGTTAATTGCAAGTATTAATACTCTATTCAATTCAAATTAAATATTCGACTTGCTGCTTGCATGCATCATAAAAATATTTGAGCTGCACAATTGATGCATTTTTTTAATCATTTGCTGAAGTTATTTTTATATTTATAGTCTATGTCACTTGTTTTTCATAACACGATTGCATGTTTCAAAAAATAGAACTAAGAGTAGAATATGATTTTCGAAAAATTGTGAGGAAAATGTCAAAATTGGTCTATTTTGCAAATTTAATTGTAAAATTCTCTCTGCCCCATTATGATGATTACCAAGTAATTAATTGTTTAATTATTTTCGATAACTATCTTCTATTATAAAAATGAGATAACAAAAATGTGGCCCTCATAATATCTTAAAATATACGTAGTATTAGAAATTTCAATTTTTCTGTAGAACATACTATAATAAAAAATTTAAAACACAAAAAAAAACTAATTTCTATTTCTTTTAACTTAAGTCTTGCACTCAAAATATTGTCTATATGACAAAAGAAATTTAACACATATATAATCTTTACACATTGCATGTGTATAATTGTTTAAAAAAAAAAAAAACTACGACAAATGAAACTCTCTGCATATAAGAGCCGCTTTGCACTAGACACTAATCAAAAGTAAAACTAAGGAATATGAAAAAATGCTAAAAAGTAATGATTATTTAAAAAATGGGCTCTAAAAATTGAAAATCTCGTGGAAAAACACGTATTGTACAACCTATTAACCAATAATGAGACTATGACCCTCGTGAAAGATTTCCTTGGCTGGCAGTAATGTAGCAAATTGGGATTTCTAATGGCTACTCCTGAGATTATAATCATCATGACTAATTTTGATAGTTGGAGGTTTTCAAGGAAAATAAAACGGGATTATAGATTAATTTGGCCAATAAGCTTGCGTTTGAGCCTTTGTGTATATATGTAGAATTCTGCTTTGGGAAACGCAGTCCTTCAGTGTCGACCAGATCCTCGATGGATTAGTATTGGGTCCAATGTGTCATGGGAATATCCAGTATACGCCAAAAAATTTGGTAAATTGGCAAACTTATAGATCAATTTTGAAGTCTCTATAAATACTGAAACTTTTACCTATGTCCGCCAAAACTTGCAGGTGTCGGTAAAAATGCATGGGACAATTTCAAATTTTTTAAAAATTTCAATTTTCTCGACAAATTTACACTGGAGTGTCGTCTGTAATTTTCTAGTAAAATTTCAACCGGTTAAATTTTTTAAAATTAAAAATATATTATTAAAAACCAAGATCTCAGGTTCGAGCCTTGTGTATGCAAAAAACTGCTTTGGGAGAGGCGCCCTTAATTGCCCTTGCAGATCCTCGAGGAATTAGTCTTCGGTCCAATGTGGCCTAGGGATACCCTGGTATTCACCTAAAAAATATATTATTAAAATAGAAAATACTCCCTCTGTCCCAAGTAACGTGTCTGTTTTGACTTTTTGACATTGTTCATTGTTCAACTTTGACTCAATTTTATTGCAAGTATATATTTTTGAAAAAAATAGTCGAGTTGGGTCTTGTTAGAATCGTATGATCATATAGTTTTAGAATATATATTTTACATAATTTTTTATTGTATATATGTTGAGATATTAACAGTTGAAAAAATACATTGGATTGTGTGCAAAGGTCAAACAAGACAAGTTAAATGGGACGGAAGGAGTATAAATTTAGGATTCTAAATATAATAAAACAAAATTATTGTACTCCCTCTATCCCATTTAAAATGTCCCAAAACTTTTAGACACGCAGTCCAATGCATTTGTTTAACAGTTAATATCTTAAAATGTAGAAAAGTAAAAATTAAAAAAATATATATATATATATATATTTTAAAACTACACGATTAGACGAATCTAACAAGACCGAACTTGACTATTTTTTTGTTTATATAATGGCGATAACATTAGGTCAAAGTTAATCAATTAACAGTATCAAAAGTCAAAATGAGACAATATAAATAGGACGGAGGGAGTATCAATTTACCCTTCATAAAGTAAAATGGACTAAATTGGCTAAAATAATGATAGTTGACTAATTTTATCGCCGGTGGCTCCCACATAAAATAATTTGTTCTAACTATACCATTATTGAAGGATTAGACTTTTTGGAATTAATTAACATACTTAGAGAACTATATTAGGCCAAAATAATGAAAAGTAAGTATTCCAAAAAACTGACGGTTAAAGTGATGGAAATACTTATTTGTCCTCTCAGATCTGAACTGGCTTTTACAATATATTCCAGCTGGATTCGATCTCAAAATCATCAAACTAATAAAAAAATGCTTTCACAAGAGAGAGAGAGAGAGAGAGAGAGAGAGAGAGAGAGAGAGAGAGAGAGAGAGAGAGAGAGAGAGGAAATGCATTGGGCAGCTGTTATTATTCTATTCTTTAAATCCTTTATATATGAAGCATATTTATATATTGTTCAAACAAATTCGGTCTTGCTTCAACATATAATTGATTTCGTTTGTCACCTAAATTAAAACAGGGGTGTTGTAATGAACGATAATGATAATTATCTCTATTTCTTTTTAGCAGAATACAAATTAGCGTCGACTATGACAAGACGCAGCAATTTCAAAAGAAAAAGAAAAAAAAAATTACTCAAGCAAAAAAGATTAAGATATTTTTCCAAAGCTTTTTAAAGGGCTGCTTTATACTCTTATAGTAGTATGTTAGAAAACAGAAAAAAGAATTATATTGGAGGGGCTGTAACATGTTTAAAAGTTCACGTATTATTGTAGCTATTCGATTCAATTCAAATTAAAAATTCGGCATGCTTTGTGTATGCATCATTAAAAAAGTATTTGATCTGCATAATTGATGCTTTTAAATGTTTTTATTTTTTAATTGCCTTTTATGTTGTCGTCTTCATCATTGAACAAACACATTGTCCATAATTTCTTTATTAATTCAACACCACATTGTCCTTGTTGGTAACGAGTTTTGAGCAGATGTATGTGTTCACAATCGATGTATGTACGAATTAGTATGTTACCCAACTGTGATCTTATCTGGACAAATTATTTAAGGAAGGTCGGTTGGCGTATATGCACAAGAGAATCACCAACAGTCAGCGGAAGATTTGGTGGGATTGTGTTCATAAAAGAAGGAAACCAAATAATCTATCACAGGAAACTCCATTCTAAGGAAGGTGTGTTATGGAAAGATTTTCTTACATTGGAATGGAGTCAGCCGCACTTCAAATACGATGGATGGCGGATGGATGAGTAACGATTGCAAGATTCACTTTTACACCGAGCCTATTTGCATTTTACCAAGAGAAGGTCCATCGCGAAGGAGTGAAAAAAAAAGAGTTGTAGAGGTCGACATAAAGTATGGTGACGTTTGGAAATTCTATCTGGAGAGTGCTTAGACCGCTTACTAGTCATTGCGAGAAGCAATTACATCATTTAAACTTTTTCAGACATCCAAAATCGTCATAAGCCACAGTATCATCATTTGAAGCTGGATTGGTCAAAGCAAATGGGAAGCATCCGAGTGGGAAAACTCGGGAACTACGACTTGAGTAGCGCCCATACGACTCACATCCTTAAATTGATGAAAATTAATTGAAAGATGCATTAAGAATAATATGTAAAGAAACAATTGCCAAATTTTGAGAAGAATATATAAGCGTGGGTATGATTACCCTTATGGAGTGGATGATAACTTGAAGACCCAATGCTATGTAGCGTTCGATAACTTGAATGGACCGCCCTTCGATAAATGCAAATCGAACGTCGTTGTAACCAAATTCACCAATAAATACACCCATTTTATCCCAAATACTACTCAAAATTTCTTTAACACATCATTGCTCCGTTTCCTCTCCTAAATTTAAAATTGATGAGCAATGAGTTAATGACATCAAGGTTTATTTGCTCAAATCATTCACGCTGTCATTTTTATCAATCATTCCAAACGCGGGGCGCAGCCCGCCCTATACGAGCACTAGTATATATATATATATATATATATAATGACAAGGCCAAATAGCTATTCAAATGATAAAGTGATTAAGGTATAGGCCAGCAATCTCAGGTGCAAAAGTTTCAGGGTCTGAATATCCATCTGAATGCGTATAAAAGAGCTTTGCAATGCGGATAAAGTTGAAAAGTGCATTGGAGACATCAGGAGGAAGATCGATGGACGATAGTTTAAGATACTCTGTGTTGATGTCCATCAGTGCTTCCTCAGCCAATTCACTAAATCTCTTAGATGTCTCTTCTTCTGTTAAGCCATAGAGTTTCATGTACATGCTTATTGCAGTTAGCATCTACCCTCGCCTAACCTCACGCTGCAAAACAATGGGTTAATAAGAGCTATGCAAGCATACTATAAGGGTCATTATATATAATAACTAACTCTGAAGTGATTAATAATAGTAGTTACATCATGCGAACGAATATCATCCATATATCGAACAAACTTTGATGTTGCTGTAAAAAGTTTGGGCCTGCGAAATAGCCATTCGAAAATTTGATCTGAAGCAGACTCCATCCCTAATAAGACCGGCATGAAAGTGAGATACAGCCCGGCGGTGATAATCTGGTTGGAGTGGTAGGCCTCAATTGTGGGTGTCTCCATTCCCAAGAACCACTTCAGCTCTTTACTGTAGGCTTGGACAAGTTCTTCTATCTGTGCATTATTACAATTTATTACAGCTAGTTTGCTTGACGTACAAAATAAAGGCAAGCTAAGCTTATACACATGTCTGTGTGTATATGTGTGATGTATGTGCTCTTCTAACATAAGAACAGATAATGATGTACAGTGGTAATATATTTAAGGGTTTAGATCATACTGCTGTTTTGACATATAGAGCCGCAAAAGACCTTCCACGTTCTGATGCTCCACGTTCCAACTCTTTGTAAGTGCTCAAAACAAATTTATAGACAACTTTCATATAATCTGGAAGTTGTCCGATTTCATTGAGATCCCACCTTTAGAAACAAGTTACACACAAAAATGCTTGTTGATATCAGAAGTCATAAAATAGGACCAACTGATGGTCATGCTGCCTGAGCACACGAAATCGTAGCGCAGTTATGAAAAGTTCATCAGCAGCATTGTCTTGTGAGTAAGATATGAAGATTTCTTGAAGAATATGTTCGGTTTCTTGCTTAAAGTGATAAGCCACACCCAGACGTTCCAAATTATCGATCAATATTAGAATATCATTTTGCTTATTGCTTTCTGTGGTAATTAGCCTTTTTCTAACTTCATTCTTCAGTGCTTCAATCTCTTTACGATCCCTTTCTTGAGCCTGCAGAAAATTACTCGTTTGAGATAATAATTAAGTCCAGCTTTGAGACTTTTTATTTCTTTATGACTCTTCTTTTTTCTTGCTCCTATTTTAGCGACATCAAAGGCGTAGCTAACCCCTAATTTTAAAATAATCATTAATAGCTAATTTTTTAATTTATAATCTTAATATCAAAGTTGGAAGCATCCCACTGTCTGTGTACATACACACAATCAGACGAATCCCAAATATATCTGAGAAAGATTAGGGTTTACTATATATTGTAGGATCGAATAAAATGAATTTCACAGAGATAGCAGACTGGACAATGGAAAAGCGAGAGGGCAACAGTGTTGGAAAAGGTTTCTATTCCAATATATTGAGCAAACAATATCAAGCTTACAATCTTCATTACAAATGCAGGAATAAGGAAATTAAATACTGCTACTACATTCTAAAAATAGGAAATAATAGTGCCGCACTCGAAAACCGCAACGGATTATGAGTTTGTTATGGACTCAAGCTACCAAGTCAAGCCTTTTATTCTCAATTATGACCACGTCAAGGATTAATTCCAACATGCTCCCCCTTAATCTTGTCGTGGCCATAGCTCCCGTGTGCCAAGCAAATGACGCTTCATCACAAATTTAACTGCAGGTAGAGCTTTTGTTAATGCATCGGCTCGCTGCTCTTCTGTGAAAACATACTCCACCATGATCTGTCCTCTTTCAATGTGCTCTCGGATGAAATGATACTTTTTGTCAATGTGCTTACTTCGACCATGGAACACCGGGTTCTTCATCAATGCAATGGCCGATTTGTTGTCAACAAATAGCTTTACCGGCTTGAGCTCTTGCTTTGTTAATTCCCCCAACAGACTCCTAAGCCACAAAGCCTCGCGTGCTGCCTCTGTTGCTGCCATAAATTCGGCTTCACAAGATGATAACGCCACTGTTTCTTGTTTCTGGGATTTCCATGAAACAAGGCAATCATTTATATAAAATGCCATGCCACCAGTGCTCCTTCTATCACTCAAGTCACCGGCCAAGTCGCTATCTGTGTAACCAGTTAGCACTTCTTCAGCTCCACCTTTTCCATACACCAACCCAAAGTGAGTTGTGCCCTTTAAGTACCTCAAAATTTGCTTGACAGCCTTGTAATGCATCATTGTGGGTTTTTCCATAAACCTGCTTGCCATGCCCACTGAAAATGATAAATCTGGACGGGTGTGAAGAAGATACCTTAAACAACCAATAACCCGTCGGTATTCCGTAGCATCTACTAGTTCACCCTCAATGTCCTTGTGCAATTGTGACTAGTTCACCCTCAATGTCCTTGTGCAATTGTGCCTTCTGATCCATTGGTATTTTGGTTGCATTGCATTCAATCATCCCAAATTGAGCTAGTATCTTCTTAGCATATGCCGACTGCTTAAGAATGATTTTATTTTCTTCTTGCAGCACCTCAATCCCAAGGTAGAGTGTGAGCATTCCAAGGTCATTCATTTCGAACTCAGACATCATTTGTTGCTTAAACAAATTGATCTCCTCAACACATTCTCCTGTTACTATAAGATCATCAACATATACACCAACAATGATACCTGATCTGCCTTCTCCTCTTGTGTAAACAGCTTGCTCTTCTAAGCACTTGATGAAGCCGAGGTTTTTCAGGCTTCTATCCAGCCGCACATTTCATGACCGCGGCGCTTGTCGGAGGCCATACAATGCCTTGTGTAATTTATACACAAGATGTTCTTTGTTTTTCACAACAAATCCATCCGGTTGCATCACATATACTTCTTCCTCAAGTTCCCCATTCAAGAAAGCAGACTTTACATCCAGATGGTGTACCTGCCATCCACGATTAGCGGCAATAGCAAGAATCACACGTACCGTGTCAAGTCTAGCCACCGGTGCAAACACTTCCTTAAAATCTACACCTTGTTTCTGTACATAACCCTTGGCAACGAGTCTTGCCTTGTGCTTTATCACATCTCCACCTGAATTTTTCTTTAATTTGTAAACCCACTTCAGTCCTATGGCATTGTGTCCTGATGGCAAATCAAGAAGGGTCCAAGTTTTATTTTTCTCAATTGACTCAATCTCTTGGATCATTGCTTCTTCCCAAACGGCTTGCCCAGCTGCTTCATGATAACTGGATGGCTCCCCCGTATCAGCTAAGAACATTAATTGTTCATCTTGATCATCATTTTCCTAAAAATCAATTCTTCTTGCATCGCGCATGACGTCGCTAATAGGTCTGCAGCGCAGGGGTCTGTTTTCATCTGTGCTACTGACATTTATGGATGATGATGTTGGAGCCGCACTGGTTGTTGGTGTAACAGAGCCTTCTTCCGGCGGTGGACCTTGCAAATTAACATTACTTTGTGTTACAGGATTTGAGTCTGCTACATTTCTTTCCAAAGAAATTTCCCCAGCTGCTTGGTCAGGTCCTGGCTCATGGAAAATATATTCTTTGACATCAACGTGTGGTAATATTATCCTATATTAATGCTATGCCATGTAGTATAGATATGGTAAACCACATAAGTGAACGTGGTAAGTTTATCTATTCGAGGGTTTAGGGTTCAAAATAGAAATCATTATTTCGTCTAAATGAATTATGCATTATCCTATTATCTCAATTAATTAAATTTGTGACCATAAGTGTACTTACCATGAATCAAAATATATGTATATACTTGATTGAAGCTTACACGTTCACATCTCACATTGCATTCCTTAAGAGAATCTTCTACTCATAATAAAGTTCCAATTGTGTGTTTAACTATGAATATCTTCATCCAATCGTATCTTACTATCGTAATGGTGAATACAGATCATAAATTATATGTTCTACCTTCGTTACTAGTCACTTCAAACTCGTTCGTATTTCCAAATACTATTATATGTTTCACTAAATTCTCCAGACGAGATTTAACGTTAGTAGCTTTTATATTTTTTCCAAGATTTATTCCCTCATGGTTAACTCTTGTTTGAGTTGTTTCTCGTGGTTTTATTGATACCACTATACCGTAAAGCAAAAGTGTATAATATGCAACGTGGTAACCAAACTTCATCAATGTGGTAACTGAGCACAAATAATGATGGTAAGGATTTAACCAAATATGGTAATGCGTAAAGGATGGGTTTGGTAATCATTTAAAAAAATTACTTTATTTAAAATTAAATTGTGTTATATTTATTTAATATTAATTTATTTTATTAAATACAAAACTAATTTTAAATTATACTCCGTATATTATTTAATTTTAGAAATCATAATATAACTAGCACATTTTTAGTATTTTTCAATAATAAAAAACTTGAGTTTCTAGTAACCCTAAATATAAAATAAAAAATTTAAAAAATTGAAAAAAAAAAAGAATTATGCTTCAATGTGGTAAATGTGTAATCATATATACGGTAAAGAATTATACTGCAATGTGGTAAATGTATAATAATTTACTTGGTAAAGAATTATACTCAAACATGGTAAATGTGTAGTTCTAAATATGGTAAAGAGCTATACTCCCATTGTGGTAAATATGTAGTCATATGGTAAAGAACTATACTTCAATATGGTAATTGTGTAGTCATATATATGCTGAAGAATTATAGGAGTATGTGGTAAAAAATCAATGGACGATTGTGAGGACAGTCTCCAGGACCGTCCCAACAACATTGTAATTCAGAGGACATTGGGACGATCTTTGGACGGAACGTCATATAACCTCCAGGATCGTCGTCCTTTTTTTTTTTTTTCAAATCGTATACTTTACTGTGTTTGCAATGTGTGGTTTACCAACGACCTAGCATATTCTTTACCACATTTTTGGTATTTCTTTACCAAACCATAAACATGCTTTTTACCATGATCCAGATTCTTGCTTTATCACATTCCCACTACGTTTCTTACCACATTTTGCGTATTTGGTTACCGCAAATACATCATGATTACCATGCACACATAGTATCCAAATACACAACATTTACACACCATCCAATATACTAAACTACCACGTTCTACACACAATGTGGAGTTTTACCATGTTCTAACTATATCTTTTACCAAAAACCGTGATGGGGTTTACCATCAACCATGTTTGATTTTACCATGTTTTACGTTTGTGGTTACCATACATAATATTGGGTTTTAGCATGATCTACCTATACGGTTTACCAAATTTGGGGTGGGGTTCTTACCAAATAGAACAAAATATCTTACCAAGGATTAATATACACCGTTACCACTAACACTTTATAGAGATTACCATGTGAAAATAAGGTCACTTACCACATTTTTATGTTTGTGGTTTACCATACACATTGTTGGATTTTACTGTGATCTATCTATATGGTTTACCACATTTAATGTGGGATTCTTACCACACAGAACAAAATTTCTTACCAAGGGTTTACCAACTGGTTCCTTGTGGATTACCACATTGCTCTTTTGTTCTTTACCAGGTTCAATAGTGGATTTTACCATGTTTTTGGAGTTTTTCACCTCATACAATAGGAATGCATAGTGGACGCCTAGGAGGATGGTTTGCAGATACTGTTTACTTACCATCTGAAACTCTCTGGAGTATGCACTGCGGCTGGGACGATCCAAGGACGGAGTATGCACCGTCCATCTGACCGTCCTGTTCCATTTCGTTGTTTTAGGACGGTCCTGGGAGTTGAGACAGTCCAATTTGACCGTCCCTCGGACGTTTCTGGGTCACTGAATAATGCAGAACGTTTTGGACGGTTTTTTTTAACCGTCCAATTAGCCGTCCTGGCCATCTGTTTCATTTTCTAATTTTATATGTGTAACCACCAAAATAAAATAACCCTTTACCACATATTACAATACCAATTTACCACATTTCGTGAGCACATCTTACCAAACCAATAGGATAACTTGCATTCATAAATAAAAATATTCCATACATAGCTACACAAACACCAAATCATCCACATACCATAATACAAATAAAATGTATCCAAAACATCAAATTCTCTAAAGGTACTACACAAACAGTTCAATACACAAATCCTCTAAAGTTACATCATACTAACCTAGTCATTCAACATTGATCTAACAATCATTGCATTTTACAACTACAATATTTAAAACACTAATATTGATCAATTAACACAACACCCGAAGAAGCCAGACAACCAGTATGAATATCTGACACACCTGAATAGCCTTGTGACATACCCAAATCTTCCAATCCTTGAACAACATCAAATACAATGCTCTCTTCCCGACTAGCTAAATTTGCAATAAATTTTGAGGTTCTACCTAGGTCACAAATGTATCTAATTGCGATTTCAGCTAACAAATCAAGAGCAGGCTTGGTGAATCCCTCATACCCGACGCTCTCACATACTGCAATTCTCGATAGCCCCAAACCAAAATCCCCAGCACCAGATTGAACATTAGAATTCTTCTTTTCATCTCTCTTGCCTTCCACTCCACCTCCATCACTCATATTCAGATTCCAGTAACATTAAGGGCTATGTTTGGCACACAATCTCCTACTCAAAATGACTGCTTCCTGTAATATACTTGGTCAAAGATTTCACCAAGCCAAACTGTAGAAAACAACACAATACACATTACCTACTGTGTACCAAAATTTTGCAGATCAAACAAAGAAGACGTATTCACCACAAAAGTAAATCGCAACATTGCAAACTAATTTTCAATTGAATGACAAAATTTTCTTTCTTCGGAGGTTTTTAGGACCAATTTGAAAATTCAAAGGATCAATATTTGTAAATAATATAATCAAAGATGTTAAATCTTCAGAGTTTTCCCTTTTTAAGAAAATCATTCTTTTTTTCATCCTTCATATATTGTTTATTCAGAAACAAAAACAAAAACAAGAAAAAAAATGTCATAAATTCATGAAGATTCAAAGAGGGATTTTAATTAAAAAAAATAGCTGGAAGTATGAGTAAAACCATAATCTTATAGTTTTTACATAAACAGACATGAAATCAATAAACATTTTTAACATATAGTTAAAGATGAATACAAAATAGAAAGCAATAAACACATTTAAGTGAAATTTGTTAATAAAACCAGCCTCACTTATAAATTCATTTCATACTAAAACTCAGGCATACTTAGATGACTAGAAGGATGAAGAACAAAAATTGAACTAATCTTAATACCATTTGGTTACCACATATCATAGGCATCATCGTGCATATCATTGATAAAGCAAAAATCACTTAGGAAATCATTTTAATTTAAATAGAAAATTAGTCATTTTTTACTCACTGAGGGCAAAAACACTGTCTCCAAAATCCAAAATTGAGGATTCTAAACTATTCAAAACATTATGTGTGAATTAAGGCTTCTAAAACAACATAATCATTTCATCGAACACATTATGTGCGAATTACATTCACAAACATAATTACAATATTCAAAATCAATTTCCCCAAATTCTAATAATCAACACAAATCACACAGTTGCTAGTACTTCAATTGAAATTGCAATCTTAAAAATCACACAAACACCTTAATTATAACATAACCTAACTCAATATTCAACCAACATTCACAAACAAACCAAACAAACAATAGATTAAATATTGTACCTACACCACTGTTGGGGTCCTCCCAACTTAGTCAACAAAATAATAAAATATATATGGGCAGCCTTCATTATTGAGAGGGAGACACACATATTCACGGGTGAGAGAAGCTGTCAACAATAATTCCATATTGCACAACAGAGAGAAAGAACAGCAGCAGCAGAGCAAAAAAACCTCTCCGTTCAGTTTTCGATTTCCGGCCAAAACGGCGTATCAAATCTTGTCCGATCGGGCTGAAATTTTTACAGCAGGTGCGGGACATCTTGTTCTTCATTTTGTACGGTGGAGATCGAATTTCAACGGTTAGAAATTTTTGTATAATTTCCTGTTCGGGGCTGCAGTTTGTGTTCTTATTTTCGATTTGGTGTTCTTGGTGGAGTTGAGATTGTGGTGACTTTGTGTTGTTGTAAGGCCACATCTTTAGTTGTGATTTGGCAGACTTTGGTGTAATTTCTTTTGGTGATAGTGGATTTGAGATAGGCTCAAGAGCCTCGTGGTTTTTACCTTTCGAATTGGAAGGGTCTTCCACGTAAATCCTTGTGTTCATTGTTTGCTTGTTTTTGTTAATGTTCCTGAGAAATTCTAACAACTTGGGAATTAAGTGTCCGTTGCAAATTTTGATATTGTGAAGTTATTTGGTGAATTCCCAACAGAGTGGTATCAGAGCTATTGTTGTTGTTAGAATAATGGAAATTAACATAAGCATGATGATTTCGTTGAATAGGATGAATTATCACAAATGGCAGGGGAAGATGAAAGATCTTCTATTTGTAAAAAGTTTGCATCTACCTGTGTTTGCTACTTCGAAACCAGAATCTAAATCGGATGAGGATTGGGCTTTTGAGCATCAACAAGTGTGTGGTTTTATTCGACAGTGGGTCGATGATAATGTGTTAAATTTGGTTGCTAATGAGACGCATGCCAAGACGTTGTGGGATAAACTTGAAAAGGTTTATGCTTCAAAGACAGGGAATAATAAATTATTCTTGCTGAAACAATTGATACAATTGAGGTATAAGGAAGATGTTCCTATCGCTGACCATGTGAATGAGTTCCAGGGGTTATTGGATCAATTGTCAAATCTTGGAGTGAAATTTGATGATGAAATTCTTGGATTATGGTTGCTGAATACTTTGCCTGATAAGTGGGAGACATTCAGGGTGTCACACACTAATTCTGCTCCTGATGGTGCAATGACTCTTGATTATGCCAAAAGTGGAATCATGAATGAGGAGATGAGAAGAAAAACTCAAGGTTCATCATCTTCACAGAATGAGTTGTTCGTTGCAGATAATAGGGGGAGACAGAAAACCAGAAATGTTGATAAGGGCAGACAAAGGAGCAAATCCAAATCTCGATATAAGAATGTTGAGTGTCACTACTGTCATAAGAAGGGTCATATCCAGAAATATTGCTTCAAGTGGAAGAATGATAACAGGAATGCAGGTGCAGGAAAGTCTGATGATACTAGTCATGTTGCCACGACTACAAAGGACGATCTCGTCGTTGTCTTTGATGAAAATGCAGTGAATACAATTTCCTCTGATGTTAGTTGGTTTGCTGATACAGGTGCTGCAGTCCATGTCACATCAAGAAGGGATTTCTTTTCTACTTACAATGCTGGTAAGTATGGTTCATTAAGGATGAGAATTAATGGTATATCTGAAGTTGTGGGCACATGTGATATTTGTTTGAAGATAGCCAATGGATCTATATTGTGATTGAAGGATGTCAGACATGCACCGGATATTCGTATAAATCTGATTTCTGTTGGGAGACTTGATAAAGATGGTTATGGAAATAATTTCTGTGATGGTATATGGAAACTGAATAAAGGATCTCTTGTGGTTGCTAAAGGTAAGATACTGAGATCAAACTTATATTCGTTGCAAGCTTCAGTTTCCAGTGATGCTGTGAACCTGGTGGAGAAGCAGAATTCCCCTGAATTATGGCACAGGAGGTTGAGTCATATAAGTGCTAAAGGCCTCGAAACTCTGGTGAGAAAAAATGCTATTTCTGGATTGAATAATGCAAATTTGGAGAAATGTCCACATTGTTTTGCAGGAAAGCAACACCGTGTTTCTTTCAAAACTCATCAACCTCGACGAATGCAGAATCTATTGGACTTGGTGCATTCAGATGTCTTCGGTCCGTTGAAGGTACACTCATTTAGTGGTGCATCTTATTTTGTGACATTTATTGATGATCATTCCAGGAAGCTATGGGTCTATGTGTTGAGATCAAAGGATCAAGTGCTTGATGAATTCAAGGATTTCCATGCTTTAGTCGAAAGGCAAACTGGAAGAAAGTTGAAGTGCATCCGTACTGATAATGGGGGAGAGTATCGTGGACCATTTGAGGATTATTGCAGGAAACAGGGGATTCGACATCAAAAGAAGCCTCCTAAGACACCTCAGTTGAATGGGTTAACTGAGAGAATGAATCGAACATTATTGGAGAGAGTTCGATGTCTTCTGGCAGAGTCAAAACTTCCTAAGTCCTTCTGGGGTGAAGCTTCATTGACAGCTACACATGTGATAAATTTGACTCCCACAGTTGCTCTCAATGGAGATGTTCCAGATGCAGTTTGGAAAGGTAAAAGTTCATCATATGATCATTTAAGAGTCTTTGGTTGCAAGGCATATGTTCATGTTCCAAAAGATGAAAGATCAAAGCTTGATGTGAAAAGCAAGCCGTGCATCTTTATGGGCTATGGTCAAGATGAGTTTGGCTATAGATTGTATGATCCAGCTACAAAGAAGCTCGTAACGACTCGTGATGTTGTGTTTATGGAAAATCAGACAATTGAAGATTTGCATAAATCTGACTCTCATGCTCAAGATGACTTTGTAGATGTTGAGCCAGTTCCTATAACACGATCGCCAGCTGGAGATGATACAGAAGAATAGGATATGCAACAAGATCAGACAGATGATGATCATGGTGATGGTGCACAACACTCTATGGGTGGTGACAATGACGATTTTGATCATACTCAACAGGTTCCTCTCAGGAGATCTACAAGAGATAGACAACAGTCTACTAGATATTCACCTAGTGAATATGTCCTTTTGACTGATGAAGGAGAACCTGAATGCTTTGATGAAGCAATTGAGAGTGTGGATAAAGAGCATTGGTTGCATGCTATGAATGATGAGATGAAGTCTCTTTATGATAATGATACATTTGAGTTGGTGAAATTACCAAAAGGAAAAAGAGCCCTGAAAAATAAGTGGGTTTACAGGCTGAAGCAAGAACAAGGTTCTTTGACACCAAAGTATAAAAGCAAGGTTGGTGGTTAAAGGCTTCGAGCAGAGAAAAGGAATTGATTTTGATGAAATCTTTTCTCCAATAGTTAAATTGTCTTCTATTCGATCTGTGTTAGCGATGGCTGCAAGTCTTGACTTGGAGATCGAACAAATGGATGTGAAGACAGCATTTCTTCATGGTGATTTAGATGAAGATATCTATATGGAGCAACCTGAGGGATTTCAAGTGCAGGGCAAAGAAGATCATGTCTGCAAATTGAAAAAGAGCTTGTATGGTTTGAAACAAGCTCCTCGACAATGGTACAAGAAGTTTGAGTCAGTGATGCAACAGCATGGTTATCGAAAGCTCAATTCTGATCATTGTGTATTTGTGCAGAGGTACTCAGAAAATGATTTCATTATCTTGCTGCTCTATGTTGACGACATGTTAATTGTTGGTCAGAGTATTTCAAAAATTAGGGAGCTTAAGCAAGAGTTGAGCAAGTGCTTTTCTATGAAAGATTTGGGAGCTGCAAATCAAATTTTTGGCATAAGAATTTTGAGAGATAGAAAAGTTCGTAAGCTTTGGCTGTCACAAGAAAATTATATTCAGAAGGTGCTTCAAAGGTTTCATATGGAAAATGCTAAGCCTGTTAGTACTCCATTGGCAACACACATGAAATTGAGTGTTTCTCAATGTCCTTCAACTGAAGAAGAGAAGAAAGATATGGAAAATGTTCCATATTCATCAGTAGTTGGAAGTTTGATGTATGCAATGGTATGTACAAGGCCTGATATTGCCCATGGTGTGAGCACTGATATATGTTGTATTTGATGATATTTTTATGCATATGTCAACTTAAATTGTTTGAGAAAATTAATAAAAATGGCCTTGATTGGATTGATTTTTGGGACATTGGTTTTGTAGGAAAGGTGGCAAATTTCCAACATTGGACAGCCTATTTTGAAGTGTTGGGCGTGCCCACACCTAAGGTCCAATTCCCAGCTGTGGGGTCTATGTGTGAAGCATCAAAATTTGCAAAAAGATCCTTGGGGCTAAATTGAAGTATCTAAATCTTTGGGCATCAAATCAAGAGGAATTTTCAGATTTTTCTTCATGGCATCAAATCTTTGGGCATCAAATCCTTGGGAATCAATTACAAAAGAATAATCAAATGCATGATTTTGATGTTTTTGGATGCAATTGAGGGAGGCTTTTTGGATGCAATTGAGGAGGCTACTACCATGAACATGCAAAAAGGGAGAAAGAAGAATTAAAAATTGGTCTTGTTTTGCTATAAATAGGAGGAGACCAAAGAGCAAAGAACACACAACACAAACACAACACATTGGCCATTATTCCACAAAACACAAGACATTGGCCAATTTTCCACCAAAAAGAGGTTCCAACCATTGGAGACACACTAGAGAGGATACTCCATTTTTGTTGGCACTTACAAAATTGGAGGATTCCAAGGGCAATAAGGATTCGATCCTTCGTGGGTGATTTTCTTGTTCAAATTCTATAATTGATTACCATGTTGGATTGTGTGGATTTGGTTATGTTTTGGATGGATTGTGAGTAGTTTTCTTATCTAGTTTAGGCTTTGAATTTATGTGTGGATATGGAATTGTGAGACTTATTTTGTTGACATATTTTTATGCTTAATTGAATTGGGTATTTTTAATTCCTCTATTTATTATGTTTTGAATTGCTTGATTGATATAGCGGCCGCGTGTTGATTGAGTAATTTATTGCTATATTGGGAAGTGCATCCGTAATTGTGTAATTTTCCAATCAAGTAGCAAACTAGAGGAAGAATACTCTAGTGAGGGATTAAAATCGGTTTTAAACACTACCTCGTAGGATTAGTATTGAATCGAATTGGGTTTTTCTTGTGCTAAATGCTATCAAGTCATGATATGCTATGGTCGTACCTAGTATTCACACTTGATTAGGGGAATGGTTTATGGTCGTACATAAATCATCGAATAAGTATGGAAAAATTGGTTGGGAAACGCTTGTAGACCAACTTTAACCAATTTAGTCAATTAGCCAATTAAGTTAAATGCATGTCAATGATCAATTCCATATCCAATACATAATTCATGCCTAAACTAGAGTTTTAATTATCCTAAAGAGCTCACTTTGTACCTTGCATTTGTTTTTGTTTTTGTTTAATTGTTATTTTCTTTTTACTATCTTTTTACTAGTTTAGTTGAAATCAAATCCCCCCATCTTTATAAATATAAATATAATTTATAATTAATCAAGTGATTGAAAATAAACTCTTTGAGCAAGTTCCCTGTGGAGACGACCCTACTCACTATATATATTACATTTATTAATCTTCTTCTGTGGTGTAGGACTAATATTTAATTTGCAGCTTTGCGACGAGCTAGCAATTTTTGGCGCCGTTGCCGGGGACTATCGCCAAAAGAGGATTTTTCATACCTTGGTTAATTTAATATATATATATTTCTCTAATCTTTATTTCCACTTATTGGTTTATGCCTCGCACAGATCGTGGTGGTGAAAAGAATTACGATCCAGAGATTGAAAAGACCGCACGCCGTTTGAGTAAAGAAGCCAGGGAACGAAGGAGAGAAGAGAAAGCGGAGGTGTCAATACCTTTGCTCAATTTGGAAATTCAAATAGCGGAGGATTCAAGTTCATCATCAGATTCTGAGGAAAGCGAAAAAGTGGAAGAGGAAACTGAAATTCCTCAACGTGCTATGGCACAACAGAGAACATTGAGGGAGCTAGCATCCCCTGACTTGGCTCAACAGCCACTCTGTATTACTTTTCCTACTGTGGCCGACAATGCGGCCTCTGTGTTGAAAACTGGACTAATACATTTGTTGCCTAACTTTCATGGTTTGTCAGGAGAAGAACCACACAAACACTTACAGGAGTTTGATGTGGTGTGTACAAGCATGAAACCAGCTGGTGTCACTGAAGATCAAATCAAGCTAAGGGCATTTCCATTTTCCTTGAAAGATGCGGCAAAGGATTGGTTGTTCAACCTTCCTGCAGGTAGTATCACCACTTGGAATGAGATGAAGCGTAAGTTTTTGGAGAAGTATTTTCCTGCTTCTCGAGCTGCAAACCTGAGGAAAGAGATATGTGGTATTAAACAAGCTATAGGGGAGTCACTTTTTGAATACTGGGATAGGTTCAATAAACTTATTACTAGGTGTCCACAGCACCAAATTTCCGAGCAATTACTAATCCAGTATTTCTATGAAGGTTTAACCACTATGGACAGGATGCTTATAGATGCTGCAAGTGGAGGTGCACTTATGAACAAGACACCGGAGGAGGCTTGGGCATTGTTGAATAATATGGCAATGAATTCACAGCAGTTTGGGACAAGAGAAGTTGTTCCAGTGAAAGAAGCTGGGGAAGTAAGTTCTTTACAGCAACAATTAACTGAATTAACATCTTTTGTTCGTAAGCTTGCTGTAGGGAATGCACAGGTAAAGGCCTGTGGAATATGCTCAAACACGAATCATTCCACTGATGCTTGTCCCACGTTGTCTGAGGAAGTAGAAGTTAATGCAGCTGGATTTGTGCAAATGAGGAATTACGACCCATTTTCCAACACGTACAATCCGGGATGGAGGGATCATCCCAATTTGCGTTATGGGAATCAACAAGCTCCTACACAACAACCTCCGGGTTTTCAACCAGCGCCACCGCCGCCACAACAAAGGGCAGCCCCACAAGCTCCTTTCCCAGGTAATTCTCTACATGATCTAGTTAAGAATATGGCAGCTAATATGTTGCAATTTCAACAGGAAACTAGAACAAGTATAAAGAATTTGGAGGATCAAATGTCCCAAGTAGTGAATGAGGTGCGTGATATGAAGCAAAGGGAAAAAGGAAAATTGCCTGCTCAAACACATGCTAATCCTGGAAATGTTAGTGCAATGACGCTGAGAAGTGGAAAGGAATTAGAAGGTCCAAAGGAGATCGTTTCAAAGGAAAAGGCAGAGGATGAAATTGAAAAAGAAATGGAGCAAGAAGCACAAAAATCAAGTGATGAGGTAAAATTAAATTTACCAATTATTCCAAAATCTAATATTGCTCCTTTTCCTCATAGGTTGGTGAAGCCTTCAAAGGGAGACAAGGACAAGGAAATCATGGAGGTGTTTAAAAAAGTGGAATTGAGCATTCCTTTGTTAGATGCAATCAAGCAGATCCCTCGATATGCAAAGTTTCTAAAGGACTTGTGTTCCAACAAGCAAAAATTGAGAGGAGATGAGAAGGTGATAGCGGGAGAAAGTGTATCCGCCATGCTTCAAAGGAAACTTCCACAAAAATGCGGAGATCCCGGTATGTTTGTCATTCCATGCAAGATAGGTAAAATGGAGGTAAAAAGGGCTATGTTAGATTTAGGTGCTGCTATTAATGTAATGCCTAGATCTATTTTTAACTCTTTGAACATTGGACCACTTAAAGAAACGGGCATAATAATTCAATTAGCGGATAGGACTAATGCATATCCTGAAGGGATTATAGAGGATGTCCTAGTTCAAGTTAATGAGTTAATATTTCCTGTTGATTTCTATATTTTGGACATGCATGACGAAAACTCACCAAATCCCTCACCTATTTTGCTAGGAAGACCTTTTATGAGCACTGCGCAAACTAAAATTGATGTAAAAAATGGAACTCTCACAATGGAATTTGATGGGGAACAAATAAAGTTTAACATTTTTGATGCTATGAAATACCCTATGGAATCTAATGAATTGTGTGGAGTGGATATACTTGATAGTTGTGTGCAGGAAGTGTGGAAAGAGATGCAAGAGGATGTCATGGTGTACAAGGAAGATCCACCACTTTTAAAAGAAAATGGTATGAAATTTTGTGGATCTTCTTCATTATTTGATCAAGGTAAGAGTTGTTCTTGTGAGATTTGTCCATTTACTAAATCTAACAATGATTCTTTTGATAAAATGGCAACCCCAAGTTTTGCCTTGGACAAGAAGGTGAATGTAAATGGCTTCCAACTTAAGCCATATTACAAGGGATTTGAAAAGAAAAGAAGTGGAGTATATGACTCCCAGAAGTCCCAAGTGGGAAAATGTTAATTGGAACTTTGACGATATGTCTAGCCAAAGACTTAAAAGAAAGGCGCTTCTTGGGAGGCAACCCAAGTTTCATATTTAAATTTCGCTTTGTTTAGTTAAATTTTCGAGTCTTGATTCGAGTATAATAAAGTTTTCTTTGGTTTTGGATTTTATTTGTTGATTTCAGGAGCTTTTGGAGTTGCAGAGTAAAAATTAGTGTTGTGCGTGGGCATACTTAAGAGCAAAATTCATTCTGGAATTCATAAAAAAAATGGAGAAACAGAGTAATTAGAAGCCTTGCGCGTGGGCACGCATAAGGAGTAAAATTACACTGGAATTTGGGTTCAAGTAAAAAGAGGGAGAAACAGGATAATTTGAAGCTTTGCGCGTGGGCACGCTCAAGGAGTAAATATACACTGGTATTGGAGTGGAAGGAAAGAAGTCCACCAGGCTAAATGGGAGTCTTAGGCGTGGGCACACATAAGGAACAAAAATAGCCTGCAAATTGAAGATGACATAAGGCAAAAATCATTCCAAAACTCTAGATCCCTTTTCTCTCACTCTCTCTCTCTCTCTCTCACCGTCGGCCACCCTCCGCATCTCCGGCAGCCACCAACCTTCACCGCCTCCCGCCGCCTCGCGACCTCAGCCCGCATCCGCCTCCCTCGTCGCCGGATCTCCAGCTCCATCGCCGCCTCCGCCCTCCACAACGCCGCCGCCCCTGCAAACCTCCGTCGACCCTCCATCGACCTCGCACACCACCATCCCGACAGCGCCACCGCCGCCGCAGCGAGCACCGCCGCTGCTCCACCTCGCCCATCGCCGCCCTCTGCTCGGCGAAGCTCCTCACTCGCGCCGCCCCCCTCCTGTCCTCAGATCCAGCACGCCGCACCACCGCCCCCTCCTCGCGTTCGTCGCCGGAACCCTGCCGCGGCCACCCTTCTCTCTCACCGACCCAGCGTACGCCGCCCGTCGCGAATGTCTCCTCCGCGTCCGACGAAACCAGCGCCGCCGCTCCTGCTCCACCCGGATCGGCCTAGCGCCGCCGCCGCCCGTCGCGAACCAGTCGCAGCCCGTCGCCGCCGGATCTTTCCTTCGCCGAGCGCCGCCCCTGTGCCGGAACCCTAAGCGCCGGCCTCTCTCTCGCTGCCCTAGCACGACGCGCCACCGCCCTTCCTCCTCTCCCCCCAATCAGCGCCGCCCAGTCCCGTTCTCCTCCACCAATAGCCGCTGCCCATTGTTGCTGCGCCCCTGCCTCCATTGTCACGCGCCACCGCCGCCTGCCCAGGCGCCGCCCTGCCGCCGCCTGTCCACCTTCCCTCTCGGCCGAGTTCATCCAGGGTTGCAAGGGTTTCCACATTTTGGACCTACAATGGGGAGAAACAACACCCCGGCTACTCGATCTAAAAAAAAAAAACTGTTTTGGCACCTACGTCAAAAGGGGTTTCTAAACCCCCAACAAAGAAAGGTCCAACAAAGTTGCCACCTTGAAAGCATCTCAGACCGAAATTCAAACTTCCCAGGCTCACCTTGAAGCAAAGATGGACTCTATTTTAGAGATCCTCCGGGCCAAACAATAGGCCCCGCGGGCGCCTCCACCTAATCCAGGGAAGTTCTTATCCCCTCCTCTTAATTTCATCTTTATTTTGCAATAGGGACATTGCATGATTTAGGTGTGGGGGGATTTTTAGGGATATGCTTACACATGAATATGATTTTTGAACTTCCTAGTTTGTCCTCTTGTGTTGTCTTGCCAAGTCTTATGTGCATTGCTTGACTATTGTAGAGTTTATCATGTTCTTAGTCAAATTAATTGAGGGGTATGCTTAGTTTTCTATCACTTAACCCTAAGTGAGCTATTTGAGCTTTTTTTTTTTTGAAAAAAAAAAATCCATAAAAAAAAAAACCATCACATATTTGCTCAAATTTTCTTGTTGTGTGAAACGCATGAGACTTGATTTTCTAGAACTTGCTTGATTATACATAGTTGATTGTACTCTCATTTTTGAATCTTGATGCAAATAAAATGATAAGGGCACTAGGAATACCCCATTTTGGCCTTGTTTTCCCCTTGACCCATGTTTATCCTTTAGTGAACCACTCTGAGCCTATTGATGATATATCCATTTTTCTTGGTTCATGTTTAACCCATTAGCCTGAGACCTTTTTCTTCGATTATGGCCATACACTCATTTGAACCCTAGGAACATGAGGAAATTTGTTTAAGTATCATTACATGTGAAATTGGTTAAAGGTTGCACTTGATGTGAGTTGATTGAGTTTTTGTATTCGACATTTGATTTTGTTATTGTACTGCCTCTCTCTAAAAAAATGAAAAAAATGAAAAAAAAAAAAATACCAGGGCAGTGGAAATAAATAGTTTGGAACGTGTTCCTCTAACCGGAGTGTTATGAACAAAGAGTTGAAGTTCTGTCTGCAATTTTCAGACAATGGAATTCCTCTCATAAACGTACCAAGCTATTGAAAGCCACAAAAAAAAAAGAAGAAAAAAAAAAAAAAAAGAGAGAGAGAGAGAGGCAGACATGTTTGTATTAGCTGCAAGTGTAATTCTTTATTTTGAGAGCAGCATGATCATTGATGTCAAAGAGAATTTGTGCAACTTATGTTTCGTAGCATGTTTTGATGGTTAGACAATTTCCTCAATTCCTTTTAACCTACATAATCCATATTTTCCTACCCCAACCTTAGCCCCGTTACAACCCTAATAAAGACCCTTTGATTATGAGCATCATGTTCTTATTTGAGATGTGAATTTACTGTGATTTTATAGCAAGCCTATGGGATTGATAGTTCTCTATGCGTATTGAGTGAAATCTAGCCTAAACACTTGAGGGTGAGTGATCTCTTATTATATTTTCCCATTTTGTGAGGATAGTTGGCTTTGCATACCTTGATTTTGATGAAACTTTGACATGGTTGAATGATACTTGGTTTGGCATGCACTTTTGATATTTGGTTTTGATATATGCTTGAGGACAAGCATGGATTAGGTGTGGGGGAGTTGATATATGTTGTATTTGATGATATTTTTATGCATATGTCAACTTAAATTGTTTGAGAAAATTAATAAAAATGGCCTTGATTGGATTGATTTTTGGGACATTGGTTTTGTAGGAAAGGTGGCAAATTTCCAACATTGGACAGCCTATTTTGAAGTGTTGGGCGTGCCCACACCTAAGGTCCAATTCCCAGCTGTGGGGTCTATGTGTGAAGCATCAAAATTTGCAAAAAGATCCTTGGGGCTAAATTGAAGTATCTAAATCTTTGGGCATCAAATCAAGAGGAATTTTCAGATTTTTCTTCATGGCATCAAATCTTTGGGCATCAAATCCTTGGGAATCAATTACAAAAGAATAATCAAATGCATGATTTTGATGTTTTTGGATGCAATTGAGGGAGGCTTTTTGGATGCAATTGAGGAGGCTACTACCATGAACATGCAAAAAGGGAGAAAGAAGAATTAAAAATTGGTCTTGTTTTGCTATAAATAGGAGGAGACCAAAGAGCAAAGAACACACAACACAAACACAACACATTGGCCATTATTCCACAAAACACAAGACATTGGCCAATTTTCCACCAAAAAGAGGTTCCAACCATTGGAGACACACTAGAGAGGATACTCCATTTTTGTTGGCACTTACAAAATTGGAGGATTCCAAGGGCAATAAGGATTCGATCCTTCGTGGGTGATTTTCTTGTTCAAATTCTATAATTGATTACCATGTTGGATTGTGTGGATTTGGTTATGTTTTGGATGGATTGTGAGTAGTTTTCTTATCTAGTTTAGGCTTTGAATTTATGTGTGGATATGGAATTGTGAGACTTATTTTGTTGACATATTTTTATGCTTAATTGAATTGGGTATTTTTAATTCCTCTATTTATTATGTTTTGAATTGCTTGATTGATATAGCGGCCGCGTGTTGATTGAGTAATTTATTGCTATATTGGGAAGTGCATCCGTAATTGTGTAATTTTCCAATCAAGTAGCAAACTAGAGGAAGAATACTCTAGTGAGGGATTAAAATCGGTTTTAAACACTACCTCGTAGGATTAGTATTGAATCGAATTGGGTTTTTCTTGTGCTAAATGCTATCAAGTCATGATATGCTATGGTCGTACCTAGTATTCACACTTGATTAGGGGAATGGTTTATGGTCGTACATAAATCATCGAATAAGTATGGAAAAATTGGTTGGGAAACGCTTGTAGACCAACTTTAACCAATTTAGTCAATTAGCCAATTAAGTTAAATGCATGTCAATGATCAATTCCATATCCAATACATAATTCATGCCTAAACTAGAGTTTTAATTATCCTAAAGAGCTCACTTTGTACCTTGCATTTGTTTTTGTTTTTGTTTAATTGTTATTTTCTTTTTACTATCTTTTTACTAGTTTAGTTGAAATCAAATCCCCCCATCTTTATAAATATAAATATAATTTATAATTAATCAAGTGATTGAAAATAAACTCTTTGAGCAAGTTCCCTGTGGAGACGACCCTACTCACTATATATATTACATTTATTAATCTTCTTCTGTGGTGTAGGACTAATATTTAATTTGCAGCTTTGCGACGATGAAAATAAACTCTTTGAGCAAGTTCCCTGTGGAGACGACCCTACTCACTATATATATTACATTTATTAATCTTCTTCTGTGGTGTAGGACTAATATTTAATTTGCAGCTTTGCGACGAGCTAGCAAGCACTGTAAGTCGTTTTCTCTCAAATCCTGGAAGAGAACATTGGAAAGCTGTGAAATGGATCTTGAGATATCTTCGTGGTACATCAGATTTGAAACTCTGTTTTGGAAGTGAGGATTTAGTCCTTCGTGGTTTCACTGATGCTGATATGGCGGGTGATATTGATACTCGCAAGTCCACTTCAGGTTATGTGATTGTCTTTGCAGGGGGAGCAATCTCTTGGCAGTCTAGAAGGCAGAAATGTGTTGCATTGTCAACAACTGAAGCTGAATTTATTGCAGCTACTGAAGCGTGCAAGGAGCTGCTTTGGGTGAAGAAATTTCTCAAGGAGCTTGGTTATGCACAAGAGAGGTATGCCTTATTTTATGACAATCAAAGTGCTATCCATCTTAGTAAACATCCTAGCTTTCATTCAAAGTCTAAACACATTGATACGAGATATCATTGGTTGCGTGATCTGTTGGATGAGAAATCGATATACCTTGAGAAGGTACATACAGATGATAATGGAGCTGATATGCTTACAAAATGTGTACCAAGATGGAAATTTGAATTTTGTTACTCACTTGTCGGGATGACAAGTTCCTCCACAAAGTCGGGAGGAGGGGGAGATTTGTTGGGGTCCTCCCAACTTAGTCAACAAAATAATAAAATATATATGGGCAGCCTTCATTATTGAGAGGGAGACACACATATTCACGGGTGAGAGAAGCTGTCAACAATAATTCCATATTGCACAACAGAGAGAAAGAACAGCAGCAGCAGAGCAAAACAACCTCTCCGTTCAGTTTTCGATTTCCGGCCAAACGGCGTATCAAATCTTGTCCGATCGGGCTGAAATTTTTACAGCAGGTGCGGGACATCTTGTTCTTCATTTTGTACGGTGAGATCGAATTTCAACGGTTAGAAATTTTTGTATAATTTCCTGTTCGGGGCTGCAGTTTGTGTTCTTATTTTTGATTTGGTGTTCTTGGTGGAGTTGAGATTGTGGTGACTTTGTGTTGTTATAAGGCCACATCTTTGGTTGTGATTTGGCAGACTTTGGTGTAATCTCTTTTGGTGATAGTGGATTTGAGATAGGCTCAAGAGCCTCGTGGTTTTTACCTTTCGAATTGGAAGGGTTTTCCACGTAAATCCTTGTGTTCATTGTTTGCTTGTTTTTGTTAATGTTCCTGAGAAATTCTAACAACTTGGGAATTAAGTGTCCGCTGCAAATTTTGATATTGTGAAGTTATTTGGTGAATTCCCAACAACCACCACTTTGCTCAGCGTCTTCAGTTTGAGCTGTTCTCCGCTTCGATGCCATTTCAGGTTTTCAGTCGGCCAAAATTGCTAGGTCTTCTCCACTACTTGCTCGACCTCTTCCCTTTCTCCCTCTCTCGCCGTTCCTCTCCTTCAAAATGCTGCTGGGTCTTCTCGTTCTTCTCCGGTGTGACACAGGAGTGCTTCCTTCAAAATGCTCGGTCTCTTTCCAAATCCTTCTTCCTCCTCTCATGGGTTTCTCTCGGACAAGGCTCCGCACTTTGAATTAATCCAGTTTCTTCTCTCCGTGTTTAATATACTTAATTTGTTTAGGGAAATGAGGAGGTCGAGAAAGATGAGTCAAAATTGGAAATGGGTCCCTAAGTGTAATAGTTTGGAAATTGGTCTTTTATAAATTCAAACAAAAATAAATGGGTCCTTGACCCTAATTTTCCCTCGCTCGAATACTTCCTTTTGGGTCGACTCATATATCTACTTGGGCAATATATTGACGCCCTACAGTGGATTAACTGGGCCGGGCTTATATGTGAATATCGAGGCCGGTCTAGGTTAATTGTTGGCCTCTCAAATTGCTCACAAGGTATTAAGGGTCCGTTTGGATGGATTTTTAAGTAGAAGTTAAAGTAATTTTTTTGTTTAGATGGAATTTTTGAAAATCAATTTTTTTAGAACTGTGTGTGGATCTGCTTTTGGCGATGTGCTTTTATTTTATTTTTTTCTAAAAGCCCATTCAAATACCTATTTTGTATCAAAAGTACTTTTGGCAGAAACAAAAGCCAAAGGCAAATTTCCAAAAGCTCATCCAAACAGTCCCTAACTGTTCCTAAGCTTTGAGAAGGTACCCTTATGGCGGATATGCTAGCTTGCAAGGGCGCAAGATCAATTGAATTCTTCAGCCCACAGTTGTTTTCATGGTTCATCCCTATTGTATATGGATGCAGCGGAGGTTTCTCGCTTTTCGCGGGATTGAAACAAGGAAAATACTAATAAATATTTGAACGGCTTTCAATTTTTCGATGAAATAAATAAATGCCAAAGTAACAATAACCAAATGGAAAGTGATCAGGTAGCCTGAAGCGTGGGGAATTTTTTACCGATTGTAGTAGCTTTAGGGAGATTTAGAAAGCTATTTTCCAATTTGATTAATTTTTCAATTCAAATTATAATTTATGACAGCTACAGCTATTTTTACCGAACACTTATGTAAAAACTGATAGCTACAACAGCTCCTTCGGCTCCCTTCAGTTATAGCTCTACGTGCAGAACATACCAGTATCTAGTAGTATCAATTGGGAAGTCTTTGAAAAATTCCAATGAATAATTTTATTAACTCCTAATTTAGTTGCATAGAGTGGACCTTGTCAGAATTCTTAGTTCATCAGTTGTAGGATTACTACGCTACTCTCCAACTCAGGAAAACTTTTTTTTTTTTTTTCTCTTTTCAAATCTCCAACAGCCAAGTAATGACCTCTACCAACTAGTCTAAATTCAATCAAGTGACTCATCTACCTATCAACAATTTTCTCAGTCAACTTTTCTTACATTGAAAACTGACCTTACGTCCACAAGATATGTTCACATTTCTTGATCACAATTGTCACTAAGATGGCCCTTAACTCGTCTTTGGTTTATAGTATAAATGGATGATCGCTCAACGCCTCATCGGTAATACTAATACACCAACGACTTTGATGTCTATTTCATTGTCACATGGAATTTATTGTCTTTCTTTTGTCTTCAATTTGTTTCTTGAGTTTCTCTTTCAGCAATTAATTATATACATATTTTATGTTGGAAGATGTGATTCATGCCGCTACCTCGTGCATTACAAGTGTCACAAGCCTCTGACGACACAGGAAAATCGACACAAAGTTCTGTGGAAAAATTATAGCTCGGAACAAAAAGCTCGGCCATGAAGATTACAAATTTCTCTTGCGGATAATTTTGAGCTTGGGCATCGGTGATGAGACATATGGCCCGAGAAACATCATTGCAGGCCACGAGACATATGGTGAGGCATACAATTGTGTATTTCAAAAAGAAGACGATGAAGGGAAGGTCGGAATCCATCTAGGCAAGAATCTTTCTAAGTCAGCAACTCGCGCCCTCACCAAGAACATAAAAAGTTTGGCAATGAAAAGTTTACCATTGAAGGAAATCGTCAGAAATATTACCCTCAAATTTTTCGGGAGAGTTGCTATTCTAAATCTCAAGGCAGGTATCCATCACTTCTGCGTGCACCCCGGGAGGGCTTCCCGTGATCGAAGAGATCAGGAAGAGTTTAGACTTATACAATCATGATGTTGAACCATCCAAAATGACATTCCATCGTTTTGGGAATACGTCTACTAGTAGTTTGTGGTACGTTTTGGGGTACCAAGAGGCGAAAAAGAGGCTCAAGAAAGGGAACACGGTAGGGATGATCGGGTTCGGGGCTGGGTACAAGTGCAATAGCTGTGTGTGGGAAGTGTTGAGGGATTTGGATGGGAAGGATGAGAATTTTAGGGGGAGTCAGATTGGTAGGTAAGTACCCTCAACAGACATGAACCAATCCTTATGTAACCACCCGACACAATCTTGATAGGGTATGTTCAAAATCTCCTATTTTTTTCTTTTCCATTAACTTTTATCTTATATTCCGCATATTAGATTGCCATAGTAGTTTTCATTAAAACTTCGAGGACGAAGTTGATTCTGAAGGGGGGTGGATTGTAATACCATAGAAATTACCCGAAATAATTGTAATTCACTAAAGAGACTTTTATTAAATATTTAATCACTTGCTTAAAGAATTAGTATATTGTTTTTTTCTACAAAACAACACTTGAAAAACTATATATGTAAATTTGTCTTTTCCAAAAGAAATATGAATTTCAATATCAAGGGTAATAGAATTATATAGTTTTTAAATCTATTGTTTAAATTATATATATAAGTTTTTATATATATACACATTGGTCTTGAAAAATTTTATGAGGATATTATGTGAATATTTTAAGTACTTTGGTATTCATTATGGAATAAATTTTTATAAAAATAAAAGTATGAGTTTTTATGTGAATCTATGAGAATTAACTTTTATATATAAGAAAATATATTCATAGATTATAATTTTTATTTGATGATGACATGAAGACTTTGTGGTTTGAGTATTGTTATGAATAAAATAAAACCATGCAAGTATATTATTATTATCTTTTTGAAAGCACATTAATATAAATACAATACTTGAAATAAATAAATAAATATTATATTATCATATCCAACTCATTGAGTATAAATGCATGCCACTAAATAATGGCAAGAATAATGATTTTTCTAGACAAGCTAATACTTCAATCATTTTCATGATACACTACTTACACAAATATAAGGTTAAAAAACAATTGCAAGAAATTTTCTTCCTAAACAAATAGATGAAAAATCAACATGATTAACAAGTGTCTTGGATGAATGGCTAGCAAAGAAAGGTGATCAATTATCTCTTGAACCCACCAAGATTAATAGCCTCCATAATAGGCAAACCATTATGTTAATAGACAACATGATGGACAAAATTAATAGCCTCCCAAATTAATAGCCTCTTTGTTAGGCTATAAGGACCAAATGAGTGGATACAAATACTCTAACCATTATTGCTCAAGACACACTTAATTGGATGATTGGTGAGGTTGTAATCGCTCTCACAATGTGTCATGTTCAATTGTTCAAATCTTAGCCTATAAATAGAGGGAGTTTCTAGCTTTCAAACACACCAATCTCATCCATCTCATTAGCCAAATTCACTACCCATTTTATTCTTCAAAGTTCTCCCACATAGTGAGCATATCTTAAGGATTGTGGAGTCTTGTAGGCTTGGCAACCTTCATCATTCTAAGAGTTCTAATTCTTCTCAACACTTGGTTAGTAAGATATCATCCTTGAAACTTGTATCTTAGAGATCTAAATCTTTTATTTTTATACTATAAATTGATTTCCCTCTATTTGTCGAATTTCAGCGAAACCCGTAATTTGTGGTGCGAATCTTGTGTTATAACGGCCATTATCTTTGAATCTCCTTGGTCTTATACATCTATTCTGTAAGTTAACACTCTCTCTTTAAGTTTGGAGATCCTCATCCATGTTTTAAGAGTACAAAATTAGAATTCCCTCATTATACCAAAATCTGTCTGTTTTTCGTTTACGTAATGATCCATCTTTTTAAAATATTTTGGTTCATTATACCTCAAAGGTTCCTTATAAAACTTGTTCCTTATTGAGTTGAGTATATTTCTGGAAACTTTTATAATTTTTAGAACTCATATGAAAAAGTTATGGGATCCGCTTTATCGAAAGGTCGAAATCTCTTTTTGTTGAAATCTAAGAAATGATAGTGTTTCTGAAATCCTCATTTTGGAAGGTCTTAAGTGTTTCAAACCTAAATGGTTTATTCATGAAAAATATTTATCTATATGTTATCTACCTTGTAGTAAAATTTTAGAATTTTTGGTCGCAAATTACTATTTTTAAAACCTGTTGAAAATTATAGAGTCACCATTGAATTTCTGACAGAATACATGTTCTGAAGAGAACTCAATTTTTGAACTATTTCCATACCTTATTTTGAAAAGTGTAAAACATGAAACTTGTTCAACTATGTGTTGAGTATCTACAGTTTAAATTTCAAAGCAATCGCCTTTCATATGAATTTTTAAACTGACTTGGCGTAAACTGCGACATTGGACTTGATATTTGGTCCAAATGAGAAATTATTGGATTTTGAGATCCATGAAATGATATTTTCATATCTATGAGATATTGATATGGGAGTTAAATGTTGAAATGATATTTGGCATTATTGAATGCCATTGTTATGAGGTTACTCCCGTGAAATTGTTGAAAACTCTTTTAAAGAGGATATTATGTGGAAAAATTGTGAAAAACTCTTTTAAATCCATTGTGCACTATTAACTTGAGTAAGATGCCATACTTGATAGAGGGCTAATGCACTAGGGATGTGTCTTGCGGGCCTCCCCCTCTAAATATGCCAAGACGGCATTGTTGATAAATTGTGCCAAAACGGCGTTGTTGCATGTATGAGTCTATACTCTTGGGTGTATCCGTGATGGGTTACCCAAGGCTCCGGAGTGTGTCTGTATATGAGTCCGCTGCATGCTGATCATGACTTATGATCGATATGATATGATATGATATGATATGATACGATATATGGAAAATGGTGTCCTCTTGTGCATAGTTGCTACAATGGTAAGAATGAAAGTTATTTATTTTGTTAAAGGTAATGTGTGTGATCCTTTTTAAAAGAAAAAGTGAAAATTATTTTTTTTAAATGAGTGTCAACCATTATTTTAAAGTCCACTTCTTAAAGTGGAGCGGGTTGACTTACTCAGTACCATTGTACTGATAAAAAGTTGTGTTATCTTTTTACAGATATTGGAGCTGACATGTGAACTGCATCTCATGACATGAGCATTTGGGGATGGGATTACCTTTCATCAAAAAGATTGTTGCTTTAAGGAACCACGTACTTTTAATTATTAATGTCTTATATATTGCCTTTAGTTTATGCTTCCGCGTGAGAAAGAACAATGGCTTTGGTATTAAGTACTTTAAATTTTCTTATGACTATATTTTATAAAATTGGCAATAATTTTTAAAGTCCATATTACAAAAATTTATATGTGAAGATATTTAGCCGTAGCACTTGTCAATTAAGTTAGCCAAAGGGCGAGCCTGACTGACAAGTGTGGCGGTAACATTCTGAAACCTTATGAGGATGAATTTCGGGGTGTTACAGAGTGGTATCAGAGCGTATTTTTAAACTCTAAGTATTTGTAAACTGTTAAATATAGAACTGCATGAGCTGATTCTGTCTAAGGAGTCTGGTTTTTAAAGATTGCCCGTCAGCCGGTGGCTCTACCAGTCTTTCCTGGGAATCAACTTTGTAGCTCTATATTTTAACTAGTTGGCAAATTACTTAGAAGGCGGTACCCTCTAATCTTAGCATTTCTTGGTTAAGTTAGCAACAAGGCGAGCTTGACTAAGGGATGCGACAGTTTAACTCCGGTTTATGGATAAAAAAAAAGTCCATTTTGAGAAAGAAATATGCAAAATATTTTTCAAAGGCCCATATGGGCTATGTTAAATTTTGAAACTTTGAAATTATTTTCGGGGTGGGGACATATGCATTCATGAGCATGCATCATTTTTTATAAAAATTTTTTTTAAAAAAATATATATTGTTATGATATACTAAGTCATTTGACCTTATTATAAGTGCTCTTTTTAAATTCTCTATCTTGTAATATTCTCTAGATTTATGAAATAAATCTTGTTATTTCATTCCTTCTGGTTAATCTCTAAATAAAGTCATACTCCTAACTTAGACATTTCTGCGTTAACTCATCCTTATACTATGACCTATCGAGTTTTAGGACATAATCATCCCTTAGACTTGAACTCACTCTTGCTTAACCATCCTTAGCAGAATGGCACCCCGTGCAAGGACTAGAAAAACCCTCCGAAGTGTTAATGCCCTCAACAACATGGAGCCACACCAAAATCCGAACATGACTAACCACGAAGTGCCAGCAGCACCGGGTGTATCCAATCAACAAGCTGTACCACCTGCACACAACATATATCACCCTGACATCACCAACAATCAGGGCGTTGGACACAACATGGTACCTCCTAATCAGGGAGCACCCAACAACCAAACCCCTCAGAATCGAAACACGCCAAACTCGCTTGACAATGATCGCCTAAGGATCATTGAGCAAATGCTCATTGCCTTGGGTCAGGGTCAAATTAATCAAGCCACAGCAGCTGTGCCGCCACCTCAAGCCCAGCTCAATCACCTAGCAGTGGTGAACCAATATAGACCACCTCGTTATGATGGGCAGGAGGGACCCTACTAAATTGGAGGATTGGATAAAAAGTTTCAACAAGCTACTCGAAGCGACTCGTTGCCCAGATGAGCAGAAGATTACTGTAGCCTCGTACTTTTTAGGAGGTGATGCAGATGACTGGTGGCAGTTACAGAAGAGAGAGCTAGATGATGATGAGGAGTATACATGGGAAAACTTTACAGAAGCTCTAAGAGAAAGGTTTTACCCGATGAGTACCAAAGCAGCAATGTATGAAGAGTTTCTATCGTTACAACAAGGAGCACAATCTGTACAAGAATACTATGTCAGATTCAAGGAGTTAGTCAGATTTGCTCCTAAGTTAGTCTCCACCGATGCCGAGAAGGCACAGAAGTTCGAAATGGGATTAAACCTCTCCATTAGAGAAGTGGTGGCTGGAGTTCAGTATCCTACCCTCCAAGCGATCTACGATCGAGCTGTCGCAGTTTCTCGTGTACAACAGATGAAGAGAAAAGCCGGGGAGTCTAGCCGCGGGTTCCAAGGACAGGACAAGAGGATTCGGGACAACCGAGGAAGCAGCAGCAACAACAACCACCTCAGCAACAATAAAGGCGATATTCGAGGTGGGCAGAATCGACCCGTCCAGGGAAACAAAGGAGGGGGCAACAATGGTACTAGAAACCATGAAGGGTACATACCACAATGCCCAAAATGCAACAAGCCCCACTTGGCTAGGGGATGCCCCAAGCCGGGTACATGTTATAGATGTGGCCGAGAAGGTCATATGAGGAAGGAGTGTAAGACCCGCATTGAAAATATTACAAAAAGAGATGACCTTATCAATATCCCCACTCAGCCAAATAATCATGATGTGCGAAACGGAAATAATCAAGGACAGAGGCCTCAGCAAAATAGAAACCAACAAGGGAACCATGGAGCACCTATAGGGCGGCTCAATGTTATTAATCACGCAGATCTTTCAACTCAAGGGGATGTGATAACAGGTACATTTACGGCTTTAAGTGTGCCTGTTAAGCTTTTATTCGATTCTGGAGCAAGTTGTTCGTTTATCTCTTCTAGAATCTTGCCTGAATTAGAGATGCCAAAACCTAAAATGATTAACTTAGGAATTCAGTTGCCTTCGGGAAAAATTGTATCGTGCACCAAACGATACGATGGGATTCCTATAGTCATTAAGAACCTTGAGTTCTATGCAAACTTAGTAGAATTTGACCTTAAAGATTTTGATATTATATTGGGAATGGATTGGCTTACCCAATATAAAGCTGTAATTGAGTGTCAGAAACACAAAATTACACTGTCTAAGACGAGAGGCAAAAAGGTCAACTACTATGTCCAACTCCCCAAACGTAAGACTAAGGTAGTAAATGCCTTAAAATTTTATAGTCTTATGCAGAAAGGGTATATGCTTTATGCATGCTATATACATAACCTCAAGTTAAAAGAGAATAAAATTGATGACATTCCAGTAGTGAGGGAGTATCCAGATGTATTCCCAGAAGAAATTCCTGGAATGCCTCCAGAACGTGAAGTCGAGTTTACAATCGATCTACTTCCCGGAACAGAACCTGTATCAAAAGCTCCTTATCGCATGGCAACCCTAGAAATGAATGAACTCAAGGAGCAACTTGAGGAATTATTACAAAAGGGGTATATACGACCTAGCACGTCGCCGTGGGGAGCACCAGTCTTATTCGTCAAGAAGAAAGATGGAGGGTTACGTCTTTATATCGATTATAGAGGTTTAAATCAGGTAACGGTTAAAAACAAATATCCGTTACCTAGGATTGATGACCTTTTCGATCAACTTAAAGGTGCAACGGTATTCTCCAAGATAGATTTGCGATCCGGTTATCATCAACTGTGAATCGCTGAAAAGGATATTCCGAAAACTGCTTTCAGGACACGTTATGGACATTACGAATTTACAGTGATGTCCTTTGGGCTAACAAATGCCCCAGCAGTATTCATGAATCTCATGAATGATGTGTTTCGAGAATTGTTAGATCAATGTGTAGTCATTTTCATTGACTACATCTTGATCTATTCAAAGAGCAATGAAGAACATGAGCAACACTTGCATCAGGTGCTAGAGACATTAAGGAAACACCAACTCTATGCCAAGTTGTCCAAGTGTGACTTTTGGCTAGAAAAAGTAGGATTTTTAGGCCACGTTGTATCAGCTGATAGAGTTTTTGTTGACCCAGCAAAAATATCAGCAATCACCGAGTGGCCTACGCCTACTAATCAAACAGAAGTGAGAAGTTTTCTTGGACTGGCTGGATATTACAGGAGGTTCGTCAAGGACTTTTCCAAAGTTGCACGACCTCTGACTCAACTTTTGAAGAAAGGCTTGAAGTATGAATGGACAAAAAAGTGTGAATCATCATTTCAAGAGTTAAAGAAACGCCTCACAACAGCACCAATTTTAACATTGCCAACAGAGAATGGAGATTTTGAAGTGTATAGTGACGCTTCAAAAGAGGGGCTAGGGTGTGTTTTAATGCAACAAAAACAAGTCATTGCATATGCATCACGACAATTGAAGCCTCATGAGGAGAATTATCCGACGCACGACCTAGAATTAGCAGCGGTAGTGCTCGCATTAAAGATTTGGCGACACTACTTGTACGGACGAACTTGTCGGATATTCACCGACCACAAGAGCCTTAAGTACATATTTACTCAGAAGGAGTTAAACATGAGGCAACGCAGATGGTTAGAGTTGATCAAGGATTATGATTTGGACATCGCCTACCATGAAGGGAAAGCTAATGTGGTCGCAGATGCGTTGAGCCGCAAGACTCGACACGTGGCAAATACTCTTATCTTACCTTCGAAACTGTATATGGACTTGGTCAAGGTAGATACGGAGCTAGTCCATTATGGAACTGTGGAAAATGTCATTAATGCTATGACCATTGAATCTACGGTATTTGATGAAATACGCAGTGCTCAACCAGGCGACATAAAGCTTGAAAGGATCAAGAAGAAGGTTGCTAAAGGAAAAGCAATTGGTTTCGCAATCCATGAGGATGGAAGCATTCGCTTCAAAGGAAGATGGTGCGTACCGCATAAATGCGTAGAGCTAAAACGAAGATTAATGGAAGAAGGCCACAACACCCCATATTCAGTACATCCAGGGGGTGATAAGCTTTATAAGGATTTAAAGAAGGTTTATGGTGGCCAAGGATGAAGAATGAGGTTGTTGAGTTTGTGGCTAGATGTTTAACCTGTCAAAAGGTTAAAGCAGTACGTCAGAAGCCCTTAGGACTCATGAAACCATTGGAAATCCCGAGTTGGAAATGGGATAGTATATCAATGGATTTTGTTTCAGGACTACCACGATCACCAAAAGGAATGAATAAAATTTGGGTAATTGTTGATAGATTGACAAAGATTGCGATCTTCATACAAATGAAGGATACATGGTCTATGGATCAATTAGCAAGAGCATATATCAATAACGTGGTTCGACGACATGGAGTACCACATGATATAATCTCTGATAGAGACAGCAGATTTGTCTCTCATTTTTGGACCAAGCTGCAAGAAGCTCTTGGTACCCAAATTAAAATGAGCACCCGCTTTTCACCCGATGACGGATGGACAAACAGAAAGGACAATCCAAACACTGGAGGACATGCTGAGAGCATGCGTTCTTGAATTTAAAAGAAGTTGGGAAAGGCATCTACCTTTGATAGAGTTCTCTTACAATAACAGCTATCATGCTAGTATAGGTATGGCACCGTTTGAGGCACTCTATGGACGCAAGTGCCGAAGCCCATTATGTTGGGAAAAATGTGAGAATTCTATTGTGGTTGGGCCGCAACTCATTGAAGACATGACCCAAAAGATCAAGATGATCCAAGGGAAAATGAAGGCAGCACAAGATCGACAGAAAAGTTATGCCGATGTTAGGCGACAAGACCTAGAATTTCAAGTTGGAGATAAGGTTATGCTGAAAATATCACCTATGAAAGGAGTGATGCGTTTTGGAAAGCGAGGAAAGTTAAGTCCTCGATATATTGGACCGTATGACATTCTGGAACGAGTCGGAACCCTGGCATACAGACTAGCCCTACCGCCACAACTATCTCGAGTGCACAATGTGTTCCATGTTTCACAGTTAAAGAAATATGTGCGTGACCCAACCCATGTACTTCAACAGGAAGTAATTGAACTCAAAGAAGATCTAACTTATGAAGAGTATCCAATCCAAATACTCGATATCAAAGAAAGAACGACAAGGAACAAGACCACCCGGATTGTTAAAGTACTTTGGTCCAATCATGGTACGGAAGAAGCAACATGGGAACTAGAGGATGATATGAAGCAACGCTACCCCAATCTCTTTTTAAACGACCAAATAACAGTTATGGGGACATAACTGTAGGCTTAAGGGGAGGAGGATGTAACCACCCGACACAATCTTGATAGGGTATGTTCAAAATCTCCTATTTTTTTCTTTTCCATTAACTTTTATCTTATATTCCGCATATTAGATTGCCATAGTAGTTTTCATTAAAACTTCAAGGACGAAGTTGATTCTGAAGGGGGGTGGATTGTAATACCATAGAAATTACCCGAAATAATTGTAATTCACTAAAGAGACTTTTATTAAATATTTAATCACTTGCTTAAAGAATTAGTATATTGTTTTTTTCTACAAAACAACACTTGAAAAACTATATATGTAAATTTGTCTTTTCCAAAAGAAATATGAATTTCAATATCAAGGGTAATAGAATTATATAGTTTTTAAATCTATTGTTTAAATTATATATATAAGTTTTTATATATATACACATTGGTCTTGAAAAATTTTATGAGGATATTATGTGAATATTTTAAGTACTTTGGTATTCATTATGGAATAAATTTTTATAAAAATAAAAGTATGAGTTTTTATGTGAATCTATGAGAATTAACTTTTATATATAAGAAAATATATTCATAGATTATAATTTTTATTTGATGATGACATGAAGACTTTGTGGTTTGAGTATTGTTATGAATAAAATAAAACCATGCAAGTATATTATTATTATCTTTTTGAAAGCACATTAATATAAATACAATACTTGAAATAAATAAATAAATATTATATTATCATATCCAACTCATTGAGTATAAATGCATGCCACTAAATAATGGCAAGAATAATGATTTTTCTAGACAAGCTAATACTTCAATCATTTTCATGATACACTACTTACACAAATATAAGGTTAAAAAACAATTGCAAGAAATTTTCTTCCTAAACAAATAGATGAAAAATCAACATGATTAACAAGTGTCTTGGATGAATGGCTAGCAAAGAAAGGTGATCAATTATCTCTTGAACCCACCAAGATTAATAGCCTCCATAATAGGCAAACCATTATGTTAATAGACAACATGATGGACAAAATAATAGCCTCCCAAATTAATAGCCTCTTTGTTAGGCTATAAGGACCAAATGAGTGGATACAAATACTCTAACCATTATTGCTCAAGACACACTTAATTGGATGATTGGTGAGGTTGTAATCACTCTCACAATGTGTCATGTTCAATTGTTCAAATCTTAGCCTATAAATAGAGGGAGTTTCTAGCCTTCAAACACACCAATCTCATCCATCTCATTAGCCAAATTCACTACCCATTTTATTCTTCAAAGTTCTCCCACATAGTGAGCATATCTTAAGGATTGTGGAGTTTTGTAGGCTTGGCAACCTTCATCATTCTAAGAGTTCTAATTCTTCTCAACACTTGGTTAGTAAGATATCATCCTTGAAACTTGTATCTTAGAGATCTAAATCTTTTATTTTTATACTATAAATTGATTTCCCTCTATTTGTCGAATTTCAGCGAAACCCGTAATTTGTGGTGCGAATCTTGTATTATAACGGCCATTATCTTTGAATCTCCTTGGTCTTATACATCTATTCTGTAAGTTAACACTCTCTCTTTAAGTTTGGAGATCCTCATCCATGTTTTAAGAGTACAAAATTAGAATTCCCTCATTATACCAAAATCTGTCTGTTTTTCGTTTACGTAATGATCCATCTTTTTAAATATTTTGGTTCATTATACCTCAAAGGTTCCTTATAAAACTTGTTCCTTATTGAGTTGAGTATATTTCTGGAAACTTTTATAATTTTTAGAACTCATATGAAAAAGTTATGGGATCCGCTTTATCGAAAGGTCGAAATCTCTTTTTGTTGAAATCTAAGAAATGATAGTGTTTCTGAAATCCTCATTTTGGAAGGTCTTAAGTGTTTCAAACCTAAATGGTTTATTCATGAAAAATATTTATCTATATGTTATCTACCTTGTAGTAAAATTTTAGAATTTTTGGTCGCAAATTACTATTTTTAAAACCTGTTGAAAATTATAGAGTCACCATTGAATTTCTGACAGAATACATGTTCTGAAGAGAAACTCAATTTTTGAACTATTTCCATACCTTATTTTGAAAAGTGTAAAACATGAAACTTGTTCAACTATGTGTTGAGTATCTACAGTTTAAATTTCAAAGCAATCGCCTTTCATATGAATTTTTAAACTGACTTGGCGTAAACTGCGACATTGGACTTGATATTTGGTCCAAATGAGAAATTATTGGATTTTGAGATCCATGAAATGATATTTTCATATCTATGAGATATTGATATGGGAGTTAAATGTTGAAATGATATTTGGCATTATTGAATGCCCTTGTTATGAGGTTACTCCCGTGAAATTGTTGAAAACTCTTTTAAAGAGGATATTATGTGGAAAAATTGTGAAAAACTCTTTTAAATCCATTGTGCACTATTAACTTGAGTAAGATGCCATACTTGATAGAGGGCTAATGCACTAGGGATGTGTCTTGCGGGCCTCCCCCTCTAAATATGCCAAGACGGCATTGTTGATAAATTGTGCCAAAACGGCGTTGTTGCATGTATGAGTCTATACTCTTGGGTGTATCCGTGATGGGTTACCCAAGGCTCCGGAGTGTGTCTGTATATGAGTCCGCTGCATGCTGATCATGACTTATGATCGATATGATATGATATGATATGATACGATATATGGAAAATGGTGTCCTCTTGTGCATAGTTGCTACAATGGTAAGAATGAAAGTTATTTATTTTGTTAAAGGTAATGTGTGTGATCCTTTTTAAAAGAAAAAGTGAAAATTATTTTTTTTAAATGAGTGTCAACCATTATTTTAAAGTCCACTTCTTAAAGTGGAGCGGGTTGACTTACTCAGTACCATTGTACTGATAAAAAGTTGTGTTATCTTTTTACAGATATTGGAGCTGACATGTGAACTGCATCTCATGACATGAGCATTTGGGGGATGGGATTACCTTTCATCAAAAAGATTGTTGCTTTAAGGAACCACGTACTTTTAATTATTAATGTCTTATATATTGCCTTTAGTTTATGCTTCCGCGTGAGAAAGAACAATGGCTTTGGTATTAAGTACTTTAAATTTTCTTATGACTATATTTTATAAAATTGGCAATAATTTTTAAAGTCCATATTACAAAAATTTATATATGAAGATATTTAGCCGTAGCACTTGTCAATTAAGTTAGCCAAAGGGCGAGCCTGACTGACAAGTGTGGGCGGTAACATTCTGAAACCTTATGAGGATGAATTTCGGGGTGTTACAC
>JAOANR010000001.1:76444672-76599450 GCA_030278955.1 Hygrophila difformis
CGCGACAAATGCCGAGCTCACACAGGCCGAGAGGACTGCAAGATCAGCCAATTACACAGCTCTCAACGCGATTAGTGGTGCAATGGACGAAGCGCAATTCAGAATGATCGCCAATTGCACATCTGCTTACGAGGCTTGGAACTTCTTGGAGACTCAACACGAAGGTTCTGAAGATGTCAAGACAACGCGTCTACAACGGATTGAATCGATTTTTGACAGTTTAAGGATGACGAACGATGAGGATATCACTTCATACTTTGGGAGATTTCAAGACATTGTTAACCAAGCAACAGCTCTTGGAATGACCTTTGAATCATCTAAGCTCGTGAGGAAGTTTCTTAGAACTGTGTCTAAGAAGTATTCTGCGAAGGTTGCAGCCCTTGAAGAAGTGGAGAAAATCAAGACCATGTCATTGAGAGAACTAGTCGGCATTCTTCAAACATACGAGATCAATCACTTAGCTACTGAAAAATCAAGCAAGAACATTGCATTCAAGGCTGAGGAAGAGCCTGCTGAAAGCTTTGAAGAAGAGGTTTCTTTGCTCTCCAAGAGAATCGGTAGAATGCTTCAGAATAAGCATTTCAAGAAATTTCAAAAGAAGAACAGATGTTCTGACAACCCGGTGACAACCGAGAAGCAGAACAGCAAATTTGAGAAGAAAACTGATGGGAAATTCAGGAGAACAAAGAAGGATAGAGATGATGACAGATCTGAGAAATCTTCTGAGATTATATGTTTTGAATGTAATGGGAGAGGCCATGTCAAAAAGGAATGCCCTACTACCAAGAAAAGGAGAGGAAAGGCACTTCAAGCTACACTAAGTGATAATGATTCAGAAGATGAACCTGAGGAAGAACAATCCAGTGATGAAGATGATGTAGTTGCCTTTGTTACGAGAGAAGCCAGTCCAGATCCCTTGGAAGGTAATCCTGAGTCAATAAAGTTAATTGCTGATATTTCATCTATTGTTTCAGGTGAATCGGGTAGTCTTTATGCCAAGCTTGTTGAAATCTATGAAGAACTTAAGGAAGAATATGAAGAAGCTGTACAGGAGAATGAGCAGTTGTCGAAACAACTCACTGACATCCATCTGACTCTGGATAAAGCAGAAGCTGAAAAGATTAAGGCAATTGATGATCTAAAGGTTCTTAAGGGAAAGTATGATGAAGTGAAGCTTCAAATTACTACTGTGACTAAAGAGAAGGAATCATTCAGAGAGGAATCTATAAAATTGAAAGTTAGAGTTGCTGACCTAGAGAAGATGACCAAAGGGAAAGGTAAACTTGATGAAGTTTTGTCTATTGGAAAAAGCTATAGAGACATGACTGGTATTGGGTACAAGAATCAAGCATCTACTGGAAAAAGACTATTTGTTAGTGGTGGAAATCTGAATGCTGAAGAAAGTTCACTGACACATCAGAATGTTCCTACATCACCCAAACGACGAAGAGACTGTCTCTATTGCAACTTACCTGGTCATACAGCTGAAACGTGCATGAGGATAGTTCGTGATCTTATGAACGGACGTCCAGTAGTTTGGCCTCATGAAGACCTAAAGAAGAAGATTCGAATTCAGATGGAATGGGTGCCAAAGAGGAAGGAAAGTAATTGCTTTGTTGTTCTATCATCGCAGCAACAACCACGTTCCAGAAACTGGTACTTTGATTCAGGCTGTTCTAGACACATGACAGGTAGTAAGGAGATCCTCAATAACTTTACAGACAAAGACTGTGGAGATGTAGTCTTTGGTGATGGAGCTAGAAGCAAAATCACTGGTTACGGTAATGTAAAGGATGGTGAACTTTCTAAACTTTCTAGAGTTTATCATGTTGAAGGGCTTACTACTAATCTCATTTCAATTAGTCAATTGTGTGATGAAGATTCTCTTGTTATTTTTAACAAATTTCTTTGTCAAGTATTTGATCACAGGAGAAACAATATCATGACTGGTAAACGTTCTAAGAACAATTGCTATACCTTGGAAGCTAATCTAGATCAGGCACTTGTAAGCATAGATGATCTCACAAATTTATGGCACAAGAAGCTTGGACATCTCAACTATCAATCATTGTACAAGCTAAGTTGTTCAGCCGCTGTCAGAGGTCTGCCTAAACTACACAACAACAAAGATCTTACATGTGTGGACTGTTCAAAAGGAAAGCAAACCCGAGCTCAACATAAGAAGACTGATGGAGTCTCTACAGATCATTGCTTAGAACTAATTCATATGGATCTTATGGGTCCAACAGAAACTGAGAGCCTAAATGGCAAAAGGTATGTTTTAGTTTGTGTTGATGATTTTTCGAGATTCACTTGGGTATGTTTTCTCAGGAGCAAAGATGAAGCCTTCCAACACTTTGAAAAGCTAAGCCTGAAGTTGATGAATGAAAAGCAAACTAAAATTCAAAGGATTCGTTCTGATCATGGACGTGAGTTTGAGAATCAGGAGTTTGAACTTTTCTGCAACAACCATGGAATATTTCATGAGTACTCTGCCCCAAAGACACCTCAACAGAATGGAATTGCTGAAAGGAAGAATAGGACACTTCAAGAGATGGCACGTTCAATGTTACATGCTACTGCACTTGGAAAATCATTTTGGGCCGAAGCAATTCATACAGCTTGCCACATCATCAATCGTGTGTTGTTGAGACCTCATACTAACAACACTCCATATCAAATCTGGAATGGTAAAACTCCTACTGTTAAATACTTTCATATTTTTGGATGTAAATGTTTTGTCTACAGGGATAGAGAGCAAATTAAGAAGTTTGATGCTAGAGCTGAAGAAGGATGGTTTTTGGGTTACTCCAATAACTCAAGAGCTTATCGAGTTTATCTGATCCAAACTCGAAAGGTTATTGAAACAGTAAATGTCCTTTTTGAGGATAAATATTGTTTACCTAGAGATTATGATGATGATACAGCCCCAAGCGTTGATACTCCATTAGATATTCCTGATGTTGGTACATCCAGTCAACAACAGTCAGAAGGAATAGTCATTAATGATGATGGAGAAGATGATCATGAAGATAATCCAGAGGATGATGATTCAAGTGCTAAAGCTGATGTTTCTGATAAGAGAAGAGGTCCAAGGACTCTAAAGCATCACTCACAGCAAGACATTATAGGTGATCCAAGTGCTCAACGCCTAACTCGAAGCAAGAAGGTCAATTACAGAGAATTAGCTGGACTAAATTGCTTCATATCTAGAGTGGAATCTAAGAATGTATCCGAAGCCCTACAAGATGAATATTGGATAGCAGCCATGCAGGATGAGTTGATCCAGTTTGAAAGAAACGATGTTTGGGAGTTGGTTGAACAACCGAAGAACATCAATGTTATTGGCACGAAATGGGTCTTTAGGAATAAAACTGATGAGCAAGGCAATATTATAAGGAATAAAGCTCGCCTAGTTGCTCAAGGTTTTACACAGATAGAAGGTCTGGATTATGGTGAAACGTTTGCACCTGTTGCAAGAATGGAAGCTGTTCGAATTTTGTTAGCATTTGCATGCTCTATGGATTTCAAGTTGTATCAACTGGACATCAAGACAGCTTTCTTAAATGGGAAGATCAAAGAGGAGATATTTGTGGCACAACCTACTGGTTTTGAAGATCCTACTAGACCGAATCATGTATATCGAGTAAAAGGTGCACTTTATGGACTAAAGCAAGCTCCTAGAGCTTGGTATGATCGATTGTCTTCATTTCTCATTCATAATGGATATAAGAGAGGAGAAGCTGATAAGACGATGTTTGTGAAACATGAAGACAACCACTTCATAATTGCACAGGTATATGTTGATGATATAATTTTCCGATCGACGTCTGAACATCTCAGAAACAACTTTGTTCAAGCCATGCAATCAGAGTTCGAGATGAGCATGATGGGAGAGTTGACTTACTTTTTAGGACTTCAAGTGAAACAAATGAAAGATGGAATGTTTCTTAGTCAAGAAAAGTATGCTCGGAATATGCTAAAGAGATTCAAGTTGGAAGATAGCAAGATTGCCAGAACTCCACAGGGTCAACAACAGAAGTTATCTAAAGAGGATCAAGGAGCTAGTGTAGATCAGAAATTGTATAGAAGTATGATCGGTAGTTTGCTTTATTTGACAGCAACCAGACCTGACATTTCCTTTAGCACTGGAGTCTGTGCTAGATTTCAAGCAAATCCCAAGGAAGTGCACTTGAAAGCTGTTAAACGCATCATGAGATATGTGAAAGGAACTATTGGATTAGGGATTTGGTTCTCTAAAAGATCAAGTTTGGATTTGATAGGGTTCACTGACTCGGATTGGGCAGGCTGTTGTGATGACAGAAGGTCAACAACGGGAGGATGTTTCTATCTAGGAAATAATTTAGTATGTTGGTTTTCTAGAAAGCAGAACATAGTTGCACTATCTACAGCGGAAGCAGAGTATATTGCTGCAACATGCTGCTGCTCACAATTGATGTGGATGAAACAAGTCTTATGTGATTATGGGATCAAGAAGGATGATTTCAAGGTGTATTGCGACAATACAAGTGCAATTAACATTTCAAAGAATCCTGTTCTACATAGTCGCAGCAAACATATTGATATAAGGTATCATTTTATAAGAGATTTGGTTGAAGAGGGTGTGTGCAACATTGAGCATATTGGGACGTTGGAACAACGGGCTGACATCCTTACTAAAGCACTCGACGGTGAAAGGTTTGAAACACTTAGATCTACTATGGGCCTTTGCTATTCTAGTTAAATTTGATCAATGTCTATGTTTATTTTTGCATTTTACACTTGATCTAGTCCATAAGTTTTGTAGGCCCAATTCATTTTGGATAAAGTTTTTGGAGAAACTGTCGTCCTACAGTCATGATGACTGCAAACTGACGCCTCCAGTCACGTCGCACGTCACAGGGAAAACCGTCGTCTCTCTCGCCTCTTCATCTTCATTTTCTCTCTTTAAATCGATAGCTTGTGTTTTCCGTTTCACTACATTTCAGTTTTTCAGTTTGAGTGTTCAAAGAATACATAGCAATGGCGTCTTCTTCCTCCACAAATAACCCTGAAAAAATTTCCGATCAAGTCCCAACTAGTTCGGAACCACCAATTACTTCTGAAACCCAAAATCCCTCAGAAAATTTCGTTGAGGATCAAAATGCCATGCCTGAAAACCCCACTCAAACCTCCACAGAAGCTACCGAAGGCCAACTTGCAGAATTTGCTGAGAACGCTGAACCTATTGTCACTATGTATCCTACCCCTCCTCCTAGTCCAGTGCAAAATCCTCCTCAAGATCCTACTCCAAACCCTACTGAGAAATCCACTGAAAACCCCACTGATAATACTCCAAACCCTGCCGATGTTGAAGCCGAACATGTCCAGGAAGAAGAAGAAGACCATATTCTGCCCCATGATGAACCAGAGGTTCCAGAACAAGCTGATGTTGGAACAGAGGTCCGACGACCAACTACTAGGTCTTCTCAAAGAAAGAAGCGGAGCACCTCTACCAGTGATGTTGGTACACCTGCAAAACGACCAAGGACCCAGAGGACTCCAGAGAAAACAAAGCGAGATTTACAGTCACAACGAGCATTCAACATGACATACTTCACCAAGGAAATGATGCTTTTCGGAACCAAAGACCTTGTTAACAGAAAGTTCATCCCAGAGGAGACTTTTGTCCACTCTTCATACACGGACCTAGGGTTCGTTGAATTTCTTGAAGAAAGACATTTACTGAAATGGTCAAGGGTGTTTAAAGCTTACTCTCCAACACTGGTCAGAGAGTTCTACGCCAATTTACATCCTGATGTTCTCAACAAAAAGTCTCAGTGGTTCGGTAAGATATACATTAGAGGCAAGTTTATTGATTTAACTCTTGGTGTTATCAATGCGTTGTTAGAACTTGCACCAAACGACGATCTCGGTGATCCAATGAAGTATTTGCCTCATTCGCCTGCCGACATAGCCTACACCATTTCAAATGAGAGGGCTTTCGACTTTGGCCGGAAGAAGTGCAGTGTTTCTGACATGACCATGAAATTTCACTGTTTGTTCTATTTGTGTCGTGCAAACATCCTGCCAACATCGAACGCCTCACAGCCTTCACTGGAAATGGGTAAACTTTTGTTTTGTATTGATTCTGGAATAGAACTTATGAATTTTGGTCTTCTGGTTTTGAAGCGTATGCTAGGTTTTACTCGTGATCTAATCACAAAGACTGCTAGTCTACCATACCCTGGCCTTATCACTTTGTTGCTGCATCACAATGGCATTAAGACCAAGAAGGATGACCTGATCAAGATAAATGCACATTCCCCTTCCCAAGAGCTTTGTGACAAGCATAATGACTTCAAGGAAGGACCACCACCGTCTGGAACTGATCTCATTTTGCAGATTAAATCTGAGTTGCTTGCCCTTAGTGACAAGCAGACTAAGATCAGTCAGGAAGCCATTGCCACCAAGCGCAAGATTGCACAGATTATAAGTATGCTTCCAGGTTCCCTGTCTCCAACCCGCAAGGCCTCTTCAAGTGGAGCTCGTTCTGAAGAGCAGAATCCATTTGCTGATGAGGAAGATGATTCTTCAGATGGAGTAGTTTGATCCATCAAGGGGGAGAAACAGGTGTGGTGGTGTCTATTTTGGTGGAGGGTCATCTTGATGTGGTATGTTTGTTGGTACATTTGGGTAACACTTTTCTGACTCTGACTAAACTTTTTAATGTTTTTGGTGATTGTCTGCTGATGGATGTTTAAACTTTGTGCTGATGACACTGTTTTGATGATTGTGTTTGTTTGTTTTTGGATGAACTGTGATGGACTTTTGGTGATGAACTATTGACTCTCTATTACTGTCGTTTTGTTTGGAACTTCACTTTGTTGATATTTTGTTATATTGGTTGATGTGCTTATCTATCATAATCTGAATTGATTATTGCTTGCATTTCTGATAGACACCTTGTTTGATGGATCAACATCTCCATGAAATGTGGGGGAGATTGTTAATACTGTGTTATGACAACTTAACCTTGTACTTTTCATTGAGATGTTTCTCAGGTGTTGGCACATCAGGCTGACGACGACAGTTAACTCTGCTGGTAGTTATGACTTTTGTATTCTTTATATAGTGCAGAGTCTGTAATCTAGAATAAGATTTTGATTGAGCGATTTTTACTTGCATTCATTCTGAGAGATTACAGAGAGAAAGTTTTGAGAGAGTCTTGTAAATGTTCTTCAAGATTTCATAGTGTGAGATACTTTTAGAAGAACAAGATTAGATTGAGATTACATTGGAATATCTGGAGATATTGTGATCTTCAATATTCAAGAAAGATCTGGAGGAATTCATGCGATCAAAGAAGAAAGCCAAGGAGAACGACAGACAGCGCTGGTGCCTTTGAAGATTCCATTCTAGGGTGTGTTCCCTACAGGTGTGTTGAGGGGGAGTCTCAACGACGTCTGATCAGCTAGAGCGTATCATCTAGTGGTAGAGTTTGGATTCTGGTGTTAGGCTAGTGTAGCGTGTTTGTGTTTTGGTTTTTCTGTCTAGTGAAGGTCGCCTGGATTGGTATCCCCCAGACGTAGGTCGGAAGGACCGAACTGGGTTATCAAATTACTGTGTTCTTTATTGCTTTCGTATATCGTAGTTAGAACATCGTAATAACGACCGTAACAGAATCTTGAATCACTAAGGGACCTACAATTAATTAATATGTTAGGGAGTTGAATCACACAATGGGGAAAGCAAATCCACTAAATAGGCAAAAGGAAACACACAAATCCATTTCAATGTAGTCAAATTCAGGGAGAAGTAGAGTTGCCCCAACTTAGAGTTTACCCCCTATAAGTTTCGTAATGGATTCCTGTGTTGATTTAGTACTTGCTAAAGTACTAAATTATCATTTATAAGTGTTGAATGTTCATTCAAAAATGTTGAATAAATATTTCCAACATTAACCAACTAATATTTAAAATATAAATTCAGCACTTTTTAATAACAATACGGCATTTTTATTGACAATTTAGCACTTCAATAAATACTGAATTTCTTATACAGTATTTAGCATAGTAACCGGGTCCAGAAGTTTCTTCTTTAATTTTTAATTTAATCTAAAAGCTAAGTTAACCAATTATTTAATTAATAATCTAATTAATCAACCACCCTACTCTATATACCATTACCCATTGAACTCTGATGCCAACCAACTTTGGGGGCAGCTCTAACGACTACTCCATTACTGCAATCATTGAGATGTGTCAACAGAATGACACATTATTGTTTTTTGAGGCCAAAATAAATTCAAACTTACTACTATCTCACACTACAAAATTTTCACGGAAGGTTGGGAAATAATTTTGTCGCCTTGTTCGTGGCCTGCACAAGAGGCGATGAGCAAGGCGCCAAAATTCGGCAGGCAATGAAGTTTTAGGCAACGATATTCGTCTTCTTTTTTCGTCGCCTTCAAGCAAATTTCTTGTAGTGTCATAACTTCCATATATACATTAAATGAAAATTCGAACTCCACTACCTTTACATCAAACAAATCCATACAGTTAATTAATTAAAATACCTAGGTTGGTGTTATAGTGCGGAGATGAGGGATCCGCACCGTGCGGACAGTGATCTCCACCGTTGATCATCCAATGGTTGAAATCATTTGTAGGGTTAGTTTCGTAATTTTACTTTTTAGGTATTTAATATGTTGTATTCGCAACATAAGCTATACAATTTAACGACATGGCATACACAATTCAGGGACATAACATACACGTGACATGACCTATTTAATTCAGCGACATAGCATACACGTGACATGGCATGCACAATTCAGTGACGGAGCCAATACAATTCAGTGACATTGCCTATTTAATTCAGCGACATTATATATTCATCTCAGCGACGTTTGAAGTTACAGCCGTTTTGAAGTTCATTGCGATTTTAAACTCATCTCAGCGATGGAGCCTTCACAATTCAGCGACATGGCCTAAGCAATTTAGCGATATTATTGTATTCATTTCAGCGACACAATTTTATACATTTCAGCGACATAGTTCTATTCATTTTAACGCATCTCAACGACAAAGCCTACACAATTCAGCGATGTGGCATATGCAAGCGACAAATCTATACAATTCAGCGACTTGATATAGTACTTCTCAGCGACATGTTATAGTATATTTCAACGACATGTTTAAGCATATCTCAGTGACATAATATTGTATATTCAGACATGGTAAATGAAGAAACCATTACACCTTTTTGACAATTTTACCATTTTTAATTTATAGCCGTTAGATCTAATTCAACGGATGAGATTGTTGACTTGATCGTACTTCCAAATATTTTGGAAGCACCGTAACTGTTCCCAAAATCCATATTCCATTTTGCATTTAAAAAAAAAAACAAAAAAAAACACAACAACAAAAAATACGTTGCATCCCTCATGTTTTATTTAGTACAAAGCGGAGGGAGCGGAGGGATAACTACTTAAACCCCGTCTGTTACATGCATCTTATCAAAGGTTTTACTACCTCCGTTTTCATATGTTCTTGACGTTAAGTAATGTGTTACTATTCACCCACAGACTTTTACTTAAAGTTTTATCATAGTTATACAAATTAAAATATAATCAAGTGGGATCTTGTTAGATTCGTCTCGTCGAGTAATTTTTAAATATCGAACTTTTAGAATTTTTACTTGTACCGAACTTGAGTTATTAATGATTTAAAATGTGCATTGGACTGCGTGAAAAGTGGGTCTGTAAAAAACATTTGAATACGGAGGAAGTATATATTAGTCTCTTATCAGGACAATTTTCCATTAATAAGGAGCTAATAATAAGATTTATCCGATAAGACTAATCAAACATGACCTTAAAACATTGATATAAATGTATCTTAAAATTTTATAACACATCTTCTCAAGGAAACATACATATGCATTTCATACTCCCTCCGTCCCACCAAACATGTCCTGTTTGACTTTTTGGCACTGTTCATTGTTCAGCTTTGACTCAATTTTAGGGCAAGTATAGATTCGGAAAAAAATAGTCGAGTTAGGTCTTGTTAGAATCGTATGATCATGTACTTTTAGAATATATATTTTACACAATTTTTTATTGTACATATTTTGAGATATTAACAATTGAAAAAGTGCATTGGATTGTGTGCAGAAATCAAACAAGACAAGTTAAATGGGACGGAGGGAGTACTAGTTAACAAATTTATCACAAAATTATGGTATAAGGAAGCTAATGGTGATATCACCTGATCCTCAGTTAGTTCTAAAAGTCACACTTTTGGGAACTACTATAAGAGGATTCTTCTTCCCAACCACAAGGCCATCTGGTTTCTCGATCGTATTCGGGAACTGCCAATCGAATTCGAACACAAGATTCGCCAAAACACGCTCAATTGATGCAATTGCAAAAGAAATTCCCGGGCAGATCCTCCTTCCAACCCCAAAGGGGATGAAGTGAGAATAGGACCCATTGTAGTCGATGGATGAGTTCAAGAATCTCTCCGGCATAAACTTCTCGGGCTCTTCCCAATAGGCAGGATCTCGACAAACAGCCCACAAGTTAAACAGGACCATTATGCCGCGTGGAATGTCATAACTCATTAGTCTGACATCTTCAAATGTTGAACGCATCATAATGGGAATTGGCGGATGGAAGCGTAAGGTTTCCTTGACAATTGCTTTCATATACTGCATTTGGTCCAAGGCCGTGTCGGTGATTTGCTGTTTTCCATTCATTACAAGGCGTACTTCGTCTTGTAGTTTCTTCAGAATGTTTGGATGCCTTATGAGCTCTTGCATTGCCGAGACAACCGCCTTTCTGGTAGTGTCTGTTCCAGCTCCAATGATGTCCTGGTATTTGGGAAAGAGATTAATATTAAAATAGGTCACTACAAGGGCCTCCTTTTTTATTTTAGACCACTATAAACACAAATTATCAAAATAGGTTACTACAAGTTGGTGCATTATAAACATAGGCTAAATGACCTTGTACCTATATCTGCATTGTAAAAATAAGTAGTCACTACAATGTCACAGTCAAATTGGCCTATTTTTATAGGGAAAAAAACCCTTTCATAATTTTAAAAAAAAAATTGCAAAACAATCCCACAAATATCGAATTAGACGAATCCGACTCATAACTACCCAAATCATGGCCGAACCCGTCCATGGACCCAATTTTTTCGCTAATCATCGCCGAACTCGTCCCATAACTACCCAAATCATAGCCGAACCCATCCCTCCATTAGGGAAGTTAATGGGCAGGTTCGGCGATGATTAGCAAAACAATCGGTTCATGGACGGTTCGGCGATGATTAGGGTAGTTATGGGACAGATTCATCTGATTTAATATTTGTGGGACTGTTTTGAAAATTTTTTAAGATTATGGGACGATATGAGGTTTTTTTTCCTATTTTTATATCACACTGCCCTTGTAGTGGCATATTTTTGTAATTGGTATTTGTAGTGGCCTAAAATCAAAAGTAAGCCGTTGTAGTGGCCTATTTTAATATTTATCTTATTTGGGAAGTACATTTATTTCTTTTTTACCATAATGTAAAACATGAATGCTGATACAGAAAAGTGACAATTCCGTCCTATAACTAACTGTCCCGATTTGCAAATGATATCACATATAAGTTGTGAATTATTACCCAAAAACGAATTACTAATTTCCCACCCGGCCCCTTGTTCCTTTATAATTTGTGTTATATGAACTTCCACCCGTTTTCTAGCTGTTCAACAAATTTTTGCAACATTCTGCATTACTCAATCTTGTGATTCAGCACATGAACCAGATCTGTTCTAATATGGAAAAAAAACACCATTGGTCCCATAAGTTTCTCCAATTTCGATTTCAGTCCCATAATGACGCATTTCTGCTGACGTGGCACCGGATTAAGCAAACTTATGGGACCAATGGCACCGCAATTAGCAACTTATGGGACCAATGGCGCCACAATTAGCAAACTTACGCGGCGCCACGTCAGCAGGAATGCGTCATTAAGGGGTTTGGGATGGATTATGCAAAAATTAACAAAAATAATGGATTGATTGTGTTAATGAAATTAATATGGGACTGAAAACGAAATTGGGGAAACTTATGGGACCAATGGTGTTTTTTCCCCGTTCTAATATAACCGCTTCCATTAATATGGAAAAATAAAATTTATAACTAAATTAAAGTAACTACCTAAATGAAAAGCATTCAGAATTTGAGAACTGAGAAGCCTCACCTGAAGAGTTGCTTTGCAAGTATCCATATCAATGGACAACACACCAGGAATCTTGCCCTTATGAATACCAGCCAAAACATCAGCAAAGCTGTCCTTATCCTGCGCCCGATCCATGTCCAAGTTTTCCAAGTATTCTTGAATCCCTGCATCAAGGAGTTCATCTTTTGTTTTCAAAACCCGCTCAACTACTGCTTCATAACCACTCAATCTGTCGAGGCAGGAAAGCCAAGGAATGAATTCGCCCACACTGAAGCTACTTTGTAATCGCTCCACGTCTTTAAGAATATCCATCATTTGGTTTCCAAACTCCCCTGCTCTGTACTTCTTCCCAAAAGCTGATCTACAAATTATGTCATTCATCAGCGATGCAATAGCCTCAGATAAATTAATTTCCGCGCCAATTGAGCTGCACTTGTCGATGTCTTGTAGGAGGATCGAAATTTCTTCATCCCTAATGGAGTTGAACTTCTTGATGACTCTTTTATGGAGGAGGTGGCTGATAATAATGCTTCGTAGAAACCTCCATTTCTCTCTACCTGACGAAAAGATGATGCCCTTACCATCATAGTGAAGACGTCTTATAATCTTTCTGTTAGGCCTTCCTGAAAAGATAACATCGCAAGATTTCACCACCTCCTTTGCTACTGCAGCTGATGAAATTACAATCGTCGGGATGGTACCAAGATGAATAAGCATGAGTGGCCCGTATTTGTTGGATAAGGCTGCCAAGGAATGGCGAGTAATGCGCCTTATTTGATGGAGATTGCCTATGATGGGAAGCTTGGGTGGTGAGGGTGGAAGCTGCTTCTTGTTTCGGGTTGAGTAGAGCTTCCTGGCAAGCAAGAAAATACCATATGCGAGTAATAACGCCAAGAGAGACGAATAAACGTCAGATTCAGACATTTTTCTAAGGAACAAGGAAAAAAGACAAATCGTTTTTTGAAATGCGTTGGCTTGTCCTAAGAACTTATATTTATAGGAGATATATATTCGCCATCTTGTAGATCAGGAAGGATGCCTTCCGTCAAAATTCATACATATATGTATCCACTTTTTAGTTAGGTGAAATAGTTGCCATTTTCTCTGGTTATGGAATTTAGTTGCACATAAAATTCAGTTTGTAGAAGGAAGTGAAGTTTTTTTTGCGTGTACCGCAAGACTAATTCCTCGAAAATTTGGTGGTCACTGAGGTTGCCTCTCCAAATGCAGAATTCTTCTTACACAAACTCGAACCCGGGACCTTTGCTTAAGCTGTCAGAGCCTCATACCAAATTTAGGCCAACTCCATTTTGTTAGAAGGAAGTGAAGTTGAAACAAAATTGTCATTCAACAAAGTATCATAGGAGGGAAAATCTCTGGTTGGTAGCATAGTGTATTATATCCCCATATTGGTAACATGTCCACATATTCACTTCTAAATTAGTATTAGGTTTCATTTGGACGGAAAATGGACGTTTTAGGTATATTCGTCGTATTTTTAATTGGCATAAAAGTTGTGTATTTTATCATTACTCTCCAATCCACCTAATTGGACGTCTCATCCCTAAATACTCGATGCATTTTTTTTAAAAAAAAAATAATAACAGAAAAGTACCTAAAACGTCTATTTTCTGTCCAAGAAACCAAAAATTAAAATTATATAAATATGGTACCAAATGATAGAGAGAATATACGAAAAAATAGATTTTTTTTCCCCTCCTATGTTATTTTGGTTTTCTGGAAAGGTAAGAAAATCTATCCTACATTTGGTTTAAGATGGATTTTTATTTTTACTTTTTTTTCCTTTATTGTTTATGAAGAAATATGAAGACAGATCCAAATTCTTTAGTTATCCTCAAGTGTTTCTTTGAAGCTATTAAACAGGAAGGCATTTGCTAATCTTTGCTCCGGAGAGGTAAAGGAATAGCAAAGTTTTTAACAAGATAGTAATTTGTTAAAAGTAGAGTATGCTGTAATATTCAGCCGGACCATGGTCGGTTTGGATAAGCCTTAAATATGGCTTTTATTGTTAAAAAAAGAAAGTGCTTTTGGAAATTAACGAGTGTTTTGGCTTTTTATCAAAAACTCTCAACTCTAATCAATTCTCAAAACATAGTCTGAAGCTATAATAGATCATCAGACAGCAGCCTATCAACACATAAGAAAAGTAAATCTGCTCCAGATTGGAATTTCAACATACAAGTCACAGGCAGGGATGAGGACTTATTCTAGTAATCAAGTTCTCTGACTTTCAAACTATAAGTTAGGGTTCGATTCCTTATCCCTCCCTTTTATCCCTTTGTAATTTGTATAGCATGGGCTTCTGTCAACCCTATCATAGTCTGTATATACTGTTCAACAAAAAAAGAAAAAAAAGTCACATATTTAAGCACAGCTTGCTCTTCCTTCTGTAGTGCATTGCTTTCAGATCAAACAGCAGCAGGCACAGACAAGTTCGAATTTTTGAACTGTGCGAGTGTGAAAAATAGCGTTCAAGGTGCTTAAACATCGCCACTGAATTAAATCATACATCATGAAGATTGCAGAAACCCTCTCAGTTCTTCAATTAGTAAAACAATATCACAGGCATTATGATTTGGCTTCAGAACTTCGATCATTACAAAACAAAAAAGAAATCTCGAGAGTGGGAAAAACAAGATGATGTCACACTGAAGAAAACCTGGAAACAAACGTGTCCAACGATTCCCATTGCAGTGATCCTGGAGAGAGTAATTTACTAGGTTGCAGCACGGTAATGAACACCATATACTACTAAAGATACACCATTCTCTTGTGAAGCCAAATATTACAAAACTAAACAACACTTCAACAGCATGTCGGTCATAGTCCAAGAATTTTGATTTATTCAAATTTGTCAGTAATAATCCAACATCAGCTTCACATTTGTAAGAAGGAAATCCGATTTATGTAAATTTGTCCGAAATAATCCAACATGTAGAATGTTATGCATCTTCACATCGTTCATTACATTAATCGTTGAAAACGGCCACTTTCAGGTTTTAAGGCATTCGAAGTTTTCATAGTGTAGATAAGTTGAAAGCAAATCACAATGTACCCAAAAAAATAAAATTAAAAATTAAAAAACCAAAAAAAAAAAAAAAAAAAAAACAAAAATGACAAAAAAAACAAAACAAAAAAACAAAATAAAAAATAAAAAATAAATACTTATGCCTTTGTAAAGAAAGATGTCAATTGCTTGTGAAACACCTTGTGCAGTATTTCACTAATTCAGGACGTTCTTGGGTTAGTTCTTTTCAGCCTTTTCACTAGCAAATCATTACAGAGGCATAGAAAACTGTCAACAATCAAGATTCAAAATATATATGCACATATATACATATATATACGATATATTTGTATTGAAAAAGAGTGCAGACGTCCCATAAACCGGAATCTCACAACCTAACGTGACCTCCAATCATAGTTGGGAAATGCTGCATAGTGGAGTACTATTTTGCACTGAAAGTCTAGAGCGACAAAAAAGTTAGCAAGCAGAAGATCGTCTTAGAGTTGAAACTAAAGCAAAAACTTTTCCAAGGCCTTCAGGTCAGTTTCTCAAAGTAGAGAGCTAACAAAAACATAAACAAAATCAAAACAATCATATTCCCAGGTTAGATTTGTATCTTGATGTATAAATTTCCAACACAGATTTGAGGACTTATAATCGGGGAATATCCCTAGGACTCTTAGAAAGAAGGATTATTGGCCTACTGCGGCCTCACCAATAGCTTAACACTAGCAGCACACGTGTTTCCTAATTTAATCCCACATGTCATCAAGTAAGAAGGGGTTACAGTAGAATATAAGCAACAACTTTTGCAATTCAAGATTTTCAATAATTCGGGAACAATCTCTATCCCTGCTAATATAGCAGGGAATAAAGATGAAACAAACGATTTAGCATGGGCATCGGTAACATGACTCATCAAGCAAAGCATCATACTTCCTGAAAACCCAATATTTAATTACCAATTGTGTGTAAATCACCAGCCACTGCACATTCTATTTATCAACTTAACCTAGAGTCTCTTACCGAAAAAAACTTAACCTAGAGTCTCACTTTCTGCATATCTAGTTACCAAACTCAATAGATTATTTGACATTATCAATTACACATTGCAAACACAAATGCACTTAGTGCAGGCCCTTGTAACTTTAGGAAATTACAAACAAGCAATCTACCTCAATATAGCTCTTGATATAATTCTCTGGATTTAACCGAAAAACAAGAAAAACCAAGAAAACTGGATAAATCTGCCAGATGCATTAATGAAAAGACCAATTTTTGAGCTTTCGAATTATTTTACAACATACCTTTCTCAAAGAACGCATATCAGTGATATCATTCTACCAGCTATTGTTCAACAGATAAATAATGAAAGCACATAGGCAAGCAAATGATTCTAAAAGACTAAGGATGTTGTATTTCTAAAACATCAACAGGTTCGTAGAACATTCTACAACAAAATCTTCTAGCAACAGCCTAGTCAACAAATAAAACAACACGCCAAGCATGATAGACACAGGAAGTGCAGGCAAAGCTTTCCGATAAAAAGCAAGGAGCAACAGAGTAATACCAAGACCAGCTATAATGGCAAGGTAACACGCATAGACAGTCATGAAGTCGTACTTGGCAGCTCTGCCAACTAACACACTGTAAAAGATGAAGTCACCCAATCCAAGCTTAATTGCACCTGAGGATCCTAACCCAATTCCTTCAAGTGCGAGATTGTCAGTTGGGACTACATCCTGCACAGAGTTCATTCGGATACTTGTGCGTTGAATAAGAGGAGCAGTCAGCACAGAATCCCCCACCTCAATCCGCCCCTCTTCAGCATCAACAATATTCCTCCCATTCCCATTAATTCCAACAGTCAAATCTGTCCTCGAAGTAGGACCTGCTGCAAGATCTGCACGTGCATTCGACCTAAACCCCTGATTCTCATCCAAACCATCCCTTCCCCCACTCCAGACCCTTCTTTGAGGCACGACACCAGCAGGACTCACATCACTGATAACAGGGCGTGCCTCATAAACAAGAGCCGGAATTTCCTCATCCCTAGATATCGCAAGCTCTACCAAGAGCCTCAACGGCCCACCAGGCAACAAAACCGCAGCGAGATCATACAATGCCATAGCAACCAAAAGCACCCAAGTAGTCCATTCAGGCAAAAGAGTAAACCAATAGGCAACCAACACCCCAATAATCACCAAATAAGTTTGTGTAACAAATATCGCCATTCTTGACATGAACACCGCCACAACACCAACCACGGTGAAATTAAACAACAGAAGAACAAATGTCACGCAGTCAATTGGAAAGCTGAAATCCTCAATCAAGAAAAGAGCAATTTCACCCCCCATGAATCCCAAAACAAGGAAAGCAGAGAAACCCATGTAGTATTTCAAGAACTTGGTGCATCTAAGGTAGAATAGCAACACTAACAGGAAAGTGACGACAGTAACAACTGTCACGAAGATGAGCGAATTCAAAAGGGCACCTTTGAGCTTGTCCCATATGGAGTCGGAATTGCTTTCGTCGTAGGCCATGGTAGCCATGGTTGTGATCGATAAACCATTTCCGGAAGAGTCGTCGCCATTGAGGATGGAAACGAGAATTACCACCGAAAGCATACATATTGAGACGGGGGTTATGATTCTGATTATCTCTTCTCCAAGGGTTTCAAGAAGGCTTCTGGGTCTTTGATTCTGCTCCATTCTGGATCCAAAATGGTGGGATTCAGGGGAGATAGAGAAGTGGGTACGAGGGCACGAGGATTCGGAAACCCCCAAATCGGATTTGGACTAATCCTAACACGCCCTTTGAGTTGTTCAGGAAAACGCTATGTAAACTCGATTTGGGGGCGCACTGGGGAGAGCCACTCGCCAGTCGGTGCGGCGGCTGCTAGAAATGTGTCACCAACATGGGTTTAAAAAAGGAAATTAAGCAATGGCATCCGTATGATTCAACAATATACATTTTCATAACATAACAGTTGATTACCAATAATTATCAACCTTATTATGAACAATCAATACTAGTTTTTATTTTTTTTATCTTTTTTTCATAAACATTGACACCTATGTGTCGGCAAAAGTGTGTGATAATCAAACCATACAAATTATAACCCCAAAATATGGTTGGAAGATAGGAAACATGACCACTTGGATCAAGTCTCATTCCCAATACTAGTTTTTATTTAAGGGTTCGTTCTGCATGTCGAGCTGTAACTGCAGAGCTGTAGCTGTTGGGAGCTGTGGGAGCTTCACTTTTTGCATAAGTGTTCGGTACAAGTAGCTGTAGCTGTCAAAAATTATAATTTGAAAAGAAAAATTAATTAAATTTGGAAAGTAGCTCCCAAAAACTATCTCTTGTAGCTTCTAAAAAGAAGTTTCCAAAAACTCTCAAAAGCTAGTGTACAGAACGGGGCTTTTGTTTTGAAATAAAAGCTAAAGCTACCAAAAGCTCCCAAAAGCTGCGTGTACAACAGACCCTAAATAGCTATAATTATATTTTTTAGGAGTTATTAAAGGCTTGGGAAAGGGTGGTGTGAGCCCATGGTACACAAATTACAAAGGGAACAAATGGGAGGGATAGGGGACCAACTGGGAACCCCCAACCTACTTGGGAGTCGGGGGACTCAACCACTAAGATAAATCCCAACCCCAAATAGCTATAATTATATAAAAACGATTTTTTTTGTTTGGAAGAGTATAAAACTGGTTTTGATGGACTAATTATGAAAATGTATTATGTACGCAAAAAAAAAAATAAATAAATAAATAAATAAAAATAAAAATAAATTTGAAAATATACTGTGTCTATATATCGCGATTGTTTTGTCCCAAACATATTTGGAGTAGTATAAATGTATAAGTGACAGTATTATATACTACTTTGTTTAATACAGTAATTAGCATGTCGTTAGCATGTTTGGAACTTTGGATCAATATGCATAACAGGCCTAGTAAATTGGATCAATCCATTCCCAATGGTGTACTAACAGGAAAAAGCCAATTATTATGGCTTCGGAAGGATTGCCAAAAATCAATGTCAACAAGAAGCCAATTTCCATGGCTTTGAAAGAGTTGCCGAAATCTTTTCGTACACATGCATCCATCTCAATATAATTGGAGCGTTTTGATGGTAAATGTTAGTGTTACACATGCCCATTGATCGTAAGGAAACTATGAGTAATTTTTTTCAAAATGCTTCATACCAAACATAGAATAAAATCGTGTACATTATATCAAATTGTCGATGCGTGTCGCTTTGTGAAGAAACACGCAAAATAAAGAAAAACCCAATATCATCATCAAATGAAAAAGGATGGGGGCATTGATCAAGAACACTAGTGAATTCAGACTATCCAAAACAATTCGAAATGCAGTAATTCTTTAAAAAAAAAAAAAAAAAAAAAAAAAAAAAAAAAAAAAAAAAAAAAGAGAGTAAAATTTCCATCATCCTCCCACTCAAGTGAAGAAATATTGTCTTGGGAAAAGTACATGTGGGAATTATTTCATATCTAAAAATTGGATAAATTGTTGTAGTAAATAACTTATAATTACAAATTCAAAATCAGGAAGCCGTTTAGCAATATGAAACAAAAACTTCACACAGATTAAGAGTCACTGCATCACGTGCCACTGCCAACACAAAATTCTCTGTATATTTCTCACACTGGAGCACAAGGAAAAGACACGACTCTTGTAACAGAGATGCTACAGAGATATCTCAAGTGAAGCCATGGCTCATGGATATGCAGAAACAATGAAAGATTGAAGGTTATAAGCATTGCCAACAAATTCTTACATTCAATTACGAGGGAGAGACGGTACTTTCATGATAAGGCAGAGCGCACAGATTCTATCAGCGGAAAAGCCTTGGTACTGATTTTTTCAGGATCTTACCTTCGAGCTTTAATCTTCTATATGCCTCTCTCGTGTGAGATGGCCTGATTGGCCCAGTATCCTTCCTTTCTGCCATCACAACTCGCGCTGCAATCCGTAGGTTCATTCTTTAGTACTTGTGCACATAAATTAATTTACTCATAATTTTAATGTACCTGTGGATGCTTTAGCATACCGTGCAAAAATTCACTGCAAGAGTGTTTCCCAGTTCAAAAGCAAAAAGTTAGAAATAAGAAAGCAGGGTACCTGTTTCAACAAGCTCCCCGACAAACATTTTTGCAATTCCAGATACCACGATAGTCATAGGTACAGAAATTTTGGCGCTCCCGGTTATGCTAGCCAACAACTGCGCTCAAAACACAAGAAAGAAAATTCTTGATAATCCTCACCAGCATCATTTCTCTATACAAAGAAATAAAAATGACATGTTGATAGAGAGAATAATTATACATCTGCATACCCTTTTCATATTTGATTTCTGAAATCCAGATCTTCTAAATGACTCGTACCTACTCATTTGGTCCTCTGTGAAATGAGATAAAATTTCCCTGAGGAAACAGCAGTTAGAGTTCCATGAAGGACTGGATGCACATAAAATATTTCAGATATCTAATATATATATATATGCCACACAAGTGGTGAACAGTACTGAATAGTACTATTCATTGAATAGTGAATTCCACGACGTCGTTCTGCCTGCTCCAGCTTGAAAATCGATCTTCCCCAATTGCGTTGGCCAGGAAATGTTAACCTTTACCTGCTCAGATCTCCACTATGTTCGCAGCTCTGTCGGCGGTCCTCCTGTCTCAGCTCTCACCCCTCGGTATGAATTTCTCTTCGGGTTTATTTAGGTTTCAATTTAGCTTCATCTCCAATTATCCATTGAACATTTTAGGGTTTAGCTACAGTCGTACAGTAGGTGGAAAGTTTCGAATCTGTTGCCCGTCCCGACGTCGCCCATGATGTCCATTTCTTCCCAAATCATTTCTTCAAAGTACTTTCGTTCATCGGTTGTTTATTTCCAGTCTTTCGCCTCTTTCTTCCTCTTCCTTCTGGAATCGTCTTTCCCTTCTGTGGTCTGTGACAGTAGATTTTGTCGTTTTCTTCCCTCGATCCTCTCTCCCTCCAAGTCGCATTGCCCTTCTTTCCCCTTCTTCTCTCGTCGAAAACGGGAGCCCCCGTAGGCGGCTGAGTCGCCGCCACAATAGCGACGGGCAGAAGGCGAGGCGCCGGAGGAGCTGTTGGGGGCGGCGCCGCCGCTGCTTGAAAAATGTGGTGAAAGATGCCGCAAGGAAGGTCACGCCCGCTGATGCTGCTGCTCGGTTGTTGCTGCGCTACCGGTGGTGCGCCGGCGATCTGGGCGTGCCGGCGGTTGTCTGGAGTTCGCTGGAGGCGCTGGTGGCTTTGTAGTGGCGACCAACGGTGGTGGTGAAGGGTGGCTGCGGGAGTTGAGCTGGAAGAGGGTAAGTGTCTAATTTATATGTTATAAGATTTTTGTAGGATTTTTTTGTTGAAATGTTGAGATTGATTTGCTTGAATTATTCAGATAAATTGGGCAAGATTTTTAAGGAGTTATTTTTTGTAAATTGAAGGGCTAAATGGATACGTGCTTCTTGTTTTAGAGTTATTCAGTCGTGTGACCATGGACTTAATCATTTCAATGGCATGAATGGGATTGAATTAATTTATGAGCTAAGAAAGCTGACAAACTGACTGTTTTGACTGTCACAGATGCTTGAGGGTGAGCCTCCATTTTCAAATTATGAACCTTACGAGCCAGCAATATTTCAAAACTGGCATCAGCAAGAAATTTTTTAGTTGCATTCTGCTGCGACAATAATTTCTGATTTCAGAATCAGTACCTCTTTTTCTACTTGCTATTGGACTCTTTGCACAGCTTGTGGAAGCCAATTCAGAATTTGTTGGCATTCAAGTTAGATATCATCACAACGTTGATTACTTAATGCTATATCTACTGCAGATATGGTGAAAAACAAAGGATTCCTGCCCTCTGGACCTTCAGAAATTCCGAAACAAAGAAATCAGATGAAGGATATAATTTGTTCTTTACTTCTGGCTTGCAAGGATCTTGATATGAATGTCATTAACCAATGTTGTGTGTGTGAGCTAGGTTCTCGGTAGCTTGTTGCAATTTATTGTTTGATTTGTGCTTTAATTTTGGCCCTTCCAAATTCCTGGATTTTATGATTTTGTGCCTTCTGTTTTTATTATTTGTGTTTGATTCTCTAAATTTTGGTTTGCCCATTGGCTTGATTTTATATGCTGGTTGATGGTTTCAGTGCTGTAGTTAGGCCAAAGTTGCTTGCCTGAATTGATTTTAAATTACGTAATCTCCGGTCTTGCCTTTGGAATTTCTATATTTCATCTTCAAGCTTGTTGCTGTGTTGTGTTGTTTTACTTTTAAAATATTGTACAGATGAGTTCCTCTAACCTGCCCCTTCTTATACTTGTCACTCCCCAGCCCTCAGAATCTGACTCCATAGTAGTACTATATTCTAACTCATATACTGATTCCTAACCTATTTATTTATTTCTATTTTATTCATCGAGGCCCCCTGTTATATAGACTAGCTTTAACTATTATGAATTCATGGGTGTGGTATCATTAGGAAACTGTGTGTCTGTGTGAATTCATGGTATTGTTTGAGGTTTGTAGTTCGATTCGTCTTTTTTAGATTTTGTTCTTTTCCTTTAAGATAATGATTCTTGTGGAGAATTCTATACTGTCTTTGTCACGAGCCAGAACAGATGTAGTGGTAATTCCATCTCCAGCAGATCATTTGTCTTGCTGACAACCTTCACATGAGATCCAAAAATTCAATAATGCTGTAGCTTGCATGAAATCGAGGATTTACCAAATTACAGTATTTTACGCATTGAAATGCAAATATATTTTGTCATTGGGGAACTCTATAGCCTGTGCATTTGTAACCCCGTCATTCACCACTTTTGGTTTATGATTATGTAAATTTGGCCCATTACACTTTTAATTATAATCATATATAAATTTTGCAATCTATCTTTTCAGATAATTTTCGGATCTGTGGTTTTTAGTTAAGGTTTTAGGTATATAAGATAATTTATAGCAACAAAATTTATAGCTTTACATTTCCGCACAGAGAATACAAATCAAATGGTTTATCAGATTCACTTTCTTTGCTAGAATTTCCATGGTGTGTTGTTTTCTGTTTGATTTCTTTGCTTATAGATGGTGTAGCCGTTTTGCGTTTATCATTTACGTTGTTTAAAATTTGTAGAGTTGTTCCTGCCGGAAAAATGCTTTCTCTTGATTTATTTGTATTCCACGTATTTGTAGGTTTGATTTCTCTATTAGGGCAAAAATCCTCACAAGGTATTACTTCTTTCTTACTTGTACGTGTTGGTTTTCAATTCTTTTTATACTGGTCTCTTATTTTGGTTTTAGTTTGCTTTGGGGGATAATTTGTTCAGTAAAAACGAATTTTTCCTTTCAATCTGGATAGTTTAAATTGTGAGTTGTTCTCGGTTCTCACCATTTGGGGTTTGAGTGATTTGGTATTTTGGTTCCATCTTTCGCTCTGCTTGGATGTGTGAGGTTACATTTGAAGATATATTTGGATAAATGATTGTTTATTACTTTGATTCTTATTATGTTGTTATCTTGCAAATCCAGAGGTATACATATATTTATTCATTTACTTGTTTGTTCTCCTTCCATTAAGATTTAAGGCCCATATAACTATGCATCAATTGCACACTTTTTCCGTCTTTCATTATTGTAATCTATCATTATAGCTTCTGTATGAAGGCATGCTCGGGTTTTATGTTTTAGCTTGCCCTTTCTTCACCAGTGTTGAAGCTGACCCAAAATGATGAGGTCAATTACATGCGATTCACATGATCATTTACAACCATGAAACCTCCGCCAGATCAACTTCATTGCTCGCACTATATTCCATATGAATTATATTATATAACTTCTAATAAACATTTTCTTCTCATTTGTTTGTAGTTTCAGTTTCCTTTGGATGCCATTTTTAGTGCTAGGATGTATTTGGTAATTAGCATTCTCGATTTATCATTTTCTTTTAGATTCAATTTTTAGGCATATTCCTTATCTGTCATGCAAAACTCCCAACATTTTTTCTTCCGACCGATGGCGCAGCGTAGCGCGCCCCCAATAAGATTTCTAGTATATGTATATATGCATACTTATGTGCCAATTTACATACTCTAAGGTGAACACATTGCCCAGATAATTGAATAACTCGTGACAGAAGAAAATAAAAGACGAGTTTATCAGTTAGTATATGTTAAAGATGGGATAAGAGGTTCTAACTCAAAACCAATTGGTGATGAATGCAGTAGGTCCTATCCCATATAAACAAAAGGGGGAATGCCATCAACATTGATGTGGAACACTCAACACATCCCCCTCGAGATGATATTCATCTTGAAATAGAATCCAACATTCCAGGTTGATAAAATACCCATCAAGGATATCCATGGCTCTAATACCATAAAGATGGGATAGGAAGTTCCAACTAAATCCCACTCAATACTCAATGTGGGACACTCAATTAATAATGGGAAAACATTCCATGTACCTGTCATACATAGCCGCAAGCAACAAAGAGACAATTTCACAATCAACAATACTCGAAAAAACCATCACCTTCCACATATATGTGTGTGTGTGTGTGTGTGTAGACATATAGATATATTTCAAGAAGAGTTTGAAAAGCGAACCACGGAAAATTAATTTTGCAAATCATCCAGCACTTTACAACTTAATAGGGGACATTGAGTTTCTATATAACATATTGAATTTGTAATGAGTGGCATTGCTTCTTTGAAGTTGAAGAGTACCGATCTAACAATCTCGCAAGTGGCAATGCTATATCGTAGTTTGAAGATTTCTTAATTTGGAGATTTACTGCTCTTTTTAAACTTGGAAGAACGTAACTATGATAACATAAGAGGATATAATCCATTGTGACATAAACCATTATCCATCAATAACATAATAAGTTTCTAAATAACTACAATTAACATGCTGACAATTAAATTAGTTCAAAAACTCAATTAAGTTGTAACATACTTTCATAGTTTAATTTACACTACAAACACACAAATATATAATATTACATGGTGGCAAATTAGCAATTCACAATTACTAATCAAGAATATAATGACAACTTTGAGATCAGTCGGGATGAAGAAAATATATTTGTTGACTAAATAAAGGGAAAATGAAAAATAATGTAATTATCAGCGAACACAAAGGCCAAGTTCTAATCTTTCAACGAAACATGCCCATAACATAAAAACTTTACGAATATTATAATCACGTATAATATGACTTGAAAGTGATGTGTTTATTAGAAGCCCATCCTTGTAGAGACATAAAACATGAAACAACAAGACATAATCACAAAATATTTTACCAAACCAACTTACTGCATCTTGGCTGTTTTTGCAGGATCACCATTGCGGAACTTGCCAAGTTCAACGTCCATATTCTCTTCTTCTTCTTCCTCTTCATCATCCTTATTTTTGCCCATTGGACCTACAGTTCCCAAAGATACAGTTGCAGAAGTTGAAGGATATGGACCAAAAACATTGGTCCTCTCATCAAAGTGTCTAGTAACAGCTGAACTGGTGCCAGCTGGGGTTTGTACTTCATTTTCATCAAGACCGACAGGAGATTCTGGTGGAGAATCTTCCTGCTCCTCAAAAGCGATCTCAAATGGATCCTTGGATTTCTTCATACCTATTCCTACACATGTATTTTAGTGAATTTTCAAGACACAAATCAACCACATGTTCTCTGAGTTTGTAAGGCAATATTTATTAATTCTTTACAACTCATTATTTGACACAAAAATGTGTAATAATCAACCAACAACTGAACACATCTCTGAGCAAAATTAATACACTATACTAGAGACCTAAATAAAGAAACATTAAATATTAAAAAATATAATTATTGATGGATAAAACAGCCTACTTAAGAAACAGTTTGCAGGTAGAAGCTTAAACCTATTTCAATTTTCTGGGCAATCCAACTTCTTCCTAAAATGGGAAGCCAATTGCCAAACATGAAGGTTGAAAACATATATAGCCTTTTAAACTAAAACAAAAACATGCATCGAACCAGGCTCCCCGCTTTACTTTTACATTTTAGAAATATTTGATGATTCAATTGAAATGGCCAGGATTTCAATTCATATCATCCACACGATCTCATCATTAATATAGTATGTTAAGTAGTAAAACCAAGTAAACTACGAAGTCCCAGATATCCAACATTGATTTGAGCATTGGAATATTGCTAATTTGCTTTTGACAAATATGGGGGAATAGTTTCGGGCCAATGAGAAATCAAAGAAATGCTCATACATACTCTAACGACTATAAGCCGGTAGAACTTCTTGTCATCGCTATTCTCCCAGTGATTCTATTTCACTTTAAACACACAAAATTAAACTCCACAAAACTCTGCATTCTACGAAATACATGACACACATAAGAAGTGCCGGCGTGCGGCTAAAAATTACCTTCAATCAGCCTTCCCGATTCAACACCAAAGGCGCAAAACAAAAGGTAAAAATCCGGAAATTGGATCAAATGGACCAATGTAAGGCCTTTCTTCGCTGTTGGAATTTGCAATGTTCGATTCTGCGAAGGGAGGGTTCAATGTCTAGGGCTGAATAAAGAGTATTTAATTCCCCTTTGGACATCAAATTGCAATTCCATTATGGTTCTTTTCTCCGCAATCGCCTTGCCTGCCAGATGAAGTGGGAAAGGTGAAGGCACGGCGGTGGTAACGGCAGTCCGGTGATGGCAACGACGGGGAAGGGACTTCTCGTTTGAGTTTCATGAGGAATTTGTTTAATCCGTCCATTTATTTATTTATACTGCATCTAATTCTTTGATTGGGCCTTATTTGGGCTGGGCTTTTCATGAATATTAATTTCCTAGTCCATGTATTTGTAGCCCAACTCCACGTGAGGGATTAAACGAGAAAGTACATATTTATGGAGTCCAATTCAAACATGATTTTGTTAAATATCGATTCCCCACCGCCCGCCCCTATTCCTCCCTGTTTTTCCCCTTTGTAATTGTGTGGCATGGACTTCCACCACCCCTTTCAGGCCTTCAATGGCTCTTCCAAAAAAAAAAATATCGAACCAAAAAATAAATCACATACTTGCAAAAATAAAATTGATTTGTTAGTAACACGCAGATGGAATGGAATAGTGTAAATTACTAATTAGCCCCATACACATCTTAACTTTTTAAATCAAGCATTCAATATTCCATATACAAATTTTCTAAAAGGGTTGAGAATCAACCATTCATGTCCAATTTAATGGGCTGTCTAATCTAGTCTGAGAGCCAATTATGATATCAAAATGGTTTCATCCCATCATAATTGCAAAATTGAGACATACTAGTTCTTTTACCAAGTTCAGCACAAACCACCACTGAACTAAACTACTCCCTCCGTCCCATATTTAACTTCTTCGACACTGTATATACGGAATTTAAGAAAGTTGTATTTTATTATTTTCATGTGTACTTTTTGAGGGGTAAATTTGTCTCTTTTTGTCTTGTAGTGCAATTGTTAGTAAAATTAAAGATTAGTTTTTCTGTAAATATATGGACATGTAGGGACATTTTAGTAAAAAAAATTCCCTTTTTGGGGTAGGAAGATAAATGTGGGACGTCCAAAAACGGAAAGTAAGAAGATAAATATGGGACGGAGGGAGTATGTAATTTTGCAAATGACTATATATTACAATTATAATTTATATATATACTAAATACTATAATATTTTGTACTTAATAAATATTATGGACGATGTAGTACTATTTTATAATTATGTATGAGGGCAGTGATGGGAGAGTCTTGTTAAAGCTAGTTGGAATATTTATGTTTCCAACTCCTTCCATGTGATATAAACACCATTCATATTGACTAATTTATTAGTATGTTTTTCAACTTTAATACTCCCTCCGTCCCGCAAAGATTGAACCCTTTTTTTTGGGGCACGGTAATTTAGGTGGTGGAGTTTAGTAGTTAAAATGGTGTGGGTATTTGTGTTTAAGATTTTAATAAATTTTGATACTGTTTATTGTTTAACTTTGACTTAATATTATCATAATGATGTAATTAAGAAAAATATTCAAGAGTGGTCTTGTTAGAATCGTCTAATCGTGTAGTTTTAGAATATATATTTTATACAATTTTTAGTTGTATCAACTTTGTAATATTAAGAGTTAAAGAAATATAATGGACTTTGTATAGGAAAGTAAAAATGCATCGGAATTTATGTAGAATAGTAAAAATAAGTATTTTAATCAAACTTAATTTAATTTTTCTAAAAATGGAAAGTGATCAAACTTCGTGGGACGGAGGGAGTATCTAGCTAGAGGTGACCTTGAGAAGCATGAGGGAAAGAATATTTTGTTGTATGATGTACTTTACTACACAATTAAGATAAAGGTCAAATAATCACTTCACTATAAAAGAGCCATTAGAGGAAAAGTTAAAAACATTTCTCACGAGCAAATGAATTCATCCAATATTATATATTGATTACTACTCAACTCAATATTAGTTGTGTTAGACTTAAAACTTATTAGTATAAAGCGAAAAAATTAAGATCATGATTGCATTTATAAATATCATTAGGGTATAAATTAATAGGATATACAATTAGGGGGCCAACTAGTATTAATTTGAGGTGGAGATAGTATTGCAGACGATTCTATACTATCACTATCAACCAATATATACCAAGACAAATGCCACAAAAATTCAACAAAGAAAAAGAAAAGTTGAAGCCTCGAGGGCATCTTCTTTGCAAAATAGAAAAGCATTTCCATTATTCAATCAATTGCATTTCAAAATAATATTCATTCCCCATATTAGAAAGTTGTTTCAAAATATATATACTCCTCCGCGTCCACTTTAAAATGATAGTAGTACATTTTAATTTTTGGCACATAGTTCAATCATTCAATGTATTTATTTAACGAAAAATATTTTAAAATATATATAAGTAAAAATTAAATAAAAATATATATTCTAAAATTATATGATTAGACGAATCTAATAAGATAAAGTTTAACTATTTTTTATCATATATTTGCAATTAAACTGAATTGCAGTTGAATAATGAACCGTGTAAAAACTGAAAGGATCCACTTTAAAGTGGACCGGGGAGCAAAATACTACTCATGCGATGCAAGTTTTTCATGATTTTAGTTTATATTAATTTTAATGTTTTATCTTTTATGAAAGAAGGACATGGAAAAAGGAAAGATATTATCAGTTAAAAAAAAAAAAGTTTACTTGTAATGGCTAAATGGTACTCTAATAATTTACTTCCTATTTTTCTCATCTAATAATTTGTGATAATTTATTACTCAAGTCTCTACTGTTTCTAAATATATTAATTCAATAATCATAATAGGTATAATGTCATGTTTGACTCTTTGTCACTATTAATTGTTTAATTTTTGCTCAATTTTATTACAATTATATATTTGAAGAAAAAAATGTCGAGTTGGGTCTTGTTAGAATAGTATAATCATAAGTTTAAAAACATATTTTACATAAATTTTTGTTATACATATTTTTAAATATTAACGGTTAAAAAAGAACATTTGATTGTATGCACAAATGAAACAAGACAAGTTAAATGGTATATGTGGAGTAATAAAGAATAAAGAAAAAAGAAAGGAAAAGAGCAACGGAAAATAAATGAATAGAAAAAAATAATAAATTTCGACCCATAATGGAAAAGAAAAAGAATAGAAAATTAATTTTTATTCTTTTTCTTTCTCTATTAAGTATTCATAACATTTTGTATAATTCATATACACAGTCTGTGAGGACTCTCACCATATCCAATGTCTATTTGATTGAATATCGAATCAAACAGATTGATTGAGGACTTGCATCACACGGAAGTGGGAAAAAATTTGTTGGTCCTTTTTCTTCCAACAAATCTAAATTGATCCGTTACTAATTTTTTGCTCAATATAGTCCTTTACGTTTGTTAGTTTTTTTCAATTCGGTCCTAATTACGTAATTTGCCTTAGGTTGCTGATGTGACGGAAGGAAATCACATTTTACATCCACCTTATCAATCTAAAGTCCACACACATAACACATTAGCTTAATAAATGTTTGAATTAAATCTTTGAATGCTGCCATTGCACATTATTACTCTATAAAATGCCTCCAGCGGGTCAATTGAGTCCTTCTTCACTGTGTTTAGGGACATAGTCTCCTCTTAGTTCGCATTGAGCTCTCATTGGAATTACTCAACCCAAAGAAACACTAACAATTCATTTTTACACATTATATATCACAAAGTCACAATTGGTCTTCATTTTCTTGGTAAACACCAAAAACCACCGAGACCTAAAAGAAGATCAACTGCAGTAGCTGTTGACCAGAACTCCGATGGCATTTAACGAAGGCACTGCCCAATCCAATGCGAGAATGGGCTTAGCACATAGAAGGTTGTCGCTTGACCTACATTTACTAAGAACACCAATTTCTTGTTGTGGTGAAAGAGGTGAGATAAGAGTTGTTGAGTCTATCTAGAATGGAAAATGAAGGTAAGCTTTGTTATTGTTGTGAATAGTTGTTGTTTCTTTATGGGTTGGGTAACCCCAATGAGGGTTCAATGCTAACCAAGTACAGACTATGTCTGGCATCTAGTGCAGAAGGGTTCAATTGAGCCGCTAGAGGCATTTTTTAGAGTAATGATGTGTTATGGTAGCCTTCAAACATTTATTTGAAACATTATTAAACTGGTGTGTTATGTGTGAATATTGCAGATTCGCCGCAGTGGATGTAAAATGTAATTTATTTCGGCCACGTAGGTTAATTATGTAATTAGGACCGAATTGAAAAAAAAAATAGCAAACGTAGAGGATTATATGGGGCAAAAAATTACTATGAGTCGATTTAGATTTTTTGAAAAGAAAAAGGATTAACAAATCTTTTTCTCAAGGCGGTGTTATGAGAAAGAAAACAATTTTGAAATTGCGTAGGGGTCAAAATGGAATGAAAGAATTTGCACTTCAACCCTTGGACTCTAAATTGAGGGGATTGAAGTCTTCACATCATTTTTGGCGACAAGAACAAAGAAGAAACTTGAGAGGTAGGAGAGAGACCGATCGATGGATTCTTCAATGTGGAGGAGGGAGAGCTTCTGGTTAAAAATTGTTGTTGAAGCAATTGGGTATAAATACAATCTTCTTCATTTGACCTTTTCTTGAATTTAGAAGTGCGTGTTGGGTATGGGATATGAGTTGTTGAATGTTGGGAATTTCGTTAAGCCCCAATATATCTAGAATAACAATATATCTTTCTGTTGCGTCGAATTGTGTAAATTCATAATGGAAAATAGTATATATTTTCAATTTCGTTAGGGTGCGATTGATGATTTTGACTTGATGTGCTGCGGTCAATCGCAGCCATTGAATCACTTTATAAATTGATGAATGAGATTAACTTAAAGGTTAAAATAGTAAATTTGATATATTTAGTTGTATTAACAAACAATCGCTCAATTATGTATGCTCTTCAACTCTACTTTTTTTCTACTCATTTCAATACGTTCAATCGATCTTACCTTATACTCCAATTTGCTTATTTATGAAGCTATATAATATACATATTTGTTCATGAAAACGTACATCAAATGTTTCTATGTTGAGTCGCTGAATTGTTGATGATAATGTCGCTGAATTGTTCTTGGTATTGTCGTTGAATTGTTTCTGGTGGCGTCGCTGAATTATTCTTGAAAAATTTAGCATTCATGAGAACGTCGCTGAATTATTTTTGGTAACATCGCTGAAATGTATATGCCAACATCGCTGAATTCTTCATAGTTGTGTCGCTGAATTCCTTTAGGTAAGGTCACTAAAATATTTTTTATAGCATCACCGAATTATTTTTTGGAACATCGTTGAATTGTATACGGTAGCATCGCTGAATTCTTCTTGTTATTGTCGCTGAATTCGTCTGAGAGTAGTCGATGAATTCCTTTAGGTAGGGTCTGAAATATTTTTTTGTAGCTATCATTGAATTATTTTTGGTAACATCGCTGAATGATATTTGGTAGCATCGTTGAATTCTACCAGATAGTGTCGCTGAATTCTTCAAAGTGGTGTCGCTGAATTCTTCAATGTTGGGCCGCTGAAAATATCTTTGAGAGCATCATATAATTATTTTTGGTAGCATTGTTTCCCCTCTTTAATAAGGATTGTTGATCGTAGATATAGATTAGATTACCAAATATTTGATATGATTTACCAAATATTAGATTGATAACATACTAAATATAGGATTATATATTCCTCCGTCAAGAGTGAAGTTTGGCTTTATGACAATTATACCCTTTTGCATTTACAACCTTTGGATTTTAATTGGACGCTCAAGATCTTTGCCTTGATGTGCTGTGGGATGGTGCAATCGCACCCTAACCGATCCCATATATTTTTGTAACCAATATTATTTACCTTTTTTATTAGTTTAGATGAAACCGTTTCTATCTTGACAATTATTATTATTATTTTTATTATTATTATTATTATTATTATTATTAAAAAAATTCATAGTAGAAGTAGGGTTATCTTGTTCATCAAAATGACATTTGACCATATTTTTCTTTTGGGCAACAATAAAATAGTAACTTATCACTTTTCACTTAATTCATTTCTATATTAAAATGAATACGAAGTACAATTTTTTTTGTTATTAAGCATATTTAAATTTAAATTATTAAATTCTAACCTCATTTATACTCCTCCGTCTTTTCCAAATTGCAATGTTGCACTATTTACGCTGTTTACAGTTTAACTTTGACTGAAATATTTATCATAATTACATAAACAAAAAAACATAGACAGTTTAGATTTTGTTAGATACGTCTAAACATTTAGTTTTAGAATATTAACTTTTTATATTTTTTATTTATATATAATTTAAGTTATTAATTATTAAAATGTATATCAACATCTGTGTCAAATACAAACGTTGCAATTTGAAAAAGGCTGAGGGAGTATTAACTAAAGAGTACTACCACTACTAAAACAGTTGTTTAAATGCACTTGAAAAATATAATATAAATTTCTTTAAAAACTTAACATATTGAGGCAGGCAGAGAATTAAATAGACCCCAACTACAATATCTAATCAAAACCAAAAAGTTAGGCACAACTTATGAATAGTCTAATCATATATCATTTCATTGCACGAATTACAATATCATATCATATCATATACTACTACTGTATATTTTTGTTGTGAATCTTGAAGGTTTAAGCAATCTATTGGCCATTGCCTAATTATATATGTAGTGTTGTCCAGTTGATGAACATGTGTCTGATCCCTTTCTCATATTGCATGTCGGAACAAAAGAAACATGGCCCACTTAGTTAGACTTAATAATCCTTGATTAGTGGACAATAATATTTATGTGGTTAATTACTACCTAAACCAAAGTTAGAATGATTAATGGTTGGTACTTATCCTAATTAGTTGTTGGAAGTTGGAACCCTAGCCATTTTTTTTTTTGCAAGCCAATTTTTTCCAAGTGATCTTTGACTTAGAAGTGGGATATTTGCAGTTGATTGATTAATTAAGATATGCCATATTCAATTTGCTTTTGTGTGATTGCTCCTCAGTGGATAAGAAGATCATTTGATTGGGGCAGAATAAGTTCTTTGCATATGTGATCATTTGTTATTGTAAGTTTTATTTTCATACCACCTTGATCAAAATGATTCAATACTTTCTTTTTTGTCTGAAGTAAGGTGATATGATATGAATATCCTAGAATTTTGTCTGGTCTAGTCTGATTTGGTCTGGTCTAATCTAATCAGATATAGTTCTAACTAAAAATTAAAATGGTAAACAACAACAATAAGTCAATAATAATAAATTTTATTTAATAATCAATATAATTTTATTATTTTTAATAATAATTATTAATACTATAATAATTATTAAGATTTATAATTAATAATTACTATTAGAAAAACAAAATGAAAAAACGGTTTGGTTTCTGATTGTATCTTGTTTGATTTGTTCTCACTCTGATAAGTATGATTTTAGTAAGATTAAATTAAATATTGAGTTCAAGAAATAAGTTGAGAAGCAGAGAGTTTATTCTATTCAAAACTTTCATACCCTCCTTAATGAAAGGAAATTGTATAGTTGATTTTTACAACTAAAGTATGAGTTTCAAGCACTTCTCTTCCCCCCCCTCCCAAAAAAAAAAATAATAAAAAAATAAAAAAAAATCGGAATGTCCTTATTTATGGTAACTAATAGCAATCATGTTTATTATTCGCTCCTTATGATCAACTTTAGTTTATACTTCCTATGATTTTTAATGTTTGCTATGGAACCACTCAGTACTTATTCCAATGCATATTTTAAATTATTAGTAACTCAAGTTCGGTACAAGTAAAAGTTTTAAAAATTCGATATCTAAAAACTATATGACGAGACGAATCTAACAAGATCCCGTTTGCTATATTTTAACTTATATAACTATCATAAAACTTTAAGTTAAAGTATTTGTGTGAACATTGCTACATTTGCAAATGTAACAATCTTTTACAAACGCAGGAAGTATATGTAAAGAGCAAAATGAAAATATTGTTAATCAAGATGCAAATCATCAAAATTATTTCTTTTGTAGACTAAGGAATAGTTCTTTTATGGTTACCTTTAACTATATATTCCCTCCATTTTTTTTATACGGACCAACTTTTCACGCAGTCCAACGCTCATTTTAAACCATCAATAACTCAAATTTGGTATAAGTAAAATTCTATAAATTCGATATTTAAAAACTACACAACGAGACTAATCTAACAAGACTCACTTGGCTATATTTTAACTTGTATAATTATGATAAAACTTTTAATCAAAGCATGTTTGTGAATAGTGGCAAATTAACTAATGTAGCTATTAAAACAAAACGGAGGGTACTCCCTCCGTCCCACTAGTTATGTCACATTTTGACTTTTAACACTGTTCATGATCAAGTTTGACTTAATGTTATCGCAATTATATAACCGAAAAATATAGTCAAGTTCGATCTTGTTGGAATCGTCTAATCGTGTAGTTTTAGAATATATATATATATATTATTTAATTTTTACTTATACACATTTGAAAATATGAACGGTTAAGCAAGTGCATTGGATTACGTGTCCCAAAATTTTGAGATACAAATAATGGGACCGATGGATTACTTAATTTGTTTTTTTGTTTTTTGTTTGTTTGTTTATTTTTTATTTTTTATTTTTTACCAGGCACAATATGGTTACACTCTATATAGACAAATGCTTGTATATATTCTTATAATAGTAATACTACCTCCATCTTTTTTGGTTTGTATTATTTGAGGCATGCATGGTGATACACATTTTCAATGATTAATAATTTAAATTGTGAACAATAAAAAATTATAAAAGTTGATATTATAAAACTACATATTTAGAAGAATCTAACAAGATCTCACTTGACTATATTTTTTCTTACTTAACTATAAAAAAATTAAGATAAAGTTAAATTGTAAATAGTACAAAAATTATCAATGTTGAAAATCTAATAAAACGGAGGGAGTGTAAAAGTAATACCTTTGGACAATATTTTAACTTTTAATTACCATATGGACCCAAAAAAAAAAAAAAAATTCCCGAAGATTCAAACAAATGGTCATTTCATTAGTCGATAATCGACATTATTGGATGTCACCACCAACAAACACATCTACAACCACAATAATAATAATATAATAATAAGTGAGACACGTGTCTCCTCCTAACGCGCGAACATCCTTGTAGTAGTGGCTGTCCAATTAAGATAATTTTATAGAAGTAGTTCTATTATATTGTTCTTATTAACTCATTATTATTATTATTATTATTATTATTATTATTATTATTATTATTATTCCCACTCCTTTTTCTTTTCTTTTCTTTTTCTTTTTCTTTTTCAAAAAATGTGATTTTAGTCTTTTTGACTTTTTGCATAATTGGATGCATATATTGCAATCTTTTAGTTTTCAGGTGACTCATCGATTGTGTGGTATTTTTTTTTTTTTTTTTCTTTTGTGCCTTCTTTCTCATACCCTTTGATATATTATTTTTTTAATCTTTCATTGTAATGCATTTTCTTTATTGTAAAGAGAACTGTTTTCACTTTTCAAGTACAGCTATATATATTCTCTCAATGTAAAATTGAATCTTCGAGTGGGTTGAAGGTAATTATTTAATGACTAATATTTTAAAATATTTATAAGCAAAAAGTATGTAAATTAATATTTTAAAATTATGTAATTAGACGAATTAGATTCGGATTGGAACCTAAATATTAATGTACTATTCAATTTCAAGATGAATATCATATCGATGGGATATAATAGATCATACATCGAATCAATTGTGAATGCCCCTTTATGTACTCCTCCGTTTTATAATAATTGAAACATTTCAGCATTTCACGCTATCCAATACACATTTTTAACGCGTAATATCTTTAATTGTATAAAAGTAAAAAATTATTGAAGTTAGATAATATAAATCTACGTGATTAGACGAATCCAACAAGATATCACTTGAATATTTTTTATTTTATATATATATTAAAAAGTCGAATCAAAGATACTCAATGAATAATAGTTACTATAACAATGTTTCATTTATTTAAAGACGGATGGAATATTAAATAAAAGCTTTTCATTGTTGGTTTATTTGGTTTGCAACACCACTTTTCATAGTCGATTTTGTGCCCCTCTACCATAAATCCTTTCATCTTCTTGCTTTATGTTACTTACCATTAGGCATTGACTGTATAATTTTCTTTTTATTGTTTTATTATTTTTATTTTTACAAAAGCCCAATCCCCTGTCTAATTTTCTCACCATTCAATTTTGAAGTAATTAGTCTTGGAAAATACTCGGTGCATATTAAAAAAAAAAAAAAACATTTCTCACCGTTCAAAAACCACGTGACAATCACGTGCCATTTCCCGCCAAAATTTATCTTCCAAAATCATATGTGCCTACATGTATAATGGACACGTCGTGGCTTTGTTAATTATGAAAGGTCCGGTTCTTAATCATGGATAAAAAGAAATAAAAAAAATAAAAAATAAATAGAAAAAATAGTGTATTAAACAAAACGGAACCAAAATTAACCAAAGTTAAGAATTATGGAATCAAAATGGAACACATGCGCCGAATGGGTGACTAAAATTTAGTAAAAGTTTTGGATCTTAAATGCAGCTAAATTGCAATTTGGCTTTATAAATAAAATGACAGCAACTTAATGGGTAATTAGAAAAGTATAAAAGCTAGCCAAGAGTATGATTTTTTGGGCATATATCGGATATTCCTATGCCACATTGACCAATTCTACATACACAAAGACTCGAATCTGAGACATTTGCTTAAGCTGCAAGAGCCTCATACGATTCAAACCAACTGTGTTTGATGCCAAGAGTATGATTTAATTCTTTTATGAATCAATTTTTATTTTTTCTTTTTGTTGCTATTTATATATGTATATAATGAATAATGGATATACCCATAAAAATTAAACCTTAAAAAAAGTGAATGTACCTTCTTTCGTTTGCTAAATATTAATCTCAAGGGGGGTAATTCCTTTAGTTCGCCAAAAATGGATTTGGCTTGTGCATAATTATTATATATTGAATGTGCTGGATAAGCTTATTTTATGTTGTTTGGATTAGCTTTGGTGCCACCACAAACATTCATTCTAACAAACATTTCCTTATTATTTTTGTGTTTTAACTACAATACTTAATTTCTGACATATCTTCCACTATATTTTTGGACAAAACTTACAAAAATTTCTGAATCCGTCATTAATTATGCTAAAATATACTGCACTGAATAAGTTTTGCAACCAAATAAAGAAATAATTAATTCAACCCCTTCCATCACAAATACAAATATGATGGATGTAACGCCCCGAAAATTCAAACCTGATTTTCGCAAGCATTACCGCTGTACTAACTATCCTAAACTAGTGGCCAGCTAATTTAAAACAGCTAGTACAACACTGGGTAAACCTAAAGTGATCATCTGATTAATTCGGTTTAATGCGGAAGCTAAAACAAATAAAACATATAAGCACATAGGAGGACTCACCATCATAATCAAATAAACACTCCAGCTGCTCATCCAGACTGCAAGCCTCTCAACAGCATACCAATATCTCAAACAGGGCTACCAGCCCAAAGCGTAAATCACATAAGGCCACCGGCCGACAGAAAGCAGATTCTAGGCACACAGGCCTCAACTAGCATAAAATCCAAGTCATGATAAACAATAGAGTATCACATAATCACGTAAGATAAACATAAAAAGTCCTATCTATGTGATCTCTCAATACCCCAAACCCAAATCATGCTCCAGCGCCTCCAGCAGGATCTATAAAACAGACAAAAGCAAAGGGGGTCAGTACAACGTACTGAGCAAGGCTACGTGCCGGGGAGTAAGGGAAAACAGAACCACATCTCAAGATAGTAAATATAGGTGATAAATAAACATATTAATAACGGCCGAATATAAATAAAGCAGTTAAACACCACACCGTCCCATACCGGTGCTTCAACCACGATCATACAATTGACATAAATAAATCATCACACCGTCCCATACCGGTGCTTCAACCACAGACATACAATTTATGCACGTGATGCATGGCCTAACATACACCTATCTACCCTATATGCAAATGCAAATGAATATGCCTAGCCGGCAACTTAAACCCGGGCGGTATGAACCCACGGGTGAGGATATCATCAACTCCAACCCGTTACAGGGTAACATACACCATCCCCGCAGGGACCACAGGCATCACAGCCCAATCACAGGCATAACAGCCAGATCACAGGCATCGCAGCCAAATCACAGGCATCACAGCCAAATCACAGGCATCACAGCCTAATAATCACCCCGCAGGGCCATCGGGACTCAACAACACCGGTAAAGGCTGCCCGATCAGACATTTCCAATATGTCCATCCAATCACAGGCATCACAGCCTAATAATTACCCCTCAGGGCCATCGGGACTCAACAACACCTGTAAAGGCTGCCCGATCGGACATTTCCAATATGTCCATCCATCCATAATGCAATACCATGCATTATAATAACCAGCCCAAAAGGGCCAACATGAATAACAACCAATAATCCACCCCGCAGGGTCATCGGGACTCAACAACACCGGTAAAGGCTGCCCGATCGGACATTTCCAATATGTCCATCCATTCATAATGCAATACCATGCATTATAATAACCAGCCCAAAAGGGCCAACAGGAATAACAACCAATAATCCACCCCGCAGGGTCATCGGGACTCAACAACACCTGTGAAGGTTGCCCGATCTATCATAAATATCATAACAACCCATCGGGTTAATAACCGTCAATTCCAATGCAATAACATGCATATGACAATACAGTGATATTCAAGCACCTAGACACTAGGTTCGCATGCTTCTCAACATATAGGGAATTCAATACATAGCCCCCTAGGCTAAGCATTAATGATATAATAATTCAACAGTTTCCCTAAGCAATTCAACAACCCCCACGGGCCAATTGATTAACCCACGGTTTACCAATAACATTTGGGGAAGTCATAACAATAATTGGTACAAAGAAAACATCATTATATGATCAAAATCGCACAAAGAAGGGCCAAACAGGGCATTTCTGCGCACCCGCGCGCGTAAAACGCGTGACATACGCAGCCCAGTACTGTAGCGATTACTGTAGCAATTACTGTAGCGATTACTGTAGCGAGTTACTGCGGTAACTACTGTAGCGAGTTACTGCGGTAATTACTGTACAAGTTACTGTGGTGGTTACTGTTCAAATTACCGTGGTAATTACTGTTCAAATTACCGTGGTAATTACTGTGGCGAATTACTGCGGTAACTACGCGAGTTACCGCGGTAACTACTGTACAGTTACTGTAGCAGTACTGTAGCAGTTACTGTTCATCGTCTTCTCCGATTTTTCAATCGATTTTCCGGCGATTTCGCCGGAATCCGACCCCCAAATACCCCCCAAACACGTAATTTAAGCAATATAATCCCTTGCCTGATGTCTTTCAACAAAAATCGGCCTCCGATTCGTCGATTACAAGCTTCAATTCAAGCCGATCTACAAAAAATCCAACCAAAATCATCCAAAAACCTTCATTCCCGTCACCACCAACAACAACCATCAAACCCACTTCAAAACTCATCAAAAACAAGTTGTAAGGTGTGGAAATCACTTACCAAGACATATACAAGCAATCCCCTAGCTAGATTTGAGCTCAAACTTGCTCAATCTCTCACAAGAACTCCATTTCTTCTATTGTCTCCTCAAAAACGGGAATAAGCCCTAGTCTCCATTGTGAAATCTGAAAAATGGACTAAGGGGGCTGATTTGGGGATTATAAGGGATGCGGGTCAACCCGGTTTGGAGGATGGGTCGGGTCGGAAGGTGGGTTAATGGGTTACACCACTTGTATTGACCACATTGCACACATTTGAGCACTTGAGCTCTTATTTTTTTTTTGGTGGGTTTGAACCCACTTATTCTTCCATTTTGTTAAAATCATACCTACAAAATATCCATATAGTAAATTCTTTATTAATAACCACAGTTAATTAAATTAATTATGCGTTAATTAATCGGGATGTTACAATGGATCAATCACAAATACGATGAATCTAGCACATTCAACATATAATGAAAATTAACATTCAGCATAGTAACTAGTCCAATCAAATTTTAACCTCTGGTGGGATAAATATTCCATTTATCTTTGTGCTTCTCCATGACTAGCTTTACAAGGAATATCTGCATTACAATTTACAATATATTTACCATATTAAAAAAAAATCACATTTTCTGGCGAATTAATAAATAAATAAAATAATATTATACCAACAAAAATGGAAGACACAACTACTCATTCTATATTACTATATTTTTAACCATTAAAAGAGACGTGTGATACGCGAAATAAAACTTTGTACATTTTGCGTGCAAATGCATAATACCTGAGGATAAATGTTAGTGCAATTTATCATAAGTCAGGTTGCTTTTGGAAATAGGCGAGGTGAAAAATCTTAAAAAAGGCCAAGACGAAAACATTTATAACTCTGTAAATATTAATGTGAGGGGGGAAGGCCAAGAAGGGAATTACGTGGAATTTATAGGCCCTATAAATTCACAAAAGTATGTGTGTAAAAATATACTTTTAATGGGGATAGGTTTAAGTGCAGAATCAGCCCCAGCTGAATGTGTAAGTTTATTCAAAGTGTGTGATGAGTTGATAAATTTGGTATTATTTAATTAGCTAAGTACAGATTGTGTGATTTATTTTATTTTAGGAACAAGATTAGAGTAGTGTTAATTGATTCCTCTAATTTTGCAAACATTCCTTCCATAGATCAAACCTCTAATTTTGTGTTGGGTCGTTTTTGATAGGAATCAATTCAAAATGAGTTTCTAAAATCTCATATTCGCTAGCAGCACAATCTCATAAAATTCCTCAGTGGATCCAAAGTCGGCATGCTGTAGCCTTCTGCGGGAATGAAACATGATGCTATCTGGCTTGATATCCCTGTGCTCGACCTCCACCCGATGACAGAATGCGATCGCCTCCATTAATTGCTTGAGGATAACCGCGGCGTCGCGTTCGGAAAAGCGTCAAACAAATCCCCGTTGTTTCCTAGAGGGATTTGAAGCCATCAGCCCGCAAAATGGGGAGAATAAAGTGGTGCTCTACACCACAACCCTGAGAGAGTCTAGAAAACCTTCGAGGATAACTGCAACGTTGTTAGATATGCAATTCAGGGGTTGGGGTTTAAGATTGAAAGTAAGCAACATCATAATTTTTAATTAAAAAATTTTATTCTCTCAAAAGTTATACTTCTATTATACTGTATTTTAATATCTTCTGATGTTTCTATGGCTTCCTAAATTGAGCGGCGGACATGTGTGTGATGAGTGCAGTGGAGCCGGGTTACTAAATTTCTTCTTCTCTCTTTCTTTTCTCTTTACTTTAAATTAGATGGTTGAAATTGATAAATTGTTGAATTATTAGGTGTTGATATATCTCTTCTATTAGATTTGTGGGTTATTTAGATAAATTTGAATGTTGAGAGTTTGTTGAATTGAATGATGATTTGTGGAATGTTGAGCAATTTGAGTTAATTATTGAATATTCGATAGTTTTGAGATTTTTTAATTGTTTGTGGATGTTCGAACCAAAGTGAATGAGGTTTTGAATAATAGTGAATAATACCAGCACATACATTAGAAGAAATCAACACATAGATAAGTAAAAACTAGTATATTCATTAACAGAAATATCATACGTATTAAGAAAGCGCTTCCATTCATCTATATAATAATCTAAAACAAAATAGTCTCACACACACACAATTTCCCGCCCAAATATTTTCCCCTCACAAAATCCATTTTTTACACTCTCTCTCACACACTAACTTATTTACAGTTCTGCCACCGGACCGTGCTCCACATCGATGATAATTACAAATATGCCATGGACCGTGCTCCAATTTTTATATTAAACATACATCTCATTTATTCCCTTCCTCCTATAAATATGTATATTATAACCCACCTCAAAATCATATCTTACATCTTCATCTAACATTTCTCTCAATATTATAGCTTTTGTTCCATTTAACAAATACATCTCCCACCATTTTATAGCTTTTCTTATTCAATTTCATGTTTCTTTCTCCCTCTTTTGCTAATATCTTTGTTTTATTTTGTTATTGTTTTGGTGACAGTTATTGGAACAACGAGAGTACAAACTCAAGTGACGAAGAACATTTTGAATGGATGGAGAGCTAAGGAATATTCATAATCATAAAAGATTAAATCAATTGTTGTGACATCTTCTTCTATGACAAATACATCTTCCCGCCATTTTATAGCTTTTATGATTCAATTTCATGCCTCTTTCTCCCAGTTTTGCTAATATTTTTATTTTCTTTTGTTGTTGTTTTGGTGACAGATATTGGAACAAAGATAGTACAGACTCAAATGACGGAGAGCATTTTGAATGGATGAAGAGCTAAGGAATATTCATAATCATAAAAGAATAAATCAATTGTTTGATTGTTCTTTTTGTGGAAAGATTTGTTCCACCGAGTGTAAATAATTGGATGAGTTTATTAGTTATAGCATTATTTTCTCAGAATCTTTTGTATTTTATTCAATAAGAGAGTTTCGAATTTGTCCATATCATTTTTATCCATTTTCTATTCCTCAATTACTCCATTCAATGATTGATTAATATCAAATCAATTCTATTCTCAAGTTAAATATGACAATGTTGAATTATCATTGCTTTAAATTAAATTAAAATGAAATGATCCCATAATTAAAGGATGTAATTGGGAAACCATCATTGCTAATTTGATAGCTAAAAATGATAGTTTACTTTAATGGGTAGTTCTTATAATATTAGATAACTAATTATAAAATTTTTGAATGGATGAATTAATAATGGAAAATGATGATGAAAAAATTAATATGCCAAAAATTAGCATTCAATGATTGATTAATATCAAATTAATTCTATTCTCAAGTTAAATATGACAATGTTGAATTGTCATCGCTTTAAATTAAATTAAAAGATTAAATTTAAATTCTAACAAGTTTTTTATTATATCAATTGGCTAATTATAACAATAAATTTATTAATTATAATATTAACTTTGGAAAAAATATTGTGATGATTTAATATAGATACTACGTTTTGAAATGAATTTTATCTATATTGGCAACTAAATCTTTCCATTTAAATATATCCATATATTGAAAACTAAATATTAAATAAAAAATGAAAACTAAATATTAGAATATGTATTTTTAAAATAAACCATTCTAAATATGTGTTTTTTAATTTTAAAAATGTATTTTACTTTATTAGATCCAAAAATTATAAATATTTAAATCATTGTACACTAATAGAGAATGAAATGATCCCATAATTAAAGGATGTAATTTGGAAATCATCATTGCTAATTTGATAGTTAAAAATAATAGTTTACTTTAATAGGTAGATCTTATAATATTAGATAACTAATTATAAAATCTTTGAATGGATGAATTAATAATGGAAAATGATGAGAGACGGCGGGGAGGCGATGGCGGAGCTGAGGGAACTTTCAGAGAAAAAAAAAAAAGGTGTCGGTAAGTGGAAGCGAGATGATCAGTCGTGGAACAAACGTTTCAGGGGGTACCATCCTCTCCAAAAAAACCTCTTTGGGGTGTTTGTGGGGAACATCCCGATAGAAACGACCAGCAAGGAGATCTTCAATGAGGTGGAAAAGATGGCCAAAGTCCGAGATTGGTATTTCCCTCCTCGAAAATGGCCGGTGAATGGTTCAAAATTCGGATTCTTTAGATTCGGACGAAAGATAGAAGCGGAGCAGGTCATAAGAAACTTGAATGGATTATCATGGAAAGGGAGAAAGTTAAGGGCTAATTGGGCGTTCCCTAGCAGAAAAGGTGGCGAGACTCCCATAGGTGACCAAAAGGGTTGGGGCGTGTCGAGGAAATATAGGGAAGCAATAGCACCAGGCGGGCATGGAAGCAGGTTCAGCAATTATAAGGATGCATGGAGGGATGAACGTACCTATGCCGATGTGGTTGGAGGAGGGGGAGACCAGGCAAGGAACTCAGGCAGGAAAATGACTAGATCCGATGAGACAATTACTCTTGAAGAGGCACAAGGTGACATGGAGTGGCTCAATCGCTCTGCGGTAGTCGAAATAAGGAAGCTTGATTCACTCATAGAATATCAAGAAGGGCTATTCAGTTCACATGCCCGCTGCGAAGAAATACTGTACGGAGGAGGTCATATATTCCTGGTGGTGTTCGGATGTATAGAGAAGAGAGATGAGTACTTGAGGGATCACAGGGACTATAAGATAATCGAATGGAAGAGGAAATGGGATAAAGGAGGCATCATTCGTCGGCTGTTAGTTTGGATTTACATCTTTGATCTTCCTTTTACAGTGTGGTGCGATGATAACTTCAACAGAATGGTGCGCGGTTGGGGTACGGTGATCAACATTGATAGAGAAACTCAAGAAAGGAAGAGACTTGATAGAGCAAAAATACTAGTTGCTCTGGAGAACGAGGCAGTGGTTCCATCGGCTGTAAGAATTCAAGTGGCTGGACATATCTCTAAGGCTCGCATCTATGCAAATTTCAGTGAGGCGGTTGTGGTTGCAGACGATGAATGGGCCGGACGGACGGTGGCGGCGGAGTCTGGAATCGGGGTAGGGAAGCGAGGTGGCTCGTCGACGGACGTTAAAGGTGGCAAGTCCAGGAGCCTGGAACCTGGGGAAGTGGGAAGATCTCGGGTGTCAGAACATGGGGGAAAGAGCTCTTTCAATTTGGTGGCGGCCGCAAATGATGATTATGGCGGTGCATGCGGTGGACACTCCCAAGGAGGCGGGATAGTGGAGTTTAATAAAAATTTGGACGATCTGAAAGTAAGGAGTGGACCGTTACGGATTGAGTCTCAGGGTAATGGGCCATGCGACTCTTGGGCCGAGGAGTTAAGTGAGCAGGGAGTTAATGTAAATGGTCCAGTGGATGATGGGCTTCCAATTGAACCTGATGGTGGTGCATCGAATAAGACAATAAACCTGAACCTGATTAGCCCAGCAGAAACCCAAGAGGAATTAAATCTTGTCTACCTCAATTATCCACAAAGCCTGGGTAAAAATGGGGAAATGGCGAACAGTTCGAAGTCACCTCCACTGGGCGAGACGCTAAGCCCACACCTTGCCAACAAACCGGTATCGGAGGTTGTTAGGGGTTGCGTTGGGGAAGAGCTCGGGGATGGAGTAGCGGAAGGGATCTCTTCTAGACCTGGGCAACAATTACAACCCATAGTAGAAGTGGAGTCGGAGGGTGAGGGGTTCCATAATGATATCTCCGAAGCTAATGAGGGGGGCAGACATGGGGAGTTTCCGGAATTAAAGGCGATCGAAAAGGCCATGGAGAAGGTGCTATCGGGTAGGAAGGGGGATAGACGTAGAGGGCGCAAGAAGGGGAAAAAGGTGGTCTCTAAAATAGGTGTCGTTAGTAGGGAATGCAGCAATTCTGGTGGACAGGAAGAGGAGGGATTTGCTAAACTACAGTTCACGACTCTTCGTACAAAGGAGGGGATTAAACTTATTGATTGTGCAGAAGCGGAGATGATTTTAGAACTCGCTAAGATTCTGGGACTGGTGTGCAAAAAGAACAGCTTGGAGGCGATGAATCGGGTCTTGGAGGAACTAGATAGGTAATTGGGCCGTCGGGTGTCTTTTTGTTGTGATAAAGTAGTAATTATGAGGTTCATTACATGTAATCTTAGGGGGTTAAACGGGGGTGTGCGTAGGAGGGCGGTGATGAGATTATGCAAAAAGGTAAAGCCTACTTTTCTGAGCTTCCAAGAGACTAAAATGGAATCGGTTCAGGAGAGGTTAGTTTGGAGGATATGGGGTTCAAAGGGCTGTAAATTCTGCTATCAGGCGTCCGATGGAAATGCGGGTGGGATTTTGGTAGTATGGGATGTTGAATGCTGCAACTTTGGGGTAGTAGAGTCGGGCCATAACTATGTGTGGACTAAGGGTAGCGTGCGTGGGTTGGAGGGGGTGATTAACATGATATCTATTCATGCCCCAAATAATAGAAGAGAAAGAGCTATGTTCTGGGAGTTATTGGCCCAAAAGTGCGACACGGCAAACGGCGAGATGTGGTGTATTCATGGAGATTTTAATGCGGTGTTGGCCGAGGGGGAGAGGGTTGGTGCAAGTGAGGATATGGCGTCGATAAGAGATTTCAGAGGGTTCATCAATCGGGTGGGATTAATTGATCTTCCAATGGAGGCGGGACATTTCACTTGGTTTGGTAGGGGGGGTAGAGCTTGTAGCAGACTTGACAGATTCCTCGTGTCATCGGGGTGGTTATGTATAAATGGGGGTCTAGTTCAGCGGAGAGGGGATTCGGTTCTCTCGGATCATTATCCGGTGTGCTTAGAAATGGGAGAGGAATCATGGGGGCCCAAACCATTTCGGTTTTACAACTATTGGTTGGAAGAGAAAGGGTTTTCCGGATTGGTCCGTGAAGTGTGGAGGGGAGAGGACGCTGGTAGTGGGCAGAATAATGGCGGAAATTTGTTTCACAAACTTCGTGCTTTAAAGGGTAAAATTCGGAAGTGGGAGGGATACAGTGCGGTCGAGTTAGAAAATCGCATAAAAACGCTAATGACCGAAATTGAGGAATTTGAGAAGAATATTCATGGACAGGGTATTGAGGCCTCTAGCAGAATGGCATGGACAGAAAAAAAAGGGGAATTGAAGAAACTTTTTTTGGCGGAAGAACAACGTTGGCTTCAAAAATCAAGGATCAAATGGCTCAAAGAAGGCGATCTCAACACAAGATTCTTTCACGCCATGTCTGCCTTGCACCGTAGAAAAGGATTCATCGGGGCTATCAAAAGAGATGGGGTAATGATCGATGAACCAAGGGAGGTCAAAGAAGCGGCTTATCATCATTTTAAAAACATGTTCTCGAAACAGGAGGATGAGTTATTTCGGGTGGGCAATCTTGGTCTACCCAGACTTGGAGAGTTGCAAAGAGACTTACTGGAGAAAGAATTTGACGAGGAAGAAATCAGAACAGCGGTCTGGGGATGCGATGGCAACCGGGCTCCGGGGCCCGACGGTTTTAATTTGGCATTCTTCAAGAGGCATTGGAACGAAGTGAAGGCTGACATCCTGGAATTGTTCAACAGGTTTGACAGAGATGGAAAATTCCCTAGTGAAGCCGGAGGCTCTTTTATCACTTTAATTCCCAAGGTGGAGAATCCGAAAGAGTTTGGCGACTTCAGACCAATATCTCTAATTGGAAGCTTCTACAAAATATTAGCGAAGGCGTTGGTAAGCAGATTACAGGTGGCGATAGACGGTTTGGTCGGGCCCTCTCAAATGGCGTTTGTAAGGGGGAGACAGATTCTCGACGGGGTTTTAATTGCGGCAGAAGTTATTCAGGCGACACACTCCTCTAAACGATGCGGTTTTGTGGTCAAATTGGATTTCGCCAAAGCATATGATAACATTTCATGGGACGCACTTTTCGACGTGTTGGAAATAATGGGATTCGGGTCTAAATGGATTAATTGGATGAAGGAGTGTATAACCTCAGCCTCAGCGGCAGTATTAATTAATGGGTCCCCGACAAAGTTCTTCAATCTGCAAAAAGGTGTACGACAAGGAGATCCGCTATCTCCATACCTTTTCGTGTTAGTGGCAGAAATTATGAACAGGTTAATGATCAAAGCATCGGAGTTGGGACTAATTAAGGGACTGGAATCCGGAAAAGGGGGACCCGTCATATCACACCTTCAATATGCAGACGACACCATTATTTTTTGCGAAGGACATATTGAGCAGGTTGTCTGGATTAAGAGGATTCTAATGTGCTTAACACTGGTGACGGGGCTGCGCATTAATTTTCGGAAAAGCAACATATTCGGCATAAACTGTCCCCAGGATACAATTGAAACAGCTGCTTCTATCCTGAATTGTGGTGTGGGGACTTGGCCTTTGAAATACTTGGGCGTCCCAATTGGTGGAAGGATCAATGGAATCAACCTTTGGCAACCTATACTAGACAGAATGGAAAAAAGATTGGCCGGTTGGAAGGGAAGGCTCCTCTCTCAGGCGGGAAGACTGTGCCTAATTAAATCTGTTATGAGTGCGCTGCCCGTGTACTTTTTATCGATCTTTAAAGTGCCTAGGAGTGTGGCGGACAGATTAGAGAAATTAAAACGTGGTTTTTTTTTGGAACGAATTTGATGGGGCTAGGAGAATGCATACTTTGTGTTGGGAGAAAATCTGTCTTCATAAGAACGATGGGGGTTTGAGCTTATGGGATACACAAAGAGTTAATGAAGCATTACTTTTCAAGTGGAGGTGGAGATTCGGAAAGGAAAATTCACTTTGGAAGAGAGTGATTGATGAGAAATACTATGGGGGGAGTAGCCCTTTGATGCCGGAAGCTAAGAAGCATAACTCATTATGGGGCAATATCTGTTCCAGTTGGACTAGCAGGAGGGGGGCTGGCCATTTAGATAACTTTAAAATCATTGTTGGCAATGGCAAGGCGACTCGTTTTTGGCACGACTATTGGACGGAGGACGGGAGAACTTTGAAAGATTCTTTCCCTAGAATATTCTCTCTTGCTACTAACAAAGAAGGGAAGGTCGCAGATTTTGGAACATGGTCAGGTTTTCAATGGGGATGGAATATTGAGCTAAGGAGACCGTTGTTCCAATGGGAAAATGAGGTATGGGCTGAATTCCTAAGGGCAATTAATCAGACGCAAATGAATAGATTTTTGGAGGATAGGGTGGTTTGGCTTAAAGAGAGGAATGGATGCTTTACAACTAGTTCGTATTTGAAATTGAAAGATGGTGGTGGGCTGAATGAAGCTGATGGCATATGGCGCTCACTTTGGAAAATAAAGATACCTATGAAAGTTAAAATGTTGGCATGGAAAGTGCTTCATTGTGCACTTCCAGTTCGAGAGGTGCTATTTAAGAGAGGATGTCTTCAATATGCAAATGCTCAATGTGGAGTTTGCCAGGAAGAAGTAGAATCTATTAACCATCTTTTCTGTCAATGCAAGTTGGCAGGATTATTGTGGTATCAAGGTGCTGCATGGTTTGATGTGAAGTGGGCAATGCCGGGGGATGTGGTAACATTGCTGTCATGGTGGATTTCTGGTGACCACAGACTAAGTCGGAAGGAGGTGTGGTTGGCGAGTGGCATGGCGATCATTTGGACCATTTGGAAAACTCGGAATGAGGCTGTGTTCAGTGGGAAACTCATAGATAAATTCGCTATAATCGAGGAGGTGAAATGGAGGATGAGATTGTGGTGTTGTGCGTTTGGACAGGGGGTGGAGGTGAACCCATTTCCCATGGAGGATTTCTTTCTGAATGGGATGTACAGTTCAGGAAGTAAAAGGCTAAAAGCTCCTCGTCAAAGTTTATCATGGATTCGACCGGAAACAGGATGGTGGAAGATAAATACGGACGGCTCGTCATTTGGAAATCCGGGTCCGGCTGGGATAGGGGGGGTAATTCGGGATGCAGAGGGCAGAACCATTTTTATTCTATCAGATTCCATTGGCAGAGCAGAATCAGCGGAAGCAGAAATAACAGCCATTAGTCGAGTTTGTCGGGCTCTCATTCGAGATCAAGGCTTTCCGATGTGCAAGTTGGTCTTCGAATGTGATTCTCAAAGTGTCGTAAGCTGGGTGTTAGATCCGGGAAAGATTCCGTGGCGATATAATGAGCTAGTCGGTCCAATCGTCTCCATCTTGAGACATGCAGGAGACGTTAAGATTACACATATATGGCGCGAACGCAACTCTCTTGCGGATTACTGGGCCAAACAAGGGGCCGCTGGGAACGGGAAGGTGGAGGTGTGGATATAGCTTGGAGTCGGAAAATAAAGGCAGTGGAGCTGTTATTACATATTGGTTCTAAGTACAGGAGGGCGTGCTCTTGGTCGAGGATCAAAGGGAGGGCACCAAATCGGTCCCCTTTTGACTGACTCACATAATGTTATGTTGTTATTTCTTCCCCCCCCCCCCCCCCCCCCCCGTTCTTTATGCAGGTATAGAAGGCATATTGGGACAGTCTGGTGTGCGAGGGTCGGAATAAACATAGCAAAGGAAGCCGGATGCTGATGATGAAGTGTGGTTTCCAAGATGAAGTCGGATGCTACAGTGGAGGATGAGATTTTTCGATGATGTGAAGGCTAGTTACTGGCTGCTACAGACTGGGCATGGGTCATTTCTTCAAGAGAGACACATTGACAACTGAAATTCTTTTTCGGCATAAGCAGATAAATGAGCTCGCCTGGATGTGCACAAAGCAGAAGTAATAAGGGACATTGTTGGTGGTCGACGATGGCGATGCGGATTGCTGAAGATGAAAACGGATTGGCCATGAGACAAATTTACTAGAGAGTTGAATTGCCATTTGGACCTGTAACGGAGTGAGAAAACAAATAAGTTTACCCGGATGAGCGCAAAGGTGGTGAATGCAAAATTAACCCGGCTGGACTGAAGGTCGAGTGTGCTAATACATCAAGCCAACTGAGATAAACCAAATGGTGATATCTGAACCGGTTCAAATCCTTGGTATGCGGGCAGGTGATGTTCCCTTTGGCACTCTTGAACCTGAATTTTCACATGCATTGAACTTGCAAATAGTCAATTCATTGTATTGATGATGACAAGGGCTATCGGATTTACTTCTTCTGGTCTTCTGGACCTCCCCTACCATAACCGTCCATTCTCACCTTTAAACCACTTCTGTCTGCTTCTTCACATCATTTCCTCATCCTGTATTCGATCCCCTGAAAATTATCTTCTGGCCAACTTTTCTTGTTATCCAGCCCAAATACATCAGGGGTCTTTGGAATCATCTATGTTTTTTCACTAGCTATTCTCGTGTTGATAGAACAGCAGCAGGGTATTATTGGGTATTGGATGGTGCATGATTGAGTGAGGGCGGAAATCAATTAGCACTAATTGGGGTAAGCAGCTTTATCACATGGGTGTGGTCTTTGTTGTCATGAGGAGCCTCTTTGGTCATTGGTATTTGGATATCATTACAAAAAAAAAAAAAAGAAAAAAAGAAAAAAGAAGAAGATAGAAAAAAAAGAGAGAAAAAAAAAAAGAAAAAAAAAAAAAAAAAGGATATTTAATAAAAACTGAATACCATATCATAGAGATCATTGGGTGTTTCTGAAGTGCGTCGGACTTTGGTGGAAAGGGCTGATAGCATCGAAACGCAATTAGGTAGACAGTTAAGAGAGCCGAGTAAGAACTTCAATACATTCTTGTGTGGGATTTTCTTTTGATGATTGGTTCTGTTTTATTGCTGGTGTGTTTTCATCCTGCTTCATCATCATGTGATCTGCTGTGTGATCTTTCATTAGATGGTTCCACTGTCCTCACCAACCTCAAAACAACAGCCATACTCCTTTCAGTTCCCGCCTCTGCCTTTTTTTTTCCCTAGCCCCTTGGAGTCGATACGTGGATCTTGAGTACTATTTGCTTGGGATATGTGTGTGGAAAGTAAGTTCTTGGGTTTGCTTTTTCGAATTCACCTTTTGAATGACTCATTGATGTTATACTTTGCGAGTGATTGCACTAAGCTAATTGGGTACGAAAGTTTTTGGCTTGAGGTATTCGACGTCAAAAAGATTTGATTGTTGCGGTGCTGCTTGTTGCTTGAGTCTCGGGTCGATTTCTGATGCTCCTTGATGGTATGCTGCCATACTATGGAAGCCGCTGAAGGTTTCACAAACGATGGGGTTGGTATTATGAGCATGCTTTCGAGTGAAGATGTGTTGATACTGGTTTCGGTCCTCCAAAGTGTTATGCTAATTATTCATTTTGGCTTTAAACTGGTTGTGAGTTACTGGCATGCTGTTGCATTTTTCCTTTGAGTTTGCCAATGTGTAGTGGTGAGATTGGTGGGTGATACTAAACTGTGCAAGTCTAATGTAGGCAGATTTGGCCATGGTTTCTTGTGGAAATAAAATCACACTTCCCTCAAAAAAAATAATGGAAAATGATGATGAAAAAATTAATATGCCAAAAATTAGCATTCAATGATTGATTAATATCAAATTAATTTTTATTCTCAAGTTAAATATGACAATGTTGAATTATCATTGCTTTAAATTAAAAGATTATATTAAATTCTAACAAATTTTTTATTATATCAATTGGCTAATTATAGCAATAAGTTATTAATTATAATATTAACTTTGAAAAAAATATTGTGATGATTTAATATAGATACTACGTTTTGAAATGGATTTTATCTATATTGGCAACTAAATCTTTCCATTCAAATATATCCATATATTGGAAACTAAATATTAAATAAAAAATGAAAACTAAATATTAGAATATGTATTTTTAAAATAAGCCATTCTAAATATGTGTTTTATAATTTAAAAAAAATGTATTTTACTTTATTAGATCAAAAAATTATAAATATTTAAATCATGTACACTAATAGAGAATGAAATGATCCCATAATTAAAGGATGTAATTTGGAAATCATCATTGCTAATTTGATAGTTAAAAATGATAGTTGACTTTAATTGGTAGATCTTATAATATTAGATAACTAATTATAAAATTTTTGAATGGATAAATTAATAATGGAAAATGATGATGAAAAAATTAATATGCCAAAAATTAGCATTCAATGATTGATTAATATCAAATTAATTTTATTTTCAAGTTAAATATGACAATGTTGAATTATCATTGCTTTAAATTAAAAGATTATATTTAAATTCTAACAAATTTTTTATTATATAAATTGGCTAATTATAGCAATAAGTTATATTAATTATAATATTACCTTTGGAAAAAATATTGTGATGACTTAATATAGATACTACGTTTTGAAATGGATTTTATCTATGTTGGCAACTAAATCTTTCCATTAAAATATATCCATATATTGGAAACTAAATATTAAATAAAAAATGAAAACTAAATATTAGAATATGTATTTATGGCGAGTTTGGTAGATGGTGCAAAACTGTGTAAGTCAATTGTAAGGATACTTCGATTGTGTTTTCTTTGGACGGAATAAAATACATTCACCTCAAAAAAAAAAATTTTTAAACTAAACCATTCTAAATATGTGTTTTTTAAGATAAATAAAGCAGATGGGGATGATGGAGGGAAATAAAATATTTAGGATATTGAATATAATTTTCTATAAAATAATTTTTAATTGAATTGTAACTAAATCTTTACTTATAAATTTATCCGTATTTTGAAAACACAATATCAAATAAAAAAAATGAAAACTAAGTATTATCCCATAAATAAAGCAAAGATGATGGGGTAATTGATTTACATTGATTAACTTGATTTCCATGGGATAAACAAAAATAAAATGTTGACTATAGACAATGAAATGATTATGGAAAAGCAAAGAATAATCGTAAAAGATGAGATGATTAATGAAAATAAATAAATTACCCCTTAAATAAAGTGGAGGAGCAATTGACAATAATAAGTTAGCCAAGTTAAATATGACAATGTTAAATCATCATTGCTTTAAATTAAAATATTATATTTAAATTCTAAAAAAAAATATAGCAATTGGCTAAATATAGCAATAATAAGTTTATTATAATATTAACTTTGGAAAAAATATTGTGATGATTTAATATAGATACGACGTTTTTAAATGGAATCATTGAACATATCATTTTAGAATCAATTTATTGTGATTTATTTTAGTTATAGATATATTGTGATGATTTAACATTAGATAATTATTTAAATATATTCTTATTTTAGAATCGTTTTAACTATACTGGCAACTAAATGTTTTCATATAAGTATATCCATATTTTAGAATCATTTTATTTATATTGGCAACTAAATATATCCATATTTTGGAAACTAAATATTAATTAAATAAAAAATGAAAACTAAATATTAGAATATGTATTTTTTTAATAAATCATTCTAAATACGCGGTTTTAAATTTTAAAAAATATGTGTTACTTTATTAGATCCAAAAATCATAAATATTTAAATCATGTACAGTAATAGAAAATGAAATGATCCCATAATTAAAGGGTGTAATTTGGGAAACATTATTACTAATTGGATGGTTAAAAATCATGTCAAAATGATAATTTACTTTAATTCAGTATATATACTATGTATTGTTTGGTAGATCTTATAATATTAGATAACTAATTATAAACTTTATTGAAAATCTGTTACCATTTAGGTGCTATTAATATCAAATTAAAAGAGGTTATAGATAATAAATTATTGAATCCGATATATTTTATGAAGATATTGTTGACATTTATGTTAATAATCGCAAATTTATTTTATTATGTATATATCAAATAATTTTTCCAATATTGGCCATCTTGAATAATTTGGAAAGAGATTCCAGCTGCTCAATTTAAGTGCACAATTTTTGGGATTAATTAATAATAGAAAATGATGATAAAAAAATTAATATGCCAAAACTAGCACGGATTAAATCTCATTTAACCAAAAAAATAAAAAATGTATTATTAATTATATGGTAATAAAATCATGATGGAGAAATCATGATGATAATAAAATATGTATGTAATATGTATTAATTATTTTATTTGTGCAAATGAGATTTACGGTGATGGGGAAAGCATATGCAGAAGTTTTACAATGGGGATGATGGAGGAAAATAAAATATTTAGGATATTGAATATAATTTATCTATCAAATGGTTTTTATTTATATTGGCAACTAAATCTTTCCTTATAAATTTATCCGTATTTTGAAAACACAATATAAAATAAAAAAATAGAAACTATGTATTATCCCATAAATAAAGCAAAGATGATGGGGTTATTATTTCCATTGATTATATTGATTACATTGATTAAACTGATTTCCATTGGATAAACAAAAATGAAATGTTGACTATAGACAATGAAATGATTATGGAAAGAGCAAAGAATAATCGTAAAAGATGAGATGATAAATGGAAATAAATAAATTATCCCTTAAATAAAGAATAATTAATATAATTTAGCCCTTCAACTATTACTATAATTTTTACAAATACGATATTTTATTTATTTTTGGTGAATAATTAATCCATATTAGGAATTTATTTATGGATGAGAAAGTTAATATGCCAAATATATAGCACACATTAAATGTAATTTAATTAGAAAATAAAATATGCATTATTAATTATATGGTAATAAAATCATGATGTTAATAAAATATGTATGTAATATGTATTAATTATTTATTTATGCAAATGAGATTTGTGGTGATGAGGAAAGCAGATGCAGAATTTTTACAATGGGGATGATGGGGGAAATAAAATATTTAAGATATTGAATATAATTTGTCTATGAAATGATTTTTAATTATATTGCAACTAAATCTTCCTTATAAATTTATCCGTATTTTAAAAATACAATATCAAATAAAAAAAATAGAAACTAAGTATTACCCCATAAATAAAGAAAATATAATGGGGTAATTGATTTCCATTGATTATATTGATTACATTGATTAAATTAATTTAAATTATTAAATTGATTCCATTGGATAAACAAAAATGAAATGTTGAACATAGACAATGAAATGATTATGGAAAGAGCAAAGAATAATCGTAAAAGATGAGATGATCAATGGAAATAAATAAATTACCCCTTAAATAGGAAAAATTATTGTAATTTAGCCCTTCAACTATTATTATAATTTTTACAAATACAATATTTTATTTATTTGTGGTGAATAATGAATCCATATTAGGAATTTATTTATCTATATAAATAATATTCAATTTATACTTAAATCCATGTATTAACTTAAAATTATATGCAAAAGTTTCCAGCCTAAAACCACTAGCCTAATTTTTAGTTAATAATCTCAAAAAGTGAAATTAATTCTATACTCAAATAATCCCTTCAATGTTAGATTTATGGGATTGTATTCTCAATTTCACAAAAAGGAAATGTTTAATATAAATAAATAATGAAATGATTTCAACCATGAGTTTATTATGTCATTACTTTTAATTGACTTTTTATTAACATTAAGTTTCATTATAACATTTATTGGTCCTTACAAGTTTTTTTTGGTAAACAGTGACACTCATGTGTCGGCAAAGGTGTGTGGGAGCCCAAACCACACAAATTACAAAGGGGGATAAAGGGGAGGGATAGGGGGCCAGGTGGGGATCGAACTCCCAACATATGGTTGGGAGAAGGGGGACTTGACCGCTAAGGTAAGTCCCCAACCCCTATTGGTCCTTACAAGTTAAATATGAAAATGTTAAATCATCATTGCTTTGATATAAAATATTATCTTTCATTTCTAAAAAAATTTGTATTATAGCAATTGGCTAATTATAGCAATAAGTTTATTATAATATTAACTTTGGAAAAAATGTTGTGAAGATACTACGTTTTGAAATGGAATCGTTTAACATATCGTTTTAGAATCAATTTATTGTGATTCGTTTTAGTTATAGATATATTGTGATGATTTAACATTAGATCAAGTTATTTAAATATATTCGTATTTTAGACCGTTTTATTTATATTGGCAACTAAATCTTTTCATATAAGTATATCCGTATTTTAAAATTATTTTATTTATATTGGCAACTAAATATTTCCATATAAATATATCCGTATTTTGGAAACTAAATATTAAATAAAAATAAAAACTAAATATTAGAATATGTATTTTTTAAATAAACCATTCTAAATATGTGGTATTAAATTTTAAAAAGTGTGTGTTACTTTATTAGATCCAAAATCATAAATATTTAAATCATGTACACTAATAGAGAATGAAATGATCCCATAATTAAAGGGTGTAATGTGGGAAACATTATTCCTAATTGGATGGTTAAAAATCATGTCAAAAATGATAATCTACTTTAATTTTGTATATTTACTATGTGTCGTTTGGTAGATCTTATAATATTAGACAACTAATTATAAACTTTATTAAAAATCTATTACCATTTAAGTATTATTTCTATCAAATTAAAAGAGGTTATAGATAAATTATTGAATCCAATATATTTTATGAAGATGGTTGATATTTATGTTAATCATCGCAAATTTATTTTATTATGTATATATCAAATAATTTATTACCATATTGGCCACCTTGAATAATTTGGAAATAGATCCCGGCTGCTCAATTTAAGTGCATAATTCTTTGGATTAAATAATAATAGAAAAGGATGATGGGAAAATTAATATGCCAAAAATATAGTACGGATTAAATCTAATTTAGCAAAAATATGTATTATTAATTATATGGTAATAAAATCATGATGGAGAAATCATGATGGTAATAAAATACTACCTCTGTCTCACCGTTTTTGTTACGAATGAGTTTTTGGCACTATTCACTGTTTAAGTTTAATTTGAACTTTTATCATAGCTATATAAGAAAAAACATAGTCAAGTGAGATCTTGTTAGATTCGTCTAATCTTGTAGTTTTAGACAATTAATTTTTTATAACTTTTTTTTGTAGACAATTTAAGTTATTAACCGTTAAAAACGTTAATTGGCATGCGTGTCGGAAGCCTTTGTAACAAAAACAATGAGACGGAGGAAGTATGTATGTAATATGTATTAATTATTTATTTGTTCAAATGAGATTTGCGGTGATGGGGAAAACAGATGCAAAATTTTTACAAATGGGGATGATGGAGGGAAATGCAATATTTAGGGTTTTAATTGTAACGCCCCAAAAATTTAAAACCAAATTTCTGAGACGTCACTGCCGTGTTACCTCTCTTAAACTGTTGGCCAATCAATTTAAGATCAATAACACGTAGCCAAGTAAACAGGAAGCCAATGAATCATAATACAAATCCAGAAAGGAAACCTCACATCATAACAGACGTCCGGCTTACAAGCCTTATTCATGCGACATAACAGTCGACATAACAGTCTCATCTCAACCTGTCAGAGATATTAAGTAACACACGAGACAGAACATAGTGTACCGATCAGTATCACAAGCAGTACGAGACAAGGTAATAGAGTCATAGCATATTATTCAAGACAAGCACATAAGTCCACAACATGCAAATGCATCTCTAGGTAGATCACTCATCCCCAAACCCCACATCGTGCTCAGGCTCTGCGTCCTCCCCGGGAATATCTATACATGAAAACATAGCAAGGGTCAGTACAAGGTACTGAGCAAGAATAGAAGAATCGGCATAAGGGGAAACAAGAATTAACTTGATTCCCTAGAAGTATATTTATACATATAGGTGGAGATATATTCCGTTTTTAAACATTTATTAGGCATAACATAAAAATTGAGCAGAGCAAATAAGTAAACATCACACCGTCCCATACCGGTGCTTCAACCACTGCAAATAAGATGAATGATGGATGATGAGATGAAATGTTATGACCTAAGATGTCTATCTACCCTAAATGCAACACATAAGCATGTCTAGCGCGCACCTAGGTACCATGGTCGGTATTCCCTCCCATATAAGGGTCCACACCCCTTAATGGTCGAGAGACATACCCACAGTGCCCCCGCCGCGGACACTAACAGCTGAAATCGTGGCTTACGGCAAGCGGGTCAGGCTAAGGGTCATGAGCCCTTTCTAGCCAAATACAGACTAGGATATAAATCCTTTTCAGTCTCAATGCCCCGGGAAAGATACCATTATGCCCAATCGGAGACCGATTCGTAAGCATAGGGTATCCTACCCGCGTAGCATTATTTTTCAGTCTCTACATATCATCACAAATATTCACATATCATCACAGATATTCAGATTCAATTCAATCACTCATCTCGAGTTAAGTATAATCCGTCCTTTTCAATCTCAATATATCATCACAATTATTCACATTCAATTCAATCACTCATCTCGAGTTAAGTATTTTCTTTTAAAATAAATAGCTTTAAAATAGTCTGGGCTCTTTGAAATATACTACTAGTTTATAAATGATAACTTTAAAAATAATAATACTTGAAAATAATAGTTTTTTAAAAAGAATAATCCGGGCTCTTTAAAATAGTAGTTTTAAAATATTCCGGGGTGTGCCAAGTCCCACATATCGGCATCAACACATATCGTCATAGAAGCGAAACAAGTCTCGATCTTAACTAAGGCATAGTAGATCACCGCTAATCACAACTAAGTTCAAAGATTGTGAGCATAATGATGGTTATGGCATGCTAGAAGCATAAGAAGAACTAAGGAAACACGAAGGAGAAAGGATCGGAAAACGAGCGAACGAACCGCGCGGGCAGGGGAGCTGGCGCGCTCCCCGCGCGGTTTTATTAAGAAAACCGCGCCAACCCCGCGCGGGTTTGTCACGGGCGTCGTGACGTTCGTGTCGCGCGCTGCTCGCGCGCTGTTTGGCTAAAGGGCGCGCCAAGTACGCGCCGACACACCAGAAACGATGGAAATGGCGGTTTCCGGCCATTCCACCGATTATGCCCCCATTTAGGCCTATCTCTACCCTTGCCTGGTATGTAGATGAGTCCCCAAGCTCCTCTTCTCAACCTGCAAGCTTCCAATCTACAATTCCAAGCCTATATTACAAGAATCCAATCCAAACATCAAAAATCAACTCCAAGAACATGATTTCTTCATCATGAACCCATTGGAAGCTCAAAAACTGAAATTACTCAACCAAAAGCATTACCTTAACTTCCAAAACTGATTTGCAACTCCCAAGCAAGGATTTAACACAAATTCCAAGCCGATCTACAAGAGTTCATCCCAAAAATTGAATTCCCGTCACCAACTTTCATCACTTCCACAACCCACTCAAACATCCTCAAAATCAAGTGTTGAAGCTAGGAAAATACTTACCAAAGCATATATAAGCAATCCCCCAACTTGATTGGAGCTCAAACTTGTCAATTCCTTCCCGATGGCACCATTTTTCTCTCTTCCTCCACAAAAACGGGATGAGCCCTAAATTTCTAAGTGTTGGGTGCAAATGAAAGGTCATGGCTGATTTGGGGGTGTTTTGATGAGATGTGGGTCGACCCGGGTTGGCAAAAGGGTCGGGTCGGGTCGGAATGTGGGTTAAAAGGTTTACACTACTTGTCTTGACCACATTGCACCCATTTGAGCACTTGACTCTTATTATTTAGTGAGTTGAACTCACTTATTCCCCCACTTAAATCTTCATTCCCTACAAAATAATCCACATACTAAGTCTTTTGTTAATTAACCATAACTAAATTAAATTAATTATGAGTTAATTAAATCGGGGTGTTACAATCTCTCCCCCTTAGGATCATTCGTCCTCGAATGAAAAAGTATGGATTAAGGTCATTACTTCACTGAATTGGAGTCAAATCCAATTCAGGATAACGCCCAGCCATGCTTTCCTCTGTCTCCCAAGTGGCATCCTCTACGCTATGTCTCGACCAAAGTACTTTCACCATTTTGATCACCTTATTGCGAAGTACCCTTTTCTTTAGTGTCGAGAATCGCCACGGGGTATTCTTCGTATTCTAGGCTGTCATTCAACTCCACCTCCTCCGGTTGTATAACCTTGTTAGGATCCGAGACGAACTTCCTCAACTGAGAGACGTGGAAAACGTTGTGCACCTTTCCCACCTCAGTTGGCAATTCTAACCGGTAAGCGACCTTCCCAATCTTTTTAGTGATCTCATAGGGGCCTATAAATCTGGGACTCAGTTTCCCCTTCTTCCCAAATCGTCTCACGCCCTGCATGGGTGACACTCTCAAAAGTACCCAATCTCCAATCTCGAATTCAATGTCTCTCCTGGACAAATCAACATAACTCTTCTGACGATCCTGAGCTTCTTTCATTCTGTCTCTGATCACTCGTACCACTTCCGTGGTCTGTTTAATGAGTTCAGGACCCATCACCACTCGCTCTGAAGGATCACTCCAACACAAGGGCGTCCTGCACTTTCTTCCGTATAAGGCCTCGAAAGGCGCCATACGAATACTCGCATGATAGCTATTGTTATAGGAGAACTCCACCAAATGTAGATGTTCCTCCCACGATCCTTGAAAATCCATCACACACGCCCCTAACATATCCTCCAAGGTTCTAATGGTCCTTTCGGTCTGTCCATCAGTCTGAGGGTGCCACGCAGTACTCATACTGATCTGTGTCCCAAAGGCTGTCTGCACTTCCTTCCAGAACCTAAACAGGAATCTGGAATCTCTGTCGGAAATGATTTCTCGAGGAATACCAAAACGTCTAAGCACTTGTTGGATGTAAGCGCCAGTGAACTGTTGCATGCTCCAGTTCAATCTCATTGGTATAAACACAGCACTCTTGGTTAGTCGGTCCACAACTACCCAAATAGTATCAAAACTGCTCCGTGTCCTGGGTAGCCCGGTGACAAAGTCCATAGCAATGGACTCCCATTTCCAAGTAGGAACATCCAAAGGTTGTAATAAGCCTGAAGGTCTCATATGCTCGGCTTTCACCTTCTGGCAAGTGGAACACCTAGACACAATTTCTGCCACTTCCTTCTTCATGCCTTTCCACCAATAGTTTTGCCTCAATTCTTGTACATCCTTACTGCTTCCGGATGTACGGAGTAAGGTGTGCAATGTGTTTCCTCCATAATTTTTCCTTTCAGCGCCTGATCTTTCGGAGGCACACACCAACGGTCCCCAAACTTGATCATATTCTTGCTATCAATCACAAAGCCTTCCGCTTTACCCTTACGAATCTGAGCTTTCAATGCATCATCTCTTGACTTACAGCTTGACTTAGTCTGAGTTCCTCGAGTAATGATGGCACCACCGTCATAGCATTCAACCTCGCTCTCGTGTCGTAAGGAACAACCACAATACCTTCCTTGTCCAACTCTTGCCTTAACTTCCAAGGGAGAGTAATTGAGTTCAGTACATGTCCTTTCCTACTTAGTGCATCAGCCACCCGGTTGGCTTTCCCTTCTATGTACTGAATACTCGTGTCGTAGTCCTGCAAAAACTCTAACTACCTTCTTTGCCTACCGCTCATCTTATCTGCAGTGTAGAGACATTTAAGGTTCTTATGATCCGAATAGATTTGACACTTGGCTCCGTAAAGATAATGCCTCCAAATTTTTAATGCATGCACGACCGCTGCCATCTCCAGGTCGTGAGTCGGGTAATTCAGCTCGTGAGGCTTTAATTGCCTGGATGCATATGCAATCACCTTGCCATACTGCATAAGCACACACCCAAGTCCTCGATAAGATGCATCTGTGTATACCTCATATTCCCCCGATTCATCCGGTAACACTAAGGCCGGAGCCTCTGTCACCTTCTTCTTCGGTGAAGGAAATCCTTGGTATCCCGTAGTCTAATCTGGCTTGATACTTAGACAGCCAATCCATTCCCAAAATCACGTCAAAATTGGCCAAATCTAGCACCACTAGATTCGCTCTGAACTCTCGATCTTTGATGATTATCTGTACATCGGGTTTAATCCACTGGCTCCGCATGAGGTCTCCCGAAGGTAGCTAACAGGGAGTTGATAAGCCTCCAGTGGTCCCATATCATTATTAGTTACGAATTCCGATGATATAAACGAGCATGATGCACCAGAATCATATAAGGCATAAGCAGGCACATTATCAACTAGTATAGTACCTACGCATTTAATAACATAAGGCACTACCTGGGGCACTTGTTACAGATGGTTAAGTCGATCAAGATTGAAATTGAACAATGGGCAACTTACCAGTCATGACATTATCTCGTCCATCTAGCTCAGCCCGCTCAATCACATTGAGGCGGCCCCCACGGCCCCTCTGTGGTCCACGACCTCTGTCTGCACCTCGTCCACGCGACGCGTTCCCACCAGAAGCATCTGAAGTAGATCCTCCTACTCGACCCACCAACTGTGGGCACTGTGGCCTCAAATGTCCTTGCTGCCCGCACTTCCAGCAGTGGGGTCCGCTTCTATACGGTAGCTGTGCATAAGTCTGAGGTCTAGAGGTCTCTCCACCGTTTCTCGGCCTCGTCTGTCTACGATGGGGTCTAATCGGCCCCCCTGACTCCCTGCGACGAGCGGCCCTCACGCGCTGCATATCAGCACGAGCTCTTTCAATGCATAAAGCCTGATCATATGCTGAAGCTAAGCAGGCGTGTTGGTTGCTAAACCCAGTCCGGATCTCAGCCTTCAATCCATCCACAAACTTCGAAACCTTACCTTCATCCTTAGCAACTAGCATTGGTACGTATGACATGAGTTCCACAAAACGACCATAGTATTCAGACACTGTCATATTTCCTGCTTGCTCCAGGTTGAGAAATTCCCTCTTTTTAACATTCATCATCTGTGTAGTGAAAAAGTGGGATCTCAAAGTATGACAGAAAACTTCCCATGAGAAGTTGGGTCTCGCCATAAGCTCACTCTTACGCGACCTCCACCAATGGAGAGCTGGTCCAGTAAGATACTGCTGTCCCACCCCGACCTTCCAATTCTCTGGGCAGTCTATATTCTCAAAGATCTCCTCCATATGATAAATCCAAACAGTCAGAGCAACCGGGTCTACTCCTCCACTAAAGACCGGCGGTTGACAATGCCTTGCTAGATGCACGTAATCCACGGGTCTGGGTGGTGGTTGTGCAGGTTGATTCGCCTGCCCCTGATACATCCCATACATAGAACTAAACATATATTGCATAAACTGAGGGTCAATGGGCATCTGTACAGGTGGCGGCGGTGGTGGAGGCACTGGTTCGTCCTCATAGTTCCAGTCATCCTCCACCTCTACAGGTTCCTCAATTGGAACATCTTCCACGTGATCATTGCCAAGTCCACCATTCTCATGGTACTGTCCACGACCCCCAAAAGCTGGCCCCTGATTCCTACGAGGCCTTCCCCTCCTCCTGGGATCTCCATCCCGGCGCGGCGGCATCCTATGTTCGTAACGTAACGAGATATTCAGTAACACTCGGTAAATAAGAATAATTCTTTCCCGAACATCGATTATTAAGTATAGATCTCCCGGAATATCCCCAAGGATTGATCCTGGTTTGATTCACAAACCACAATCCACCCCTATAGGGGACGCAGATAACCAAAAGCAATGCAATCTACAAGAATATAAGCAGAGCTAGATGCAATTCCTACTCTATATGCTTTCCCCCACACATCTCACCGCATGCTTGTGTTAGAATTCTAAGCACATACGAGCAAACATGGCTCTGATACCAAATGTAACGCCCCAAAAATTTAAAACCAAATTTCTGAGACGTCATGACAGCTTGTCGTGTAGCTGCAAAATTAAATTGATTCCAATGTCACCAAGTACAAAATAGATATAGTATAGCAGTGACAAGGGTCGAGTCCTCAGGGATTGGATTGCAACATTTTCATAATATATACAATAGTTATAAAGGGGGGTTTTAGCATTGTCACAAGATTATGATATTAAAATTAAGAAAATAGAGAAATACACAAGCAAGTAAATACCAAGATGAGTTCAAGAGCACAAGATTAAAAATATTGGTTTTTAACTTATGGAATTAAAAGCCTCTAGTTCAAAGAATGATTTGGAATGGCAATTGGAATAGATCATTGATGCATAAACATGATACAAGTTAATAAACCGGTTATAGTTGTCAGGTCCGCTTAGACAACCAACTTTTCCTTACAGATTAGACAATTAAGGTACGCCCGTTAATTATCCCTAATCAAATCAACATTTCTAGGTACGCCCATAGAAAATATTGTTCAATTGCATTAGAATTTAGAAAAGCCCGATTCAAACCAATTACTACCTACGCGGAGTAATTTCCAATTTGATTACACAATTCCCCGGGAAGGAACTAATCAACCCGGTTGCCACCTATTCAATTCAAGTACAATTACGGATACCCAAATTAAATTGGCATTCAACTATTAATCTAGACAAACATTTGGATCCAAAAACATTCATCCAAATTAATAATCATCAACCCTAAATATAGAAATTGCATAAATATCAACAAACATCAAGTTTCATAGTTCACACATTACATCATCTCACAAATTCCAAAGCCATTCTTAATCAAGTCTTTAAACTAGAGAAAATGAAAAACTACTCTAAATCCATAGAAGAGAAAACAAATGTAAAGAAGAGATATAACCAAATTGTGAATATGAAAGATGAGAACTTGATTTGGCCTCCTCTCCTTCTTTCTTCTTCTTCTTCTTTCTTCCTCCTCTCTTTCTTTTCTTCTTTTCTTTCCTCTCTCCTTTCTCCTTTCTCTTCTTCCTCTCTTCTCTTCTTCATTCTACCGTCCTCTCCCTCACTTTTTATTCTTGCATTTTAGTTCAAATGTCCCTTTCAATCTTTGTTCTTTTCTCTTTTTTCTTCTCCTATTATTTTTGTTCTTTTCCTTCTTTTTATTCTCCTACTCTTGTGCATGGTCCCTATCTTCAATAATGTAATGGCTTGGGCACATGGACTTGGGTCTTCTACCTAGTCATGGCCATGACTAGGGAAGTCATAGTTGCATGTCTCTTTCTTTCTTTTCCACTTTGTTCAAATTTTTCCATTGCCATGCCATTTTCCTACAAACAATAAAACAAACACAACAAGAGTAAAGAGGTACCAAAACTACCATAAAATCATCCAAAATATATATCATTATCAAGCACAAATTCACATTATCAAATTCCCCCACACCTAAAGTATGCTTGCCCTCAAGCATAGAGTCAAAAGAAACCAAATTAAATCATAGAGAATTTAAAATCAACAAGTCTATTCAAGTACAATCAAATTAATCCAACATCAAACACATTAAGCCAACAACTCCCAAGGATAAAGTAAATGCACTCCTCTCAATATCAAGTGTGGTTGAACAAATAAGCACTCAAGTGATAAATCAAAATGACAATCCATAGGCTTGAAAGAAAATCACATTTCCCATGCAAAGATATATTATCCAACATTAAGAATCAAAGGGTCTTTCACAAAGGGTAATAACGGGGCCATGGTTGGGGTAGGAAGAGAAAGGGAATAAAAAGGATAAAGTGAATGCAAGTACTTCCAAAGAGTCATCATAGAAAATTTCATAGCACATCATGGTTGCCAAACCAAAACAAAACCATAAGGTTCAAAAGAACAAAAATTACATCTATTCTATCCTCCCAAAGTTTTTCCAAAATAAACAAACCAAAATATCATCTATATACAACTTCCAAACAATCCCAAAATTTCTCAAGCAATAAACCAAACAAAAACAAAACTTGCCAAACATATATCCCCTTTTATTTTTATTTTTTTTTTTTTTATTTTTTTCTCTTTTTTTTTTCTTTTTTTTTCGTGGGCTTCAATAGCTTAGACATGTTTATTAGAGGAATTCAACAATCTGAAAAGTGCAGACGGAACTTCAACTCTATGTTCATAACACTGAGGTCAGAGGAACACATGTCAAGCTATATCCATCCACTGCCATTGTATTTATTTATTTATTTTTAAGGGCTGTTTTTTTTTTTTTTTTTTTTTTAGGGGAATATGTATATACAAAGATTCCACAAATCATTCCAACAAAAAATCCAACAAAATAGCTTGAGAATCCCACAAACCAATTTCTAAGCTCTTTTTTTTTATTTTTATTTTATTTTGCAACCAACACAAAAATTCAACCATAATGACTTATGAAAGTACTTCAATCACTAGGGTTCAAAAGCAATGGTATGACAAAAAGAAAAGGCTTAATAGGCTAAGGGTTATATATAAACAAAGAAAATGGATATAAGGCTCAAAGTAGTTTACTAGGGATAGAAGTATGGGTTAAGGCCAACAAGAAGGCTAAAAAGGTTTATCCTAATGCCCTTATCATGTTCAAAATATTGGATTCAATCAATGCAAGTTCAACATGTATAATCATTCAAATTCTAGAATGTCAAAATGATTACCACATAATTCACACAAGAAAGAAATTTCCAAAAGCTTGAGATAAGTGTATTTTTCTTTTAGAAACAATCAAGCATTTTGGAAAGAGGCTCAGATTCTCACATGGTTCACAAAATAGTTGGCTTCACATGTTCAGTGTCAGAAATCATCAATCATACTCAAAAGATTTGTCAACTTAAACCTCATAGACTCAATTCAGTTACCTATTCACATCAAATTCACAAAACAATTTACATAAAAAAAATTCAAATAAAACAACTTGAAATTTTATTATTATTATTATTATTTTTTTAAATTTTAAATTATTTTATTTATTTTTTTATTTATTTTTTTTTTTAAATTTTAATTTTTTTTTTTTTTTTAACAGAAAATGGCAAGCAATGCAAAGATACTTACTCCCCCACACCTAAAGTCTACATTGTCCTCAATGTATTAAAAGGTGAATAGAAAAGGACTTCCCTGGAACTCATAAGGGGTTTGATGGCACGGCATGGTGGAATGTTGAAATGCTTGAACAGGATTTCTTGACATTTTTAAATCCCTGCACACAGAAAACTTCCCAAGCAGTATCATTTCTAGACAAAAAAATTCCTTTCCAATGATAGAGAAATTCCACATCTTGCAAAACATATTAAGCCCATGCTCTTTTCACAGTTTCCAATTCACACAACAACAAACTTTGTCACAATCAATTTCAATATTCAATCAACTCAGGGATATCACAGTAAATCCAGAAAGTCTAGAGCATATTTTTCTTCCAATTCAACCAGACAAGAAAAAGCAACAATTACCATTGTCCACTACTTGCAAAAATTGAAATGAGATTACCAGTATAGGATGGGGCGGTGAGGTTGGAGGTGTGGAACAGGAGAGGGAGTTGACCGGAACAGGAAGGATGGGGCGGTGAGATTGGAGCTGTGGCGGTGGCTGTCCGACGGCGCGTGCGGCTGGAGAGAGACAGAGGTGTTCGCGAACAGGGGGAAGACGGGGCGGCGAATGGGCTGAGGACGGTGGCGCGTGGTGGTGGCTCGCGGCTGGGGCGAGGCTGTCGGATGACGCTCGCGGTGGCGGAGGTTGGTGGTAGAAGGGAGACAGAGACGCGACGGGCGAGATGCGTTGGTGCGGCGGAGCTCGCAAAGCAGCGCGGCGGCGGATCTGTGGCGCGCGGAGGGGCGGCGATGCGGTGACGGGATGGTGGCGGGCGTGGTCTATGAAGGGGCGGCGGGCTGCTAGGGTTCCGGCGTGGTGGTGCTCCGGCGAGCGAGAGAGAGAGAGCGGGCGTTCGACTGAGAGACGACGGCGGGGCTGTCGACGTTCGCTGGTGACTCGCGACGGAGAGAGAGAAGGGTGGCGGCGGAGATAGGTGGCGAGGGAGATGGGTGGCGAGGGAGATGGCCGGATTTGAGGACGACGGGGTGGGCGGCGCGATGGTGATGCTGAAGACTGAAGATGCTGGCGGCGGCGCTTCTGGCTAGGGGCGGCGGGGACTCTGACGGCGGTGAGGGTGGAGGCGGCCGGAGATGCGGAGGGTGGCCGGCGGCGAGCGGGCGGGAGGATTTGGTGCTCCGGCGGAGGGTGGCCGGCGGTGGTGCTCCGGTTGCACTCCGGTGGAGAGGAAGAAGATGGTTGTGGTGGGTGGTGGGATTTGGGGAAGAAGAAAATAATTGATTTGGATGAGGAGTAAGTAATTTGGGGAGTATTTGTTTCAGTAAACCATTTAGGGATTAGGCATGGGCATGACTAGAGAGCACTAAGTTTGCTGAAAATTGGTCTTCAAAACAGCTTGGTAAGTGGCTCTTAATCATGGGCATGAATAAGGGATGTGTACCTTTCTGGAAAATAAAGTCTCAACTCCTTTTTACACAGCTTGGGAGATGCAACTTGGTCATGGCCATGAATAAGGGCTACCTGCTAGTCTGGAATTTGGCCTTCAAAATAGCAATTGTCATGATCTTGGGCATGGGCATGATTAAGAGGTATGTTCCTTCCTGAATTCAACTTAATTAATTATATATATATATTATTATTTAATTATTATTTTTTTTATTATTTTTTTTTAATTAATTTAATTTTTTTTTTTTTTAATATACTAGTTAATCATGCTCATAACTACCAATGGCCTTCTTCACTGAGAATTCCCCTTTCACACATCACCACTTGTTTCTTGATCCCAAATTCCATCTTCACATCTACAAAATCATTGACAAAAGACTATTAGATATCAAATTTAAACCAAAATATATTCATCAATATAGCAAAATATATAGTATTAAAATAGTTAAATTGCTTGGGTTGCCTCCCAAGAAGCGCTTTGTTTAAAGTCCTTGAGCTAGACTTCTTCCAAATTTATCTTCCAATTTGTGCATCAACAAGGGACACCAACTCTATAGGCTCAATTGGAAATCCCTCATAATATGGTTTGAGACGGTGCCCATTGACAACAAATTTCTTCTCCGTCTTCAAGCTTTGAATCTCAACTGCACCATAGGAAAATACTTTAGTAACAACAAATGGTCCAATCCATCTAGAACGTAACTTACCAGGAAAAAGTTTAAGTCTCGAATGATATAAAAGAACTTTTTGGCCAACTTCAAAACTTTTTCTGGAAATTTGTTGATCATGGAAGACTTTATTTTTCTCTTTGTAGAGCATAGCATTGTCATATGCCTCATTTCTTATTTCTTCCAGTTCTTGAATTTGCAATTTCCTTTGGATCCCGGCCTCTTGAAAATTCATGTTGCACTTTTGTACCGCCCAAAATGCCTTGTGTTGTAACTCCACAGGTAGATGACATGGTTTCCCAAATACCAACCTATAGGGTGACATCCCTATTGGTGTCTTGTAAGCTGTGCGGTAGGCCCATAATGCATCATCTAGTCTCAAGCTCCAATCTTTTCGATTTGGTTGGACCGTTTTCTCTAAAATGGACTTGATCTCTCGGTTTGACACTTCTGCTTGTCCATTGGTTTGTGGATGATATGAGGTTGACACTTTATGCAAAACACCATATTTCTTGAAAAGAGCTGTGATGGTCTTGTTGCAAAAATGAGTCCCTCTATCACTCACAATGGCTCTTGGCATCCCAAACCTAGCAAATATGTTAGACCTAAGGAAATCTGCAACCACTTTCGAATCGTTAGTCCGGGTGGCTTTAGCTTCCACCCATTTAGACACATAATCCACAGTCAAGAGAATATACAAATAACCATGTGAATTAGGGAAAGGACCCATAAAGTCTATACCCCAAACATCAAATATTTCAAGAAACATCATAGGAGTTTGAGGCATTTGATTACGGGAAGAAATATTACCTACTCTTTGACATCTATCACATGACTTACAGAATATATATGCATCTTTGAATAGAGTAGGCCAAAAGAATCTGCTTTCTAACACCTTCTTCGCAGTTCTTTGAGGTCCAAAATGTCCACCACATGCCATAGAATGACAAAATGCTAGAATGGATTGAAATTCACCTTCATCAACACACCTTCGAATAACTTGATCAGCACAACGTTTCCAAAGGTAGGGATCATCCCAAATGTAGTATTTTGCATCACTCTTAAGCTTGTCTCTTTTTGCTTTAGGCCAACCTGTAGGAAATTCATTAGTAACCAAGAAATTGACTATATCAGCATACCAAGGAGAAATAACAGAGATAGAAAGAAGTTGCTCATCAGGAAAGGATTCCCGAATAGGAATCTCATTAGGTTCAGTGATTATACGACTCAAATGATCAGCAACTAAGTTCTCTGTTCCCTTTTTGTCACGAATTTCAATGTCAAATTCCTGTAAAAGTAAAACCCATCTAATCAATCTTGGCTTGGCCTCTTTCTTTGTCATCAAATATTTTAATGCTGCATGATCAGAAAAAACAACTACTTTAGTTCCTAAAAGATATGATCTAAATTTATCCAAAGCAAAAACAACAGCAAGCATTTCTTTTTCAGTTGTTGAATAATTTAATTGAGCCCCATTCAATGCTCGGGAAGCATAATAAATGACATGGGATGCTCTTCCAATTCTTTGTCCCAAAACAGCCCCTACAGCAGTGTCACTTGCATCGCACATCAACTCAAATTGTAGTTCCCAATTTGGTGGTTGAATCACTGGAGGGGTTGTGAGATGTTCTTTCAACTTGTTAAAAGCTTGCTTGCATTGATCATTGAACTCAAATGGCATATCTTTCTGCAGCAATCGAAACAATGGTGCTCCAATCTTGGAAAAGTCCTTGATGAATCGCCTATAGAAACCTGCATGGCCTAAAAATCCACGAAGTTCTCGCACAGAACAAGGATAAGGTAGAGCATCAATTAAATCAACTTTGGACTTATCTACCTCTATACCTTGTGATGACACTTTATGACCTAAAACAATGCCTTGTTCAACCATAAATTGACATTTTTCCCAATTCAACACAAGATTAGTTTCAATGCATCGATTTAGAATCAAAGCCAAATTTCCTAGACATTCATCAAAACTATTACCATGAACACTAAAGTCGTCCATAAATACCTCAATGATTTTCTCAACATATTCAGAAAAAATGCTCATCATACACCTTTGGAATGTGGCTGGGGCGTTGCAAAGTCCAAAAGGCATTCTTCTATAAGCAAACACTCCAAATGGGCATGTGAAAGAAGTCTTTTCCTGGTCCTCCGGTGCTATTGCAATCTGAAAATACCCTGAAAAACCATCTAGAAAGCAATAATAAGCATGTCCAGACAATCTTTCAATCATTTGATCAATGAAAGGAAGAGGAAAATGATCCTTCTTTGTTACACCATTTAGCTTACGGTAATCTATGCACTGTCTCCACCCAGTTTGCTTACGAACGGGAAGTTTCTCACCATCTTTGTTCTCTTCAACAGTCACTCCAGCTTTCTTCGGGACAACTTGAACAGGACTCACCCAACTACTATCTGAGATAGGGTAAATGATGTCCGCATCAAGTAGTTTCATGACTTCCTTTTTCACCACCTCAGTCATAATTGGATTCAACTTCCTTTGAGCTTGTCTGACTGGCTTGGCATTCTCTTCTAGTGTGATCCTGTGAGTACAAAAGGAGGGATCTATGCCTCTTATATCTGCTATTGTCCATCCAATAGCCGTTTTGTGATCTCTAAGCACACGAACCAATTTCTCCTCTTGTTCGGTTGTCAACTTTGAAGAGATGATCACTGGCAAAGTCTCTTCATCACCCAAGAACACATATTTCAAATTCTCTGGTAAGGGTTTCGATTCCAATTTAGGTGCCTGCATCACAGATGGATATAAACGTTCATTAGTTTCAGGAATAAAAATTGGAACTACTTCGTACCTTTGTGGCTCTTGAGGAAGTGAGTCTAATTCTTTAACAACTCTTTGTATTTTCTTGCTCACAGCTATCTCCATTTCATTCTCTAGCTGGTGATGTTTTGTCAAAGCAATTTCCAATTCATCCTTGCTAGCTAATTCAAATGTTTCCTGCACCAAAGGATCAATAACATCAATAGAGTACAGAGCTTCAGAATCATCATGATGTTTAATAGCTTCAAAAAGATTGAAATGAATTTCTTCTCCATCAAATTCCAAGGTAAGTGTGCCTTTCTTCACATCAATCTTTGCTCCTGCAGTGTACATAAAAGGTCTTCCCAACAAAAGAGGAGGTGGGTTAAAGCAATGAGCATCATTCATGTCCAAAACATAAAAATCAACAGGAAATATAACATCATTAACTTGCACTAACACATCTTCAAGCATACCATCCGGATAAGCATTTGTTCTATCAGCAAGTTGAATAATAATTTCTGTTTCTTTCAATGGACCTAGATTTAGGGAATCATACATTGATCGTGGCATAACATTTATCGCAGCACCTAAATCTAACATGGCTTTGCTCACCTCTTTTGCTCCAATTTTGCAAGGAATTGAAAACATACCCGGATCACCTGTTTTAGGTGGGATCTTTCTTTTTATGACTGCAGAGACACTCTCACCTGCTATTATGTGCTCATCTCCCCGAAGTTTCTTTTTGTTGGCACACAATTCCTTCAAGAATTTTGCATACTTGGGGATTTGATTTATAGCTTCCAAAAGTGGAATGTTCAACTCAACTTTTTTGAAGATTTCAAGCATCTCTTTCCTTTTGTCAACCTTTGGGGGTTTCTTTAACCTGTCAGGAAAAGGAGGTACTTTAGTTTGATATGAAGGAATTGAATTAGAATTTACCTTGTTAGAAGTTTCTGCCTCCTTTTCAATCTCTTTCTCAATTTGTTCTTCATTTTGCTCTTTTGAAATTGGATGTGGACCTTGAACTTCCTTTCCACTCCTCAAGATCATGGCACTCACGTTCTTTGGGTTTGGCTCGGGTTGAGCTGGCCACTTTCCTTTCTCTCGAATTTGCCTAACTTCCTCAGACACTTGATTAATTTGGCTTTGCAATTTTTCAATACTTGCCTTCGTGTCTTGTTGAAATTGCAAAGTTGATGTGGCCATGGATTTCACCAATTCTTCCAAAGATGGACTTGAACTTGTTGTAGCTTGAGGTGGTTGCCTTTCAAATTGACGAGGAGGGTGCAATTGTTGTGGTGCTGAAGATGGATGATTTTGTTGTTGATGTTGATTGCCATACCGAAGATTTGGATGGTCTCTCCAACCTGGATTGTAGGTATTGGAATAGGGATTATACTGTGGACGTCTGTTGGAATAGTCAAGTGCATTCACATCCACCGGTGTATCTTCTTGGAGAGTTGGGCATGCATCAGTTTGATGTTCTGGACTTGTACAAATACCACATGCCTTTACCTGGACAGTTGGCTTTATACTTCCTGTGGCCATTTTTCGAACAAAGCTTGTCAACTCTGACAGTTGTTGTTGCATTGTTTGCATTGAAGAATCACTTGGCATATTATTTGGCATTGCATCCCTTGTGCCAAACTGTTGAGTATTCTCTGCCATTCGACCAATCAACTCCCAGGCTTGTGTTGGAGTCTTATTCACCAAAGCTCCTCCACTTGCAGCATCAATAATGTTTCTGTCCATCAACAACAAACCATCATAGAAGTATTGAATTAACAATTGGGGTGGGATTTGATGTTGAGGACATTTAATTATAAGCCTGTTAAACCGCTCCCAGTATTCATGGAGCGTTTCACCTGATTGTTGTTTGATGCCACATATTTCCTTCCTCAAATTTGCAGCTCTTGAGGCTGGGAAATACTTCTCCAAGAACTTTCTTTTCATGTCAGTCCATGTTGTAATGCTACCTGCTGGGAGATAATAGAGCCAATCTTTTGCACTCCCCTTCAATGAAAATGGAAATGCCCTTAATTTGATTTGTTCATCTGTAACTCCAGGGGGCTTCATGCTTGAACATACAACATCAAATTCCTGGAGATGCTTGTGAGGCTCTTCACCTGCAAGACCATTAAATTCGGGCAACAAATGGATCAATCCAGATTTTAATTCAAAGGGAGTTTCGTCATCAATTGTAGGAAATGTAATGCATAAAGGCTGCTGTGTTAAGTCAGGAGCAGCCAACTCCCTCAATGTGCGGTTATCTTCAGCCATGACAATGTTTTTTTCTTCTAAAGGTTCTGTATCACTTCCTTCACTACTGGAACTAGAAGTGTCCAGCTCTGTAGCCAATGATAAACCAGAAGTTGATGTAGAAACTTTAGATTTTTTTCTTAACTTGGCTTCCCTTGTCAATCTACGAGCTGTCTTCTCAATCTCTGGATCAAATATCAACTCACCTGTACGAGAAGAACGAGGCATAAACAAGGAAAATACCAATTAAAACTAAAAAGATAAAAAAAAAATATCACAGAATTTTTTTTTTTTTTTTTTGGTTGAACGCCAATCCCCGGCAACGGCGCCAAAATTTGACAGCTTGTCGTGTAGCTGCAAAATTAAATTGATTCCAATGTCACCAAGTACAAAATAGATATAGTATAGCAGTGACAAGTACAAAATTATTTCTATCAAATTAAAAGAGGTTATAGATAAATTATTGAATCCAATATATTTTATGAAGATGGTTGATATTTATGTTAATCATCGCAAATTTATTTTATTATGTATATATCAAATAATTTATTACCATATTGGCCACCTTGAATAATTTGGAAATAGATCCCGGCTGCTCAATTTAAGTGCATAATTCTTTGGATTAAATAATAATAGAAAAGGATGATGGGAAAATTAATATGCCAAAAATATAGTACGGATTAAATCTAATTTAGCAAAAATATGTATTATTAATTATATGGTAATAAAATCATGATGGAGAAATCATGATGGTAATAAAATACTACCTTTGTCTCACCGTTTTTGTTACGAATGAGTTTTTGGCACTATTCACTGTTTAAGTTTAATTTGAACTTTTATCATAGCTATATAAGAAAAAACATAGTCAAGTGAGATCTTGTTAGATTCGTCTAATCTTGTAGTTTTAGACAATTAATTTTTTATAACTTTTTTTTGTAGACAATTTAAGTTATTAACCGTTAAAAACGTTAATTGGCATGCGTGTCGGAAGCCTTTGTAACAAAAACAATGAGACGGAGGAAGTATGTATGTAATATGTATTAATTATTTATTTGTTCAAATGAGATTTGCGGTGATGGGGAAAACAGATGCAAAATTTTTACAAATGGGGATGATGGAGGGAAATGCAATATTTAGGGTTTTAATTGTAACGCCCCAAAAATTTAAAACCAAATTTCTGAGACGTCACTGCCGTGTTACCTCTCTTAAACTGTTGGCCAATCAATTTAAGATCAATAACACGTAGCCAAGTAAACAGGAAGCCAATGAATCATAATACAAATCCAGAAAGGAAACCTCACATCATAACAGACGTCCGGCTTACAAGCCTTATTCATGCGACATAACAGTCGACATAACAGTCTCATCTCAACCTGTCAGAGATATTAAGTAACACACGAGACAGAACATAGTGTACCGATCAGTATCACAAGCAGTACGAGACAAGGTAATAGAGTCATAGCATATTATTCAAGACAAGCACATAAGTCCACAACATGCAAATGCATCTCTAGGTAGATCACTCATCCCCAAACCCCACATCGTGCTCAGGCTCTGCGTCCTCCCCGGGAATATCTATACATGAAAACATAGCAAGGGTCAGTACAAGGTACTGAGCAAGAATAGAAGAATCGGCATAAGGGGAAACAAGAATTAACTTGATTCCCTAGAAGTATATTTATACATATAGGTGGAGATATATTCCGTTTTTAAACATTTATTAGGCATAACATAAAAATTGAGCAGAGCAAATAAGTAAACATCACACCGTCCCATACCGGTGCTTCAACCACTGCAAATAAGATGAATGATGGATGATGAGATGAAATGTTATGACCTAAGATGTCTATCTACCCTAAATGCAACACATAAGCATGTCTAGCGCGCACCTAGGTACCATGGTCGGTATTCCCTCCCATATAAGGGTCCACACCCCTTAATGGTCGAGAGACATACCCACAGTGCCCCCGCCGCGGACACTAACAGCTGAAATCGTGGCTTACGGCAAGCGGGTCAGGCTAAGGGTCATGAGCCCTTTCTAGCCAAATACAGACTAGGATATAAATCCTTTTCAGTCTCAATGCCCCGGGAAAGATACCATTATGCCCAATCGGAGACCGATTCGTAAGCATAGGGTATCCTACCCGCGTAGCATTATTTTTCAGTCTCTACATATCATCACAAATATTCACATATCATCACAGATATTCAGATTCAATTCAATCACTCATCTCGAGTTAAGTATAATCCGTCCTTTTCAATCTCAATATATCATCACAATTATTCACATTCAATTCAATCACTCATCTCGAGTTAAGTATTTTCTTTTAAAATAAATAGCTTTAAAATAGTCTGGGCTCTTTGAAATATACTACTAGTTTATAAATGATAACTTTAAAAATAATAATACTTGAAAATAATAGTTTTTTAAAAAGAATAATCCGGGCTCTTTAAAATAGTAGTTTTAAAATATTCCGGGGTGTGCCAAGTCCCACATATCGGCATCAACACATATCGTCATAGAAGCGAAACAAGTCTCGATCTTAACTAAGGCATAGTAGATCACCGCTAATCACAACTAAGTTCAAAGATTGTGAGCATAATGATGGTTATGGCATGCTAGAAGCATAAGAAGAACTAAGGAAACACGAAGGAGAAAGGATCGGAAAACGAGCGAACGAACCGCGCGGGCAGGGGAGCTGGCGCGCTCCCCGCGCGGTTTTATTAAGAAAACCGCGCCAACCCCGCGCGGGTTTGTCACGGGCGTCGTGACGTTCGTGTCGCGCGCTGCTCGCGCGCTGTTTGGCTAAAGGGCGCGCCAAGTACGCGCCGACACACCAGAAACGATGGAAATGGCGGTTTCCGGCCATTCCACCGATTATGCCCCCATTTAGGCCTATCTCTACCCTTGCCTGGTATGTAGATGAGTCCCCAAGCTCCTCTTCTCAACCTGCAAGCTTCCAATCTACAATTCCAAGCCTATATTACAAGAATCCAATCCAAACATCAAAAATCAACTCCAAGAACATGATTTCTTCATCATGAACCCATTGGAAGCTCAAAAACTGAAATTACTCAACCAAAAGCATTACCTTAACTTCCAAAACTGATTTGCAACTCCCAAGCAAGGATTTAACACAAATTCCAAGCCGATCTACAAGAGTTCATCCCAAAAATTGAATTCCCGTCACCAACTTTCATCACTTCCACAACCCACTCAAACATCCTCAAAATCAAGTGTTGAAGCTAGGAAAATACTTACCAAAGCATATATAAGCAATCCCCCAACTTGATTGGAGCTCAAACTTGTCAATTCCTTCCCGATGGCACCATTTTTCTCTCTTCCTCCACAAAAACGGGATGAGCCCTAAATTTCTAAGTGTTGGGTGCAAATGAAAGGTCATGGCTGATTTGGGGGTGTTTTGATGAGATGTGGGTCGACCCGGGTTGGCAAAAGGGTCGGGTCGGGTCGGAATGTGGGTTAAAAGGTTTACACTACTTGTCTTGACCACATTGCACCCATTTGAGCACTTGACTCTTATTATTTAGTGAGTTGAACTCACTTATTCCCCCACTTAAATCTTCATTCCCTACAAAATAATCCACATACTAAGTCTTTTGTTAATTAACCATAACTAAATTAAATTAATTATGAGTTAATTAAATCGGGGTGTTACATTAATAACTAACATGAATTAGATGTATACATTGGCTAATAACTAACAAGAATTCGATACATTTGCCTGAAATGAATTCAGGTCATCCCATTGCACAAAAAGGAGCAAGCTATTTCGCACAAAGTATTTTGATTTTGCATAAACTTCCAAGATTATCTCGATATGGATATTGAATAAAGTACCAATGCCATGAAGTTTATCCTACTTAAATGAATTTCTTAACTTTACTTTTGGCTTTGAACATAGCTTGAAGTTTGGGCTTTAATTTAGAAAATGGAATGGAAGTATGCGACATAGGCTTAATTTTCACTTGAAAATTAAGGCGTGTAGATGATGATTTTTTGAATCAATTGTTTTGTTTCTTTAGTTTTATTTCCATGTTTACTGCAGTTATGAACTGAATCTTAATCATATATAATTGCCATTTTGCAGAATCTTGTGACAAACAGAAGACTAATCACTACAAGCACATGAAAAATTTATATCCTGACATCAATGGGGAATGTGGTTGGCTCTATTTCATCTGGATTTGCTCAAGTTATTAACAAAATTCTTGGTCATCCCCTCGAACCCCTATCTGGAAAAATTGCAAGTAGAAATACTTTACCTATACTTTCATTCTACTTCAAAATATAAATGCTGCATTTATTAAACATATACATAAAGACCAGAGAATTTTATCCAGTGATGATGATAAGATATTGAACAAATGAGGCATGACTGGACAATGTAACTTTCCTAGCCGTTCCAAATGCTATGTTTGAATGTATTGTAGCCCAAGTGGACATTTTTTTTAGTATCTGAAGGGTAACTATTTCCGTGCTGCAAAACTTTTATTGAGGAAGTTTGTTGCGAAACCTTTGTTGAGGAAGTTTGACAAGGTTTGGTTTTTTGATATTAGGAATGGTCTTATCGGACAGGCTAATAAATTTAATCGTCATTGATATATCAAAATCTTCAAGTGATGTGCTATGATGGATTTGTTAAAACGAATGTTTGAATCGAAGTTTTGCTCCATGATCCGGATGATTACATATTGTTTGATGAATTTTATTAACCGCTTTATTATTTATCTTTTTCAATGAAGCATTGTTTGATTCCCTAAATATTAGTTGTTTTAAAATGAATCTTATACTTGATTGTCGCGATGCCAAAAAATATACAGGAATTGTAAGTGCATTACATTTATTCTTAGGTTTTTTTTTTAAGAAAAAAGTTATAAATTTTAAGAATTTAAATGAGGTTAAAATTAAAGAAATCATATCGTGCACACTGAATTTTGAAAAATGATACTTATTTCCTTTTTCATATAAATAAAAGTAAACTTTATAATTGATATTATTGAATTAGTAGTCCTGTATATGGTATAGCTTTATATTGATTTTTTATCCAGGCTTACATATTCGTTGTGACTGATCTGTTCTAGATAATCCAATTTATAAAACTTATGGGCTATGAAACTGTTTTTTTTTAATGATCTTACTTGCTGATTTAAAATTTAATTGTATTTTGTTTTAAAAAAAATTTAATTGTATTTAAAAACATATTTATTCCATAATCTGTATTCGATGGAATTAACAATCGCCAATTTTAAATAAGCTATATTTTGTTTTTAACATGCTGGTAATGATAAGGGCAATTTTATTCCTGTGATTAGTGACATAAAATTGTCAAGCAATTCATTACTTTTAGAAATGCTATAAAGGAATGTAGGACGTTATTAGAATATTTTTTTTTTCTTTTTTAGAAAAAAAATTATTTTGTCATATTTATTACTTTTACGCATGTATAAATTATTTTCTTTAGAGGAGTCGGAGCAAAAAAAACAAATAGGAAAACTTTGATATTCCTTCAACCTTGACAATTAAATGTCAGTTTTACAGTTAAAACTTTCATTCCTTTAATCTTGATCAATTTCTTATTCATTGCTTTGATCATTAACTATTTTACGTTATACATTTTCTTTCATTCAATCGCGAGGACAATTTATTCTTTTGTTGAATCTCTAAATAATTTTTTATTTGATATTTTAGAAACTTTTCTTCCCGCGCATCGCGCGGGCGGGTAATACTAGTTTAAATAAAACGAACACATGTATAATACTATAAAACAAGCACACATATCAAATAAAATCATTACATATATGAGTAAAAACTAGCACATACATCAACAAAAATCTCATACACATTAAATAGCACTATCTCACTCGTTTAAATAAAATAAGCACATATATAATATAAAACAAGCACAAACTATGGGTAAAAAACTAGCATATACATCATCAGAAATGTCACACACTTCAAATAAAATCAATTCACTTATTTATATAAAACCATCACATGTGTAATATAAAACAAGCACACACATTATACAAATCCAGCACATATATATACATGTCAGTAGCACAGACATATATGACGTGCATCAATTACTTTAATTATGAATTATTATTTTATGGAAGGTATTAATTACTCCATCTGTCCCAACTAAGATGTCTTGTTTGACTTCTGCACACAATCCAATGCACATTTTTAATCGTTAATATCTCAAAATATATACAAGCGAAAATTATGTAAAATATATATTCTAAAACTCGACTATTTTCTTCAAATATATAGTTACAATAATATTAAGTCAAAGTTGAACAACGAACAGTATCAAAAAGTCAAACAGGACGTCTTATATGGGACGGAGGGAGTACTTATTAAATTTAGTTTTTAATATTGGCACGTATATCTTCATTAAAGAATTTTTTCAAAAAATTGACAGGTTTTTATTACTCCATGATTTATGTATCAATTGATGGACAGTGCATATCTTATTACCTTAATTCCTTCCACCCACAAATGGTATATTTTGTACAATCCTTCCGCCTAACACATACCGTGTGTGAAACTATCATATGCAGCAGGGGCTGTATATAGTACATTCAGCCCCCTAACCGTTCCCAATTTAATGATTGTGTAGTTCTAAACTCTTGGTTTGTAAACTCATACTACAACGCAGAAGCAAAATGCTGCTATTTACAGCGGTTTCAGAAATAGCTGATTGAACACTATTTTAAGTTATTTTATCTTTCTAAATAAGCTAATTTATTTCAATTTTCCTTAAATAAGCTAATTCCGTTTAGCTGTTTTGCCATGGCATTAGGCTCTGTTTGGTAAATAAGCTAAATAAATTTAACCTATTCTAGTCAATTTAAGATAAACTAGCTTCTTTAAAAGACAAATAACTTAAAATAGTGTTCATAAACTATTTTTGAAACCGCTGCAAATATCAGTATTTTGGAATTAGCTTATTATAGACAAAAAAAATTGCATCAAAACTGCCAAACAACTAATTTTAACTAATTTAATTTATTATTCAAATTACTCACATAATCAATTAATAGCTAACAGCTAATTCCCAAACATACCGTTAATTATTACATTTGTAAAACACAATAATCAATAATTTATTTTAATCGGCTTTCCGATTTATTTTAAAACTCACATCAAAATAATAACTAATAGTACTTCTTTTCATTTGATTAAAATGTTTTTTTAATCTTTTATTGGATTTAAAAGTCAAATTAAACGGATTTGCTCGACAAAAAAAAACAAAAAAAAAACAACATTAAACATATTTCAAATATTTCCCTACAATATGTTCTTTTGGTACAGTTGACACTCGATCGTGGATAAAAGCGAAAACTAACAACTTTACATGCAGAAGAGAGAAAAGAGAAGAGGTTCTAAAATCTAGAAAACAAAAGCCAGGAAAATCCTTAAACGTGAGAGGTTGCACCTCATCTCGAGGGAATACCTAGATGGTTGAAAACTTCACCGACCTAGCAGCCTCCTGCCCAATAAATTAATAACAACATTCTCCTCTCAAAGCACATGATAGAAGGCCAACATCGAAGAACTTTGAAAGAGGAGACGAGCCATGGAATCGGACACACACAACCAATGGGAATCATCCATACCCTCCTACATAAGGCTAAGAGCCTCCAAAGAGTCCGAGTAACAGCATTCCAAGACCTAAGAACCTCTGAACCCCATGTAAAATCCCATGCACCTCTATAATCGGATTCCTAGCCATCCCAATAGATCATGCAAACCCCTCGACCTAGCTTCCACCCCTCTCCGAATCACCCCTCCAACCATAAGGTTGGAAGTTAGGGGATATGACCATTGGATCAAGTCTCCATCCTCACTTTGAATGAAATTATTATACAACGCTTATAGATCCAAATTCTAACAACATTGCATCATAAAATCAATAATACATAATCATGCATTGTAATTGCTTAAAGGACCAAAACTACACAACATATGGCACAAAACTTAATGCTCTTGGAAACGAGTCACACAAGGCCACCTCAATCACATTATCCAAAAACATATTAAAAGTATTTTGGACCATCTCCATAACTAGAAGTGCATGCCTAAAGAAATACTAATGCATGTCATTAATGAAGGGAGTGAAAGCTTATGAGGCTTAAAAAACACAATACAACATCCAAATGCAAGGTGGGCGTCACTAGTTGTCTAGGGGGTGACAAGCTACTTTTTGTAGCTTTGTTATCTCTCAACCCATTTGAGCTTACCAAATGGTCAAATAACATCCAAGCCTGCTAAATGAGTATTAAATGTACCACATTGCATATATATTGAGATGCCCATTTACTTATAAGGATAGGAGCCACTCCACCATTTGTCAATAATTGATTTTGAATTATAACCTCATATTGATCATCTTTTCAATATGGTATCAGTCATAGGTACTCAGTTATGTATCTCTTCGTTTCCGAGATTACTATCATTTCGAGGAGTGTTAAGTTGTCTCACATTGGCCTTTCCATTTGTTTGCCCCAATTTTCATGAACCAATTGATAGAAGGATTCAGAATATGGCCGTCTCGATTATTTTTTAAGTCAATTTTTTTTTCTAAAAATAAAAAAATCATGGACCATCATAGTGTTGCCTTTGTTTGTCCCAATTTTCAAAAAAGCTGTAGACGCTCGATTTGTTTATTCCTCCGGCAAGAAAGCATGAAGAGGTTGAAAACGAAAGGAAGAAATAAAATTGAGTTAAATTGGATGAGTGCGAGTAGACAAGTTTGAAATAAAAAAGAAATAGTAAATATTAAATAACTCTACATTCATTTATATATCAACATAATAAATGAATTATTTTACGCATCTTTAGTGCCATAATTTTTTTTTTTTTTAAATAATCAATACATTGTAGTATAAACTTACATTGTAATTATCAACTAATAAAAAAATATTGAAGTACTTCAATATTTATTTTTCTAGTAGCATTTAATATTGATATGAAATTAAAGAAAAAAATGGTAAATGAAGAATGAAACACAAGTTAGTCATACATACAAGGGGAAATGTGAGCCAAAGGAGATTGGTCGAACCATTGGCGGATCCAGGATTTTTGCAAAGGTAGAGCTGGAAATTTGAGCGATGCTGCGGTGGTCGCCGGGATGAAGGCCTGTCCACGGAAGACAAGCATCTTGCTGCAAATTTGGAGTTGAGTACGTAGATTGTAGACTGAAAGCCGCCGAGCAGAATAAAGAATGGAAAAGGTTGGAGTGAGTAGACTGAAGACAAACACCTTGCTGCAAATTTACTATGAAGTATAATCTTTTTTTTTTAAAATTTTATTTTAGGAGGGGGGCTGGAGCCCAATCAAGCTTTAGGCTAGATCCGCCCTGGGTCGAACCTTATGTTGATATGATAAAATTTGAGATGAACAACAATAATTTTTAATAAAAATATAAATTTGTCTCAAACTTTCAATTAGATATGTTTTACTTTTTCCGTCTCATTCAATTTGTTATATTTAACTTTTGTTATTATTTATTATTCAATTTTGATTCAAAATTTTTTTTACAAGAATATAATGAAAATGATTGTCAAGTATCATTTTTATTCACAAAAAAATGATAGTTAAGTATTGCATAGTTTTATAACATACTCCATTATATAATTTTTAATTGTATATATTTTAAAATATTAATTATTAAATAAACGTATTAACTGTACTTTTAGATCAAATATGACATGTTGAGTGAGACAAAAAGTGCAAATTTTTTTAAATACTCTTATAAGGTGTTTGTTAATTTATTTTTAATTGTCGATATTTAAACATATTTTTAACCTTGAATTTCGACAAATAGAGTGAAGCACCTGCAATTCACGCGGCCTCGATAACTATTACGGTAAAAATGATTTTTTAGTCCATTAGCTTTTAAAAATATCCAAATCGGTCCGTTAGAAATTTTTTGCCCTATATGGTCCGCTACATTTACTAATTTTATCCAATTTGGTCCTAATTACTTAATTAAGCTAAACTTGTTGATGTGGTGCATAAGAGGATCGAGTTGGACCTCCACCGTGGCATATGAAAAATTGCATTCAGTCCCAATTGCTGGAGGTAATGGGAGAGTGGTTGCTGATGGGGATGCAATTGTTGTCTTCCAATTAAGAATTCTTGGTGGCCGGAGATTTCGCCGCCGCCGGTGCCTGGGTTGTGCTGCTTTGCCGGAGGCATGGAGAGGAGACTCTGGTCTTGATGCTGAGGAAATGACATGGGGAAGAACAATGGAGGAGTATGGTGCTGGTTCATCATTGCCTGTGTATTGAAGATGGGAGGTTTTGTTTCTGCGAAGAAGAAATTGTGCCCAAATTGTTGGAAAGGGATTTGAAATTAGAGTTCATAGTATTTGATAAAATTGAAGGATTGGAAAAAATACCAATTTTTTCAGCGATGGATCTGTTGCAATTGGGGAAGATTGGATTTGCGGATGCCCCAAATTGGTCTCTGCCAAACCCTAATTGATCGAAGACGCCAAATCCGGTGCCGAAATCGAACTCCGAGACGGGTGCGCCGCCGGAGGCGAGCCCAGTCTGGAGGGCCTTATTCAGATTTCCCATGGAAGGGTCTTCCACATCACCCGCTGGAGAATCGACTGCTCTTGCGTCGGGGACGACACCGCCAGCGACTCCGACAACACGCTCTCTCAATCCTCCATGGCGAATTTCTCCGCCGCGCCGGCGACGGTGCTTCCGATCTCGAGAGATGGAGGAACGACAGGGAGGAGCTCGGAATCAGCGCCTCCGGCATTCGAGCTTGTAGCAGTAGAGGACTCCGACATATTAGTGTCGGAAACTGCCGCCACGCCGAGAGATGAAGACAGCGTTGAGGATTAAATTTTTGCAGAATCCAGGAAGAAACAATTTTTATCCAAGAGAGCAGAGGAAACGGCGGCAGTGTTGTCGAGAATCAACTCCAAATCGAAATCGAAAACCCCCTTCCCGTGAAAATCAGAGGGCAAGAGCATCCCGTGAAAATCGAATGCAATTTTCTTCTGCCACGGTGGAGGTTCAATTCGATCCTCTTCTGCACCACGTCAACAAGTTTAGCTAAATTAACTAATTTGGACCAAATTGGATAAAATTAGTAAATGTAGCGGACTATATGAGACAAAAAAATTCTAACGGACCGATTTGAATATTTTTGAAAGGTAACGGACCAAAAAATCATTTTTACCATAACTATTACCATAGAGCAGACGCGCCAATGGCCAAACAGATAGAAGGGCAAAATGGTCTTTTTAGAGTGGGTTGCATTGCATTTAGTCAAATTTGATTCGTTGTAAGAACAAAAACGAAAGCCATTGTAACAACAAACCTGCTTCAGTTGCTTACCCCTCACGGTTCTTCCACCCTTATTTATCCCTTCCTCATCCTCCTGCTTCCAACACTTTCCTCTCTGCTCCCACTCTAATTTCCTCCTTTTTCTTGTTGTTGAATCGGCTCGCCGATAGATTTTTCACCGGATTTGCTTGCTGAATTTTGAATTTTGGGATTTTATAGGTGTTCCGACGGTTGGGGATTTGTCTTTTGTGATCATATACATATATCAGGCACGGAAGGTGTTTGTGTTTTTGCCTCTAGGGATTTTCCAATTGATGGCGAGCAATTCGGGAGCTGCGAAAAGGGACGATGAGCAGCAGATGGAGTTGCCTCCGGGATTCCGATTCCATCCCACGGATGAGGAATTGATCACTCATTACTTGACGAACAAAGCCATCGACAACGATTTCTGCGCCGTGGCCATTGGAGAGGTGGATATGAACAAGATTGAGCCCTGGGAGTTGCCTTGTACGCTTTATGTGATCCTGATGGACTTAATTTTATTTACTGATTGTTTGGATTCTGTTGTGCTTATTGTTTCTTTGCTGTTTGTTGATGAAGGGAAAGCGAAATTCGGGGAGAAGGAATGGTATTTTTTCTGTGTGAGGGATAAGAAGTATCCCACAGGGCTTAGAACAAACAGGGCCACCCCAACAGGGTACTGGAAAGCCACTGGAAAGGATAAAGAAATTTTTAGGGGGAAAGCCCTGGTGGGGATGAAGAAAACTCTTGTTTTTTACATTGGGAGGGCTCCTAAAGGTGAAAAATCCAATTGGGTCTGCCATGAGTACAGATTGGAGGGGAAACTGTCTGCTGACAATCCCCTAAAGGCATCCAGGGTAATTGATTAATTGCAAATATATATACTCCTGTATGTATTGTGTGTTTCCATGATTTTTGCGCTGTTTCAGGTCAATTACTATTGCCCTTTTCTTTGCAGAATGATTGGGTGATCAGCAGGGTGTTCCACAAGACATCAAATGGGAAAAAAGTGCCCATTTCAGGGCTGATGAAACTGGATCCTTCAGGAAATGAAGTGGCGCCACCAATACTTCCACCATTGATGGATCCTCTGCCGCCAGACACCGGAGGGTCGAATCCAGGCAAGCCAGAATCCGGCCACGTGCACTGCTTCTCCAACGAAATTCCTCCAGGCCCTCAAAAGATCCAGGACGATTTCCTCGCCTGTCTCGCCAATCCCATTACCAATCCCCTGGATTCTTTCCTAACCGCCCCCGGAATCCCCTGGGGACAATTCCCGCTTAATTCCCAGACCGAAAATGAATTCCTGCATCCGGGCTGCTCGGGGCCTCTCCAAGACAACTCCATTCTCAGGACTTTTCTTGCCACTTATGGACAGGACCTCAATCAGGGATTCAGGAAAGACAAGGACATCATCAGTGTGTCACAGGACACTGCCTTGAGCACTGAAAACTCATCTGTTGTGTCCAATGTTGAAATGGGGAAGAAGCCATTGGAAGAATATGACAATCCTGCAATTGGCCACCAGGAATTTAACAGTCTCTGGAGTTACTGAAAATCATCATATGGAAAAGGTGAAAAAAAACAAGCATATGAGCATATTTTCTACTTCAATGTCATTGTTTGTTATTATTGTTGTCAAAAATGACCAAAAGATTATTGTGTAATGTGTTCATAGGATTTAAATACTAGAGTTTATTACTAAAGGTGTATGGTTGAAACTGGGGATTGTAGAAGTGTCTGACTTTGAAGTGGAAGAAAAAAATGAGTATATATATAATAAAATACTAGTGATGTCCTAACAAATTCTGATTGGTGGAAGATGATGTTTTGGTGAGTTGGCTAACCGATTTATATGTTCTTGTTTTTATTGAATTATTGTATTATAATCATTGTAAGTATTACATCATTGGATTGTTGGAAATCAGATATTGATCACTTGCCCTTTAATTTAATTTATCCTGGTATTCTTTTGGGATTTATTTATTTTACTAATTGGAGGCTGGAAATCAGTACCCTTATTTTTTAATACTGTGGACTTATTCTTGTTCTCTGCAATTATATCTTAGGTTTTGCCAATTGGCTCCTGTCCAGGATATGCATATGAGATATCATGTGTGCGTGTATATACCACTACCTCCGTTCTCATATAAGTGAACCATTTGCATAGTAGTAACTACTCATTGGGTAACTTTGAATAATTTTTTAGACATAGTTATATAAGAAAAAACATAGTCATATGAGATCTTGTTAGATTTATCTAATCACATAGTTTTAGAATATCAAATTTTTATATTTTTTACTTATATACAATTTGAGTTATAAACATTTAAAAATGTGTCTTGGATTGCGTGAAATGCAGGAAGAGTGCATTTATATGAGGACGGAGGAAGTATATAATTATTACCAAGTGAATATCTTCCTATGTCGTATGTGGTGAATAAGTATTTGGCACAGGCAATGACCAGCTTTGTCATATTTGATATACCAACCTACTGATTGATAGACAAGAGTTTCTCCAATTCCTATATTAAGAAAGTAGCAAATCTTAGTTACCCGATTTATAAATAAATTAGTGTATCTTTAAAAATAAAAATAAAAGAAGTGTGTGATGGTGCAAACAAACAAAACAAGCAAAAGTACAAAGTTCCATTTGAATCTGCCCTTGGACAATGGAACATCCTAGTAGGGTGTCTACACTCGGACAAAAGAATAATACTAGTACTTCATTACTCAAAACATATTGTCTTACGATTCCAATAAAATCATATTTAACTATTTTTTAATAATTATAATTACGATAATATTAGATTAAAATTGAATAAGAGTCAATATATTAATAACGCTATGGGACGGACGACGGAGTAAAAATTTGGGGCAAAAGATGTAGTAATTGTTTCCAAATGCTAGAGTTTAAATTTTAAGAAACATAGTATAGTATAAACAAAGAAAGATAAATATCGTGTTCAGTACTAGAAAAATTTCGAATTCGGTTGCTAAAACTGTGATCGCTAACAAATTTTCGTCGTAAATTCGATCATTAACTTCTTTAGTGATCGAATTTTATCAATTTTTTTCGGTGACTATAACAAAAAATCCTGATAAAGAATTTGTTTATTAAACATAACAAAATATAGCAATTTAATACTCCCTCTGTCCTATTTAACTTGTCTTGTTTGACTTCTGCACACAATTCAATCCATTTTTTCAATCGTTAATATCTCAAAATATGTACAATGAAAAATTATGTAAAATATATATTATAAAACTACATGTTCATACGATTCTAACAAGACCAAACTCGATTATCTTTCCCAATATATACTTAAAATAACATTGAGTCAAAGCTGAACAATGAACAATGCAAAAAAGTCAGACATGACATGTTACCTAGTAAAGAGGGAGTAACTTTATTTGAGTGGATCATGATGAATGGTCTCTCTCAAATCTTTGCTTGCTCTGGGCTGTACTACTGTCAACCTGTCATTCTTGATGTCAAATACATGGACTGTTTCTCCTACTTTAGTGAGTGTTCCTACATTTCCTTACATTTGGTGTAATGGTGTCTATATATGAGCAACGAAATGTCTTATTCTGCCCAACTTGTAGTGTTTGATTTTGCAATGGTTGGTCTTATTGCATACCTTGTCATTTTCTTCTGTTATTCCATTGCCTCACTGGTCACTGGGACTCTCCTAATGCCCAATTAAAGGGTATTACGTAGCTGGGTAGAACCTCAAATCAAATCCAGTTATGGCTATTGATATGTCAAAAACCAAGATACCTAGCTAGACTTTGTTAATTTTGAGTCTTCACACGATGTCTTTTAGTCGTGACAATTAGTTTGGTCGAAATAGTGTTTAACTTGCTCTGTGTTCTCCCCGAAGTGTTGACAGTATTGTTTTCTTTTTTTCTTTTTTTGAATATTGAAACTCGGGTGTGGTAAGAATGTGTAGAAACCCAAGACACACAAATTATAAATGGATAAAGATGATGGATACGGGGATAGGTGAAGAATCAAACCCCCAACCATAAGATTTTGGAAGTCATGAGACTTGACCATTAGACCAAGTCCTCACCTCGTGTTGAAAGTGTGGTTTATGATAAAGTCACAGTATATGTGTCATTACACCATGCATGTCAAAGGTTTAAACAATAGTAGAAGATGGATTAAGCGAATTATATATGATGCAATTCTTTAAGCGTAATTTGTGCGGCATGGACACCCACTACCAATTTTCTAGTCTATATAAGTTGTTTAAAAAAAAATGGTAGGTGCCATGGCTGGGAAAATATCGGAAATTGGCAAAGAATTGAAAGTGGAGAAAAGGGAGGGACCAAAGTGAGGGACATGTTTCAAGATGGTGTTGTGCTTGGTTCAAATAGCTCGCTGAACTATTATTAAACTCCGAACCATGTTCCGAAGGGGAATAATGGCAGTGATAAGGCTCGGGTGGGGATTTGAACTCCCAATCATAAGATTGGAAGTAGAAGACGTGAGGCAAAGTCCAAACCCTAGTCCTCCCGTCCAGCCTCATTCTTCATTCTCGTCATGCCTAACTATATATATATGTAGTGAAACAGATATTCATGAAAGTACAGGTACAAATAATCAAACCTTAAACATTACAATAATCTCAAATTGTGCGTAGTAAGATGCATAAGAAGTTGAAACATAGAAATTACCTCACCTCTGAATAGGAGACAAGTAAAAACTAGCTAGACTCCTTTGTCCCTTTTCATAAGCGAGATCACCCCAAGCACGGTTTGTGCCACAAGTTGCATATAAGCAGTCAATTAATGTTACCAATGCGAAGCCACAGGAGCATTAAAATAGTGGCGTTCGAGCTCCTCTATCCACTTGTTCGGATGATGCTCGCAATGCTTATTAACATCATCGTAGATATCAGCGTACCAGAAATCACGCGACGCTACAACATTTCTCTGCAAACGTTTGAGCATTTGATGCACCGCATCAACGTTCCCAAAGATAATGGCCAGGATTCCTTTTTGGCGCAAATATGTGACGACGTCCTCAGGTGATTGAATCAGACCATTCAAAAGGAACACGTATCTGTCACATACTTGGGACGAGCAGTATTGTGAAAGAAATGCTCGTACAGAATCAGGACTCGGTGTTATAATCAACTACAAAAGTTGGAATATCCATGAAGTGATTTTCCTTGGCACCCCTGTGAAATCTAATTCCGTGGTCACGTAATTCAGTAGCACAACGAATATTTGAACGGATAGGATACCATTCTACACCTGGCCTCATCCTCGCATATGAAGGAGACCACCAAGTCTTGTACATTAGACCGAATAGGTGGTCCACATTCTCTGTCACTACAAGAAAAATCCTGTGCGGCGACCGCACCTGCGGTCGGTGGGCTCAAGACGCGGGTCGTCCTGTAGCCCACCGACAGACCCACCGACCGCAAACCGCGGTCGGTGAATTCGTGGTAGGCTGACGGCCAGCGACCACGCGTCGAGGAGGTCGGTGGACCCACCGACCACCTAGCGACCGCAATCTGGTCGGCAATCCCCACCGACCGGTGGACCGACCAAATATTTTGGTCGGATGAAGGTGGTCCGAGGAGGTCCGGTTCTTGGCCACCGACCGGATCAGCGACCGCGCTGACGGTCGGTGGCCGGTTTAACAGAGTTCTGGCGGTTCGACCCACCGACCGGTGCGCCGACCGCACATGAGGTCGGTGGCATGCTGATACCTGTATCAGAATGGCTGTTTTGCACAGCCATTCCTGCCAAACAAACAATCCCAAACAAGAATGTATTAAATCCAAAAACCTGCTACAATAATATTCATTCAAACATCAATACCATCACACTAATTAACTTGAAGACTACATTAATACATCATCATAACAAACTCCAACTAAGTAAGTAGAGTCACACCAAATCCATAACAAACTCCAATCCATAACAACTCCAATCCATAACAACTCCAACTAAGTAGAGTCACACCAAATCCAAACACAAAGCACATCCAAGCTTAACAGAAATCCCCAACAACACCAAATACATAAAAATGCAGAAACGTCAGTGAACACTAATATCACCTCCACCGGTGCCACCTCCAAAGTCATCATCCCCATCACCACGGTCTGGGGATCGAGGCCCTCTAACTCCAAGTACTCTCTCTAGCTGCTCAGCCATAGTCATCTGTGTCTGGGACAGCTTCTCAACTCTATCCATGTAAGCCTCAAATTGCTCCTGTGTCACAAACTGTGAACTTGAGGGGGGGGGGGGGGGGGGGAGTGATATCGTCACTGGCACCGGGCCTAAAGGACTTCGCAATCGAGCCCAGGCCATACACTGCATTGCGTCTGTCATGTCCGCCAAGGACATTGTAGAATGCCTCATCGGGATCGAAGTGCGGGCCAATCGTCGGGTCCTGGGTCAATGTTTCGGCCACTGCATTGAACTCCTCCTGTATTTCAAAATGAAGAGAAAATGAGTTTGGGCAATGTAACTTAATAAATTTGTTAAAGGATGAATGTGACATATTTAACTTGGAATTGTTTAATAACTATAATTACATTAACTTGCTGTGACCGATCCCTAATCCAGTTGTCCTTTTGATGTTTTCGCGTGTGTGTATGCTCGTGTAGCTCATGAAGATGGACAGTCCTGTTTTGATCAGCTGACTGCAAAATTTAGATTTAATGCAATGTAAGAACAAACCTCATATGGAACTACAAAATTAAAACAAAAAAACATGGTGAAAGCTTACTAATTTTTCCTTTGTGGCCCGAAATGTCTTTGGTCCAGCAGTGTGCGTCGGGAGGGCTGGTGCATCCTCGTGTCCCCGGCGCCTGTTTAGTTTGCCCCTTCTTGATTTTTCCTTAAAAGCCGCTGAATCCCATATACGAGCCCAATTCTGTGCAACCAGCTCGTCTGATGGCATCGGTCTTTTCTTACTCCTGATGTCAAGCGTGTAATCCTTGTATCTGGTATTTTCAAAAAAGTCATATAAATTATAATTGAACATATAATCGCATATTCAAAGAAATTTTATAAAATACCGCGCAATATTCTTCTTCTCCCACTCCTTCCGGACCGCTAATGCATGCTCTGGTGCCCAACGAGCAACTTTCTGCAGTTCACGAATGTAAACTCAATGTATTACTTAGAATAGTAGATAAATAGCTAGAACTCAATAAACAATTGCATCTTACCTGGAACTCCCCCCCAGTAGAAGTCCTTTGTCGATTTCGTGACTTTACCCCAACTGATCCCATTCATATCGGATCGCATGGGGTATATGTCTGTAATCTTCCGAACTAAGGCATTCTCGAACTCAATACTGGAAGCAAAGGAATTTAAGCAATGTAGTCAGCTATAACTACATAGACGTCCGGTGAAAAATAATGTTATAACTTCAAAATTAATTCACTTACACCCCATCCTTTGGTGCAATGAGCAGCCTCTCACGACCTGGCTGATCTTGCTGAACAACAGGAGGCCCTTCAAGTGCAGACCCCACTGATCCTAACAAGACAACAAAAAATAATGCCATATTTGTAGAATGGAAGGAAACAGTATGTAATATAGTTTGTACCTGGAGTATGAGGGGGGGGGTGTCTCTGGAACAGCAGTAGAAGTGTCAGGTGTATCAAGTGGTTGCTCCTCCGAGCTGGATGTAGCACCTGGTGTTGAAGTCATCATTAATTGAAAGATTGTAACTTAAGTGTCAAAAATATACCTGTAAGAAATTGTCTTGAACATCATGATTTTTTTGTTTTTTTGGAAATACCTGCAACCTGTCGTCTAAATGCCTGTGAAGCCCGCCTACAAGCTTCCGCGAGCTGTGAACCTGAGAAGATATGTCGAGGTCGGCTTCTCTGGGACCCTGCCCCACGTCCTGAACTCGAAGACGAGCCACCCCCACGATCGGACATCTGTAAAATGTTGATAACAAAAAAAAAATTAGAATTTACAATGAATTTTATAGTAGAATGAAAATGAGAATATATTGTACAAGATGTCACAAATTAACTACATTTCAAGATCAACATATTCGACTATATCATCTGTTAATCGCTCCCGTCTGGCTGTTATATTGGAATTTTCGATACCGAGTTGCTCTGGAACATCAACTTGGAATGCATCAGTAGGTTCTTCCCCGGGTTTCACGGTTATTACACCTCTAGGTTTGACTTTATACACGGCTACCCACTCATTCCTGCTCGCAATTGGTCTCATGGTGGGGAAGGATACATAGCACACCTGTGCCGCTTGAATAGCAAAAATGAAAGGTTCGTAGACATTCAAAGACTTAGAGATGTTGATCTCTACAAGCTTGTAGTTTGTATGAGTTCGCGTCCCGATCCCTTCACACGGATCAAACCATCTACATTTGAAGAATGTGGTTTGCTTGATAGGCAGTGCAGGATACTCTACGACTAAAATCTCTTCGATAATGCCATAGTAGTCACCATACTCAGATGATGTAATGCAAACACCACTGTTATAAGTCGATCTATGCCTGTCATGTGCCTCTGTGTGAAATTTCATCCCATTTATAAAGTACATAGGATATGATGTACACATGGGAAGTGGGCCTTGTGCTACGTGACGCATACATGGATTTTCAGGTGGATTATCCACAACATAGGTCTCAAACCACTTAGGAAAACCGTCCGATATAGCTCCCCAAATTTCTGTCTCAGTTATTTCAGGGCGTTCTTCTTGCAATTGCTCCGAGAATTTCCTATAAAAAACCAACGACCTTAAGTATCATCCAAACGGTTTTGAATATTGAAAACATTTATCCAAATATTGAAGGATTAAAGTTCACTTACTCCAAATACGGCTCGATCTCTTTGCAATTCATCAGTAGGTATTTGTGTACAGCTACCAACTCTTGTTCGGATAAACGCCTCTTCTTTGACTTTCCTTGTGCACGTCCCGCATGTTTGAATACACTAGGAAGGACTTCGTCATAAGGAATGGTGCCACCGTCATCATTCCTAGGTACATTTCTCTCTCGGGTGAAACATGCTTCTCAAAGTAATGAGAACAAAAAATGGAAGCCTCCCGGACCATATATGCGTTGCAAATACTACCCTCAACATGTGCCTTGTTGCGCACAGTTCTCTTCAATCGATTCAAGTACCTATAGGAGATTATTTAACGCAAATTATCTTATAAGGAAAGGAAAGTAAAGTTTTTCATCGACGGGAAAGACATAACGTTGAAAAATAGAATCTACCTTTCATAGGGGTACATCCATCTGAACTGAACAGGACCGGCAAGACTAGCTTCGAAAGGTAAGTGGACGGGCAGATGTTCCATACAGTCAAAGAAGGCAGGTGGGAAGATAGTCTCCAACTTACATAAAACAATTGGAATGTCTATTGCCAACTTCTCTACATCCGCAACTTTGATTGTCTTCGCAGTCATGGTCCGAAAAAAATTGCTCAATTCTGTTATTGGTTCCCACACACTTTTCGGAAGTAGCTCACGCCATCCAACCGGTAGAAGACGTTGGAAGAATATATGGCAGTCATGGCTTTTCATGCCAAACATTCTATGTTTGTTCATGTCTATGCACCTGCCCAGGTTTGATACACAACCGTCTGGAAACTTTAACCCTCCAACCCATTTCAAGAATGTATCTCGCTTCTCCTTACACATCGTATACACTGCTTTTGGATATCTGCCTCGTAAAAGTTCTTAATCATAACATTATCATCAGGGAGTGTATCAAGGATGAGTTGGCATAATGTATCGAAGCACCTCTCTGATAAGTTGTGTTCGGCTTTGATATTTAACAACCTTGCAACTGTTGACAACAAGGTCATTTTCTTGCAACCCGGCCACAAGTCTTTGTCTGCGGCCTCTAACATACTGTAGAACAACCTCTCTTGCGCATTGGGTTCCTCGGGTTGCCTCGGTTCATCATCCGGAGTGCGTGGAGTAGTGTCGGGAATACCAAATCCCATTCCTTCGCACACCATTTGAATGTAATCATTCTCAAGAGCACTCGCAGACGAAGTGCCAACGTCATCAGTATCGTAATACCGACTAAATTGGTGTGGCTCTCCGTGACACGTCCACCTTTCGTAGTTAGGGACAAATCCATGTGCTTGTAGATGATACTTGATGTCATTGTCAGTTTGATAACATTTATTCTTACATTGCCTACACGGACACCTTAATTTTCCCTGGGACCTATCGACATTTGGGTTTCGATGAGATATACGCAAGAAAGATTCAACTCCTCCTATAAATTCGGAGGTGAGTACTCCAATTTCACGACGACCGCGGTACATCCAACTACGGTCCATCACCTACAAATATGGCAAGATGCCACTAAAGGGAACTAATTTTCATCAATACATTGTGATCATTTAGTTTCCTAACATTTAAAGAATTTAAACTACTTTTGCATCAATACTTTTTTTTATGTGTTCATTTAGTTCCCTAACATTTAAAGAATTTAAAATACAATTTATCATACTTAATGTTATGTAAGTTAATTTATACTTCATAACAAAATGAAAACTACTCATGCATCGCTCTTAGTAGATTAAATAGGAAGCTTAGTTAATTTAAGTCTTATAGATTTACTGTATAACAATAGTAAAATATATTACCTTGTTATTGATGAGATTTATGAGAATCGACCGGTGAGTTGTCTACCGCTTTCCAACTGAAATCCCAAATGTGTCTGATAATATGAAATTTAATGTTAAAACCAGGAACAAGAATAAATAAAATAACCATTTCACACTTAGACTCTTCCAAGATGTTCAATCTCCAAAGCAAACAACCCACATGTGCAAGACATATGCAAGTGAAATCAAAATGAACTCCTATACACCAATTTTAACAAATCCATTATAAATAAACTTTAAAACTTCACAACTTTCTCATAAAGACTCCAAATTAGACAAGTGTCACCATCCTTCAAAAAATTAAAAACTCACACTTAGGCTTATACAATTTATTCAATCTTCAAAACAAACACCATACGACATTCAATCCTAAATAACCCAAAAACAATTTATAACAAATGAACAAGAACAACACATAAACTTCAACACTACATCCAATACGACATTCAAAACAATTTATAATTCCAAACCATATACCATCATTCAAAAAAACAAAAACAATACCAAATTCACACACCATTATTAAACTAAAACAAAATGTAAACTCCAAACCGTACATAACATAGAGTAGAACATCGAAAATGATTAATTCAAATCCAATACTAAATCCAAAACCATTCTATAACACAAAGTTCAACTATTATACACCAATTTCAACAAATAATAACAACTAAACCAATTTCAACAAATAATAACAAATAAACTTCAAAAGGACATAACTTTCTCATACGAACTCCAAATATAGCATATCATATATGAAAATTTATCTACTCGACGAGAGAAATATGATTATGTGTTCAAAATTTATGAAACCCAAAAAATCAGTTCGTAATGGGGCAAAAACAGGTGCTGCCAGTTTCCGGCAAGTTTGAATTTCGGTTCTTCCCAACTTTTGCTCAAGACATCATTAAGAAATAGCATTGGTACATCCATCTAAATCAAAGTTAATTCTCCTTGCACATTTTAGGCCAAAAACATATAGTACCAACTATATTCAAAGAACAAATAAATGCAATACCGAGGCCACAATTATGTGAGCAACCAAAATCACACACGAATGCAAGTACGAAGAGCATAGTTGTAAGAATCGATTACCTCAATCGAGGCTCGAAAGGGAAGAATGGTGGCGGCACTTGAGGAGCGGCGGCGGCGGTTTTTCTGGCTCTGGACAGCGGCGGACGACGTGGGGGTGGCTGCGGCCGGCGGCGGGCGAGGTGGAGGTGCAGGGCGGCGGACGAGGCGAGTGAGGCGGCGGACGAGGCGGAGGTGCGTCGGACGAGGCGGTGGCCGGAGTCGCACGCGAGTGAGGCGGCGGACGAGGCGGTGGCCGGAGTCGCACGCGGGTGGAGGTGCGTCGGATGGCGGCTCGAAAGGCTTCTCCGACCGGCGCTCGAATGGAGGCGGCGATGGTCGCCGGAGATGGTCGTGTGGGGGTGGTCGGCGGAGAGGTGTTGAGAGAGTGAAATTCGCGTGCGTAGTGTAAAATGAAGAAGAAAGGCGCCTGCGCCATTTACCCCGATTTGGGGTTTTTTAACCCTAAGGCACCGACCGCAGATGCGGTCGGTGCCCCGGTCGGTCCCACCGACCGCATTATGGTAGGTCGGTGGGCCGGTCGTGGCTGGGCAAGGGGGCCCATAACGGCTCTTTTTGCACCGACCGCAGGTGGCGGTCGGTGCAGCGGTCGGTGGCGGCTACCCGTGCATTGTCGGTCGCTGGATTCGGTCGGTGGAGCGAAATTTTCTTGTAGTGTGTTTCTGTTGGATCTCCATTGTCTAAATAATCAAGGCGAAAAAGGGTAATGGCGAGCGACAATGTGCTGGACAAGAAAGACGGCATCATCTTGTCGATTTCCAATCTCGATCATTGTAAGCAAGAGCTCTATATAACATAGAAAGGGATCTGATTTTCGACACACATCAGATCTTGAACTATTTGGGACAAAAATCCGTCATATTTAAAAAGGGGATTGTCTCTTTCCCTGAGATCATCGTAGCTGTGTTTCCTTAAAGAAGAAGCCATCGAGAAGCAACATTTCGACAAACGTATTTGTGTCGAAGACATTAGCATCATTCGCATAGCAACTGCGTGCTCGTTCTTCCAGTGATAGTATCACGACGACAACCTATCCAAAGTGGCCTCCCCTCATCGTTGCAGCAGTTGTTTTAGATATCTAGGAGCATTTAGAACTCGTTTGGATGGAGGTCACTGACGAATTCCAGTCGTTAACCTCTTTAGTGTCCGAATTTAATAACTTTATTTGAGTGGATCATGATGCATGGTCGATCTCTCTCAAATCTTTGTTTTTTGCTCTGGGCTGTACTGTCAACCTGTCATGCTTGATGTCAAATTAAATAGTAGATGGACCATTTCTCCTAGTTTAGTGAATTCATACATTTCCATACATTTGGTTTAATATGGTGTCTGTATATGAGATGTGGTGCTGGAAAAATCATCTCACATCAATTACAAAAATAGGCCACTACAAGGACGTCGTATTGTAAAAAATAGGCTAAATAACTTTGTAGTGATCGACCTATTTTTCTATTTTTACAATGCGGATATAGGCCACTACAAGGTCATTTGACCTATTTTTACAATGCACCATGCTTGTAGTGACCTAAAATCAAAAGTAAGCCCTTATAGTGGCATATTTTAATATTTATTCCTATAAAATGAGCAATCTCTTAGGATATCCAACTTGAAGGTCAAAGTTTGTTAAAGTATCACACATTGGAGAAAAGTGTAGGTTTAATTTATACTCAATTTCTGAGTCAATTCACTTATTATTAGTCGATTTTGAATTAGCAGTTTTTGTTCTTTGTTTAGCAAAGTTTATTCATCAGTCTTCACAAGTCCTTTGCTTGTTTATTCATCGATTTTGAAAAGTTTTTGTTCTTTGCTTGCTTGTTTGTTATTGAGCATGTGTTTGGTATTTATTATATTTTTTAAAATGTTTTTTTTATATGTCTTCTCTGTGTAATAATATAACATGCATAATAGATCTATAAACCCTATTTTTATTTAATTAATAATAAAATAAATCTATAGAACAAAAAAGCGGATGAACCATAATATGAATAAGTGTGAATTGCAAACGTATAGGAGTATATAATTTTTTTAGTTGGGGCTTAGCTCATTAATCTTCAACCACTCAATTGGGGCTTAGAACAAAATTTACTTTTTCTAAGACCTAAACCACTTAATAATTTCTAGAATTAATCCTCAATCAAGATTCCATCCATAATTTTGGGGTATTCCCTTGGTAGAATAATTTAGAAGTGTTTGTTTGGTGGGGTATGATTGAATAATGCTGTCGAATTTCTGTATTTTTTTTTTTTTAAGAAAAGAAATCTCCACCATACTATTTTATGTTGCAAAAATAGGAATATGTATTGGATTCAAATTGGGTTCAAATGACAACGTGCATGATATGTAATAATATTATTGCATACATATCACAATTTTTCCCAATCCGCCACATTGAGCATGAACAAGGGTTTCAACATAACAATTCAACCTATATTTTGGAGCATGATATAGATAATTTGGTTTGAGAGTTGAATCAATACATGCTGAAGTGTTGAAGAAGTGCTTTGTATGTATTGAACGAGTGTTTTGTATATACTGGATGCTTTTATACAACTTATATACTACTAAATACTCAGCACACACCTCTCATCAGGTCAGCACATCAACACCTGCTAAATGTCCCTAGAGCTGTCAATTTGGGTCGGGCCCGTTGGGCCAGCGCGCTCGCAAGATAAAAAGTGTGGGGCGGGCTTTGCGGGCTCGACCCGCGGCGGGGCAGGCTTTTGTGGGTTGGGCCCGTGGCGGAGTGGGTCGGCCCGCGGACTTTTTTTTTTTACTCTTATTCTATTTATTTAATGTTAGTGAATATTTTTTGATTAATTCAAAGTCTACCATAGATTCATCAAATATATATTTAAATAATTATTTCGGTTACTTATAAAATCAAATAGTCATATTTTTTAATATTTCTCTTCTTATCTATATTATTCTTCTTATCTATATTATTAATGTTAGTTTTTTTTGTTTTTTTTTTTTTAATCTCACTCATTTAGTACCCTATCAAATCCCTAAAGTAAATTATGTGTTGCAGCATGATACTAGTTAGTTGTACTTGACTACTTCTTGTCATTATGAGGTTGGTCTCTCCCAATCCAAGTCCGAGTACCACACCAAAATCAAGTCATGGAGTATTAATTATTTTTTTAGTTAAATTTTTAAAATCAACTACTAAAGGTAATTTATAGTAAAATTTTAGATCTATAAATAAACACTATTATATTGTAAAATAAATAAATCATATACTACCTCTGTATTTTTGGGTTTGCACCATTTGACACATATACGCATGCAATACACATTTTCAACTATTAACAACTTAAATTATTATACAAAAAATTATAGAAATTTGATATTTTAAAACTACAAGTTTAGATGAATCTAACAAAATCTTATTTGATTATGTTTTTTTTCTTTTATAACTATGATAAAATTTGAGACAAAGTTAAACGATGAACAGTGCAAAAATTACCTATATTACAAACCAACAAAACGGAGGGAGAGTAGTCGTAATATTTTTAAGATTAGTAGTATTATTGATTATCAAATCAGTTGGTCTGACTGGTATGAGGTTCTGACAACTTAAGCAAATATCTCAGTTTCGAGTCTTTGTATATGTAGAATTATTCTTTGAAAGAGTCAGGCAATGAAGTCTGAGGCAATTTGAATATATAGATTTTTTTCATTATTTCTCATTTTCCGCTTGTTTCGATTAAAATTAAAAATATTAAAATAATACTAGTTGGAGTTGGATATTCCCCATCCTTATCCTAACTCAAATTATTTCCAGGTAGATTCTCACTTTTAATGTATCCTAAAATAGAAATATTTCCATGTCCCCCTCCTCGTCGCTCCCACTCAAATTCGCATTCCTCTTCTCCATCTCTCTCGCCGGTGCCGGCGCCGGCACCTATGCCTCAACCCGCCCCAAAGCAACCTTCTCGGATCTGCTTTCCGTTCTAGGCCCTACTCACCAGGCCACCTCTGTCAACGCACAAGTGGCGCGGGATCTCCGCTCCTGCTTCAAATATCTTGCTCCCTCTAACCAAACCCTACCTTCTCGTCGATCGCTTACTGCTTCCACACCGCGTATATCGCTGATTCGGGATGGAAGGAAGGAAATTGATCAGCTGATTTTGTGGCCGCCGGATTCTATTTTGGATTTGGCTCGTCTCGCCGTTGACTCCAGCGGTGATCCTGGGGCTATTCACCGAGCCCTTGATCCAACTATCAACCCAGTGAGCCTTCTTATTCTTCATATTTACCTTTATTTTTCCTCGTTTGCTGTTTCTTCATAGTATTGATGATATTTGAATAACTTGGGTGTTTGATGGGTATTAGGTTCAGGTTTCAGGGTTTTCTAATTGATTGGTAAATATTGTGAAGTGCTTATATATATCATGTGCTTATCGTTAAATGCATAAGAGGAAATGTTTTTGGATTACAGGTTCCTGATGTTGAGGGCTCAAACGCATGTAAGTGTGAGCTCACTAGAACTCCTTACGGGAGGCGTTTTGTGGATGAGGTACACAGGGAACCTGATAATAATTTGACATGGGTTGACCTCCTCATTTTTTACTCATGTTTTGTCATCTAATGCAGTATGTTATTTTTCACTTTTGCAGGGGGTGAATTCTTATCTAGCATTGTTGTTTGAAATTATTGTTGAGCGTGGTCCCAGTGTGGGACTGGATGTATCTTTAAGCCGCTTTGACTTGTTTCACGGTCACCTTTTCATTGCAAAGGAATCAAGAAGGCTTGGTATTTTGTAAGTTGAGTGAGATGAGACAGCACTGTTACACTGTTGTTTTTATAGTAATTTGTTTTTTGAGAAATGAAACTGTGCATATGTTACATGGTCAGTAGATAGAACTATAGAAGGCAGCATTTCGAATAGTTTCACTCAGCTAACTTGAGAAAGTTATTTTGCATGATTTTCAAAGTCCAATTACATTCCCTATAAAATGCTCTAAGATTTATTGTTAGATCAATCAATCTTGAATGTATAAGAATTGTGTTAGCGTTGTAAAGATTTCTTAAATGAGCTCATGATACCAATTTTTGCAGGTTTCATGCTAAAGAGTACCCCACCTTTGACAAAGAACTTTTTCCATTCAATATGGGCTACTGCCAAGTGGGTGAGTTGGGTGCAAACCCACTGTTGGTTATCAATTATTAATAATATGAAGTATATCAACTTGTGTGATATTGGTACCAAGTGGTGCAAAGGAGGCTATTTAAGGGATGAATAGCTCTTTGCCTCTTTCAATCAATATTTATAAAGCATTTGAAGAAGCATGTGCATGTTTCATCAAGTTTTTACATTTTTTAAGCGGCAATTCCATGCCATTAAAATTTCAGTTCTGTTTTTTGTTTTGCACTCTTATTTACAAATATTGTAGGCATCATATGGAAATTGGCTGGAGAAGACTTAATTATCTTGACAGATATTTGCTTTGCGTAATGGGCTTTTATATAGTTTGATATAGAGCTTCAACCTTCTGCCTCCATTTTTATCGTCAGGATAGAAGCCAACCAAATGATCTGTATCATGGATACACTGAAATATATTTTTTGTCGTTGTATGACATTCTAATTGTGCTATTGATAATCGTCAGGATCTAATGTTTACTACGATGATTCAATAAATTTAAGAAATATTTTGTGGCTAGCACCGTTGCCTAGTACTTCTTCAAAGGCATGGTTGTCTCCAGGTATCTATTTTCACTTCTATGTAACTGAATAAATCTCTCTGATGATAATCTAATTCATACATTTTTGTTTGCAGGAGTTCTTGTTGTTCTTGACGCGCATCCTGAAGGAATCATTTATCAAGACCTCATACCTGAATATGTTAGTTGTGCAAGGACGCTTTATGAAGGTCTGTGCTTTGGTTCTAGACACTATTAAGCATATTCACATCCTGATGATTGGAACCTATAATTTAATAACAACAATCTTACATTGTTTATCAGAGTATTTTGGGGAATTAGTCGTTGATGTCAACTACCTCAATGTTGGGCACCAAGAGTCTAAGTTTCAGATCTTCATTTGCTGAGAATATGGGGGGTAAGTTGATCAATTGTCAATACAGATAAAATTATCTTATTTGGTAACCAAAATTGATGGCATTTCCTGTGTTTCATTGGCCCTAAAGATCGGATGCATGTTAAAGAGTCTCATATCATATAACTCGCCTAAGAATTGAGTAGAAGCAATAAGAAACTCCACCCTTTTTCAGCTTAGTATCTTTTAGATGAACAGAAATTAGCATTTGTGTGCTAACCAACATGTTGAAATAAGTAAATAACCATGTTTTCACTTTCCTCTTAAAGAAGCTGTGCTGAGATTATGCTTTACTCTTTGCTTTTCTGAGAATTTCTACGGGCAATTCTGATTTGATGCTACAAGAATCTATTCCATGTGTTTTTGGGTAGGCAGCGGCGATGCTACAGAAGAGGGAATCCAACTGGGGGACAAAGCTGGGAAGTTGTGAATTCCCCTTGTTCTTTAAGAATCAACTAAAGTACAAAGAAGGGGAGGATGAAACAAAGGCCAACGGTTAAGGGGCATGTTCAGTTATTTTTTTTAGTTTCTGTGCAGATTGGATTCATCATCAAGAATTTAGTTACTCCCTCCAATCACCCAAAGATTGGCCTCAGGAGATATAGGTGTGCGAAGGGAGCGCATAATTAATGAAATCATTGATGGTAGAAACTTATGCTATAGATTTGAGGGTACTTCTTGTTTATGTGTGATTGAATGTTTTCCGAATAGAAGGAAAACATGATGCAAGAATTTCACAGAGAAGAAAAGCAATGGATATGTTCGGTTATGGAAAAGATGGCCAGCTTGTATGAGCTTTGATGGAATAATTTACATTGACTAGGCATTCCTTTTGTTTATGCATGTGTACAAGATGTAAAATACTAAAATTTATATAATGAATCCATCAAAATTGCTCCATTGTAAAAACAGATATATGAATACAGAACAAATGGGGATTTTAAGTGTATGGTTCAGGAATAGATATGCTCTTCCTCACTTGAAAGATGCAAAAAAGGTGATGGTGTCATCGAGCGCCTGGATGAAGTCATCGACGTCTTCTTTTGTGTTGTAAAAATAAAGACTTGCACGTGCGCTTGCGTTCACTCCCAGATAGCGATGAAGGGGCTGAGCACAGTGGTGACCTGATCTCACAGCTATGCTATGCTGAAATATTACACTGTGTTTATCACAGGGACCGAAAAAACTGGCAGTTTTTGGGAGGATGAACACAAATTATAAAATTAATTCAAGACCAGTAGTGTGTGTATAAGTACCTGTTGGTCAAGAAAAGTAGCGATATCTGTCGGATGAACATCTTCAACGTTGAAAGAGCAAAGTGCTGCTCTGTTAGTTTTTGAAGGTGCCGGGCCATAGACATGTACACCACGCACTGAACGCAAGCTATTATATAAATAGTTTGCTAGCTCAGTCTGGAACAAAAGATAAATATATTAATCACTGAAGGACATCTTTGACGATATACACGCTCATGTCATGCAATTTAACCGTCAACACACTATACCCATTTTGTGAAACATGTAAGAAAAACGTCATCTTGCTAAAGTCAGGGCCATTTTCTGCGCCAAGCAGCCCAAAATGTGTCGTCATTTAAAAAGAACCTAACACAAGTTCAGTGGAACGATGTACAGGAAACCAAAGGATGCACCAAAATCTCTAAGCAGATATAGAAAAGGACAAAAATGCAAAGGAACTGCCATATTGAATATAGTAGAATCCCTCAGATGAATATTGTTAAATAGTCAGAACTTAAAGTCAAAGAACAATCGCCAAAAGAACATTTTCTAGGACAATGACATCCCAACGGAAAGCACTCATGGATTTGATTGAAGAGAATCCAGAAACAATTGGAAAGAAATCAGCCTGAAAAACCAAGCCAACAGCTCATTTCTTCAAATATGTTGATGCATGTCATCATAATTACCTCATACTCATGGATATTGTGCATTCCAATGCCCGATAAATAATCAATTGCAGCCCCCAAACCAATGGCTTCTCCAATTGCAGGAGTCCCAGCTTCAAATCTGAGATACAAACATACACAAGAAGACATAATGTCACCAAGTAATGATACTTTCAAAGTTCAAGTGCTGACCTAGATCCAGGGCATATCCAAAGAAGGGGAAAAATTGATGACGTGATTTTAAGTATAATGAACAATTAAGCACATTAGTGAGAACTTGTCTGTCCAATTTTATTGTAATGACTATATGACAACAGTCGCCAAGTTCCAGAAGCAAATTTTAGCTCTTATTGAGAGGCAAAAGAGGAGTCCGGAAATGATAAGTACCAGTTTCCACTTTCCAGTACCCTGGAACCAACCGATTCATCTCGGAATTCCAAGATAATACAGCATAAACATGTCCAAACTATGGTAGCAAATAAATTTTTGAATCATTGAAAAGCATACAGCCACAATTCAATCAATACATTAAAGCACTGACCTGGATGGAGGTTCAGCATAGGTGGAGTGATCCAAAAACACATCTGCTATCATTTCACCACCTCCTGAGAACAATGTCAACACATTTTAGAGGCCCACGCTGAAAATAGTTCATAAGTATTCTTATATTAATATTTAATAATAAGGTTAGAAATTACAGCAATACAGTGGAGATGGCCATTGGCCTACAGTCTTCCTTTTCATATCAAAAGTGAGAAGAAAAATCATAGAACTTGCCTAAGAAAGGAGGCATGCTTGACAACAGCTCACTTTTCCCATATAAGAACCCAATGCCTGTAGGCCCACACATCTGAATCATGTTTATTTCTTCAAGTCAAATGTTCACTTATGAGACTCGATTATTAACACATATAGAAAGAACTTAACCTTGTGAGATGAAGCAACAAGAAAATCAGCGTCGATGGTCTTCACATCAACTACCATGTGAGGAACACTTTGGCAAGCATCTATAAGCACTTTGGCTCCAACATCGTGCGCCCAACTTACAATTTGATCAACTGGGAGAACAGAAGCTGCACACAGGAAAATAAATACAAGTTCACACTTGCAGAATGCTAATACAACCATGGAAAAAAGATAAAGAAAGGGTCCCACACAGTCAAGATGCTAGACAAGGAAATTAGCAATATATGTTGGTCAACAAAAGGCTGACATCCTATTATGAGTGTGAAGATAATTTCTAATGATTCAAGGGAAGAACTGTTAGCCTAAGTTGTAAAAATTAAGTAAAACAATCTTGATTCAGATTATTTTGTTAGGACATTACTTGTGCAAATTGACCTAGATACCAAGAATATTGGGAGAATTGACTCCAACAAAATAGCAATCAGTAGTCACACCTAAAAGCTTAGATGAGGAGATGCATTGATTCTCATTTATTAATAATTCCTCCTAAATATTCCCAGTCTATTCTTTCTGGAAAGGAAAAAGTAAAAAAAATAAAATCAAGAACATCTAAGTAGAGTAAATAAACCATTTTTTGAATGAGAAATTGAGTATAAGTTCCGCAAAAAAAAGAACGAGAAATTGAGTATACTTAACAAGTACTCTCTTCTCTATTTTTCATATATTTGAAATCTCCCCACATATTCACTTACAACTTGTGAACAAAATTTGTCATAGCAAGAAATTCAGTCATTTTCTCAATCTGCAACTCGATTGAGAATAAAATCCAACCCCAGATATCTCAGTTGTGGAAATGAAATAGTATTTTTAACGCTACATTACCACCCACCTGTGGATCTATTGATAATTATTTGCTATGTCAACAGTTGACTTACCCAAAACATTGGAAACATGGTGAACGACAAGAAGTTTAGTCTGCCTTGATATCATTTCCCTTAGCTTCTCTACATCTGGCACTTCCTCTTCTGTTAGAGTTACAAACTTTAAAACTGCACCTGTCTTCTGAGCTACAATTTGCCAAGGGACAATAGCACTGTGATGTTCAGCAACGGTAACTAGAATCTGAAAATTAGATGAAGCAGATTTTAGCTAATAATAACAAAGTGATTTGGATTTTAACAAAATATGCCATTAAGAAACATAAATAAACAGGGGGAAAAAATCTATGTGGGGTTGTGTCCATGTAATCAATGCAGTACTTCACTCTTCACAAGTGCAACTTAATTCAAGTTCCCTAACTGTTTAGCATTTGCAAACAAGGGATGAAGTTAAGTACAAATAAATCACCTCCAACCCTCCCCACTTTGGTACCTTTCCTCATGTCAATGCCACCATGCTTTACTTCCCTATCCCCTAAGAACAGTGCATATATATTCCGAACCGGGTGTCAGACCTGAGATCTTAGAACCATTGTTGATTCTAATCACAATGGAACTCCCACTGCCACAACCATAGCCATGACTTGTAACACTTGAATAAATGAAAACAGTATACTTCAATTAGTACAGCAATAAAAAATTGAGATCAATTGTTGATATTTTTCCGTCACTCAACAATAATACTGCACTTCTAACACATAAATAATATCCATTCAAAGATGTTTCAAATGAAAATTCCACATTGCTGCAAGAGGTGCTTTGTTGGAATTATCAAAACCAACCAATAACAATAAAATCCCAAAAAGCATCACAAACGAAATGAAACCCTATCAAAACGACACAAAAATCTAGCTTGTTCAACTCAAAGTCTCAAACTAGTATTCACCAATCTGCTGCACTGAAAGGTCAAAGAAAGATTAAATGCACAAAAAGCAAAGCACATACCTCATCCCCCTTCTTCAAATTCGAGAGGCCCCAACTGTAAGCAACTAAATTGATGGCCTCCGTAGCATTCCGCGTAAACACAATCTCTCTGCACTCCGGTGCATTTATAAAGTTCGCAACTTTTTGCCTCGCCAATTCATATTCCTCCGTGGCCTTCGCGCTGAACAAAACAAGAAACCAATTTTAAGAAGAAAAAAAAGAAAGACCTTAATCAAAAAATCAGACAACAATAATTTCAAGCGATGAATTGACCTCAAATAATGAATCCCACGATGGACGTTGGAATTATAAGACTCGTAATAATTCTGCAAAGCCCTCAACACTGCCGCCGGCTTCTGCGACGTGGCGGCGTTGTCCAAATACACAAGCCTCTTCCCGTTCAACTCCTGCAATAAATTTCAAAAAATTTAGAGAATGAACATTGGAGTAGGAAAAAGGCAATTGGGAAAAAAACGAAACAAGGTGAATTGGTGCCTGGTGAAGGATGGGAAAATCGGGTTTGGTGCGGTGGCCAAGATTGAGGTCGGTGGAGGTCGGAGAGGGAGCGGAGGCGGCGGAGGAGGAGAGGGCGCGCGTGCGAAAGGGACGATTAGGGATGATTCGAATGGAAGGGGTGAGTCTGAAGAGGACGCCGTCGAGCGTTGTGGCCATTATCGGTGGTATGGTTGGATATTGTTGCTGCGTATTGGGTTTGGTGGTATGACCAGTGAGAAAAGGAATCGCAACAAGAAGACGGGTACAAATACAATACAAGGATGGCGGCGAGAGTCGGTGGTCGCTACACTACAGTGGTAGATATACACTTGGTAAGAGTCATGGAGAGCAACAAAACGGACAAAATGTAAATGTAAAATCCTAGTTTAGTTAATAACTTGGGTAGTTAGCCGGCAAATTAGGCTGATAGATAAAAGTGATATGAATAGCGGCATCAAATTTTGCCCAATGTGTGTTTTCTTTGTCTTGAAAGAATGTTTTGTTTTGTATGTGCTTATTCTTTTTATACAGCTCAAATAAAATTAAATACTCAGCATATCTCATCAGCATGGATCACTACTCAGATCAACACAAAACACAGATCGAGTCAGTACATCAACACTTGTTGAATTTTTCCAGTTCAGCAGTCTTCCAAATCCATGAATAGCGTATAGAATCGAGATCGTGTTTCGAATAAAGTTTTATCAGGTCTGATGATATCCCGAAATGAATTTTGTAATATTTATTACAGTAATGTCTAAGCAATGTGTTGTTGTAAATTATTCCTTCTGTTCCATTATTTATTTCTCAAAACTTTTGGACACGTAATCCAATCACTTGTTTAATCATTAATATCTTCAAATGTAAATAAGTAAATTATATGAAAAATATATATTTTAAAATTACATGATTAGATGAATCCAACAAGATCGAACTTGATTATATTCTTCGTTTAAATAATTTCGATAACATTGTGTTAAAGTTAATCAATAAACAGTTTCAAAAATCAAAATGAAACATAAAAAACGAGACGGATGGAGTATATATTTTTCAACTCTCATTTTCATCTTTTGCCTCTTTTAAAAAAGTCGAAACACAGCATTAGAGATTATTTATGAATTTATGAAATAACTCTATTGTCGTTACTTGGTTGTTTTCTCTTGCTTCGTCTTTATTTTCTTCCCTCCTCCCCCAATTTTATGTAGTTTTTTTTTTTAGCTTTTCCCTTTAACGACGCTTTTGCGTCATTGTTCACCAAAAAAACCTCTATATTCATCGAAACCAACTTGAATGTCAATAATTAATTTTCATTCTAATTTTTACTAGAGTTTATGTCGCACATTCCATCGCAAATAGCTACAGACAAAAATAGGTCACGAATTGTGATAGAAGTAGGAGTATATTCAATGGCAAAATCCATCACTATTTTCAATTTGTGACTGAAAATTTTTCCTTGGAAAAACTCGCATGTTTTGTAGTGTTCCATTTTTAGAATTAAAAGTATTATTCTCATGTAGGGATTAATTTTACCTTTTCACTCGGGGAAATAGATATGGGATGACACGTATATCTAATCTATTATACATACTCCGTTTAAAAAAGATAGTTACGTATGTAAAAATAACATTATTCTACAAATATTTTGACTTGAAGTTTTATTATAGTTATACAAGTTAAAATATAGCTAAGTAAGATCTTATTAGATTCTTCTCGTCTTATATTTTTTAAATATCAAATTTTTAGAATTTTTATTGTACCGAATTTGAGTTATCAATGGTTTAAAATATACATTGGACTGCGTGCTGGAAATTAAAAACAGGTCGCTAACTCACTATATTATTGTAGTGAGATCTATATTCGTTTTCTCATTGGTGGATATGATTATGATTTCATGAAGCATATTTCAATTATAAAAATTGAAAACTGGCGCACGCGCACATGCGGCACGGGTACACTAGATTTTGGATTTCCCCGGCCCATATACTCAGAGTCAATTTTAAATATCGGTTTCGGTATCTATATCGAATATATAAATTTAGGGAAATTTCGTAAAAAGTTTTGGATATATTTGTAATTTTTTGAGAAAACTAATTTGAGTTTCTGAGATGATGAAAATGAATATATTTCAAAATTCCTCATCGCTGTTGCTATATGAATTAGTAATATGCTAACAATACTCATTTAATGATATAATGGGGATGTTTGGGAGCCGAAGGATCCGCTAGCGGATAGCGGATCCGGAGAGAGAATTGTCTCACAATTTGCTCTCCAAATCTGCTATCTGCTAGCAGATCTGCTGACTCCCAAACATCCACAATATGCTAGTAATATTATTGATATCATGCACCATGTTGATTGATAAGAGACTTAAAATTGATAAAAAAAATTTAATTGGATGACATCATCAATATGGGTTGAAACATAAATTTTCATTTTTAATTTCTTTTAAAAAATATATTTTAAAATTTAGAAAAAAATATTTTTTTTTCAAAAAAAAATCGGAAAATTGCGGTCAAATTTCGGGAAATTTTGGATTTCGGCCGAAATTTATTTCATGTAAAATTTCGCTTCGGGGTGTCCCGAAATTATCCGAAATTTCGGTTGAAATTTCGGAAATTTCGGGGATATTTAAAACAATGCTCAGAATCAAAATTATTGAGATCGAGATTTTAATTTTGGGACACTGAAATTTTGTAAGAAAAATAGTAATATATTTTTTTATTTTTTAGTTTTTAATAAAAAATAATAATATTTTAATAAATAAACTCTATTCCCATAATTTAAATTCTTTTATTCTTCCCCATTTTCATACCATTTCGTTACACTTTTGAATTTGGATTTCCCCGGCCGCGTCTCGGATTCTTGGTTCATATACTCAGTAACAGAATCAAAATTATTGAGATCGAGATTTTAATTTTGGGACTCTGAATTTATGTAAGAAAAATAGTAATATATTTTTTTATTTTTTAGTTTTTAATAAAAAAATAATACTAATATTTTAATAAATAAACTATATTCCCTTAATTTAAATTGTTTTATTCTTCCCTATTTTCATACCCTTTCATTACACTTTTGAATTTGGATTTCCCCGGCCGTGTCTCGGTTCATCTTTATATTTTTATCTTTATCTTTATCTATTACTATCTATTACTATAATATAGAAGTAAAAGTAGTTGTCTTTATGAATAGTGATATGAGTCTAAAAACTCCCTGTACACAGTAGACAAGAGAAAACCAGCTTATGAATAGTGCCGGCTTATGAACAGCTTGGCTTCTAACATAAGATTCCTTGAAATTTGAAATCGTCTTCCCTGTCTTCCCTTTTACCTAATTTTTACAAAATCTCTCCCTGAAATCTCCAAATCTCCAACAGAAGAGAGAGCAAAGAGTGAGAGTCCCGTTTCCTTAATTCATCCTAAATCTCTAGCCACCACTACAATCTTGAATCGGGAAAAAATCTGAGAGAACTCTAATCCCTGGTCATGCTGCTTCGAAGCTATTGATGCTTGCTTCTTCAATTCAAATTTTTGAAAATTTCCCAGATGGAGTTCCATGAACCTATAATTTCTTTACTCTCTACTCCATTGTATCTCCATAAGAAAATTTCCATTGAGGTGCGAACGAAAAAGGTATTTTTCCGAACCTAATTTCTAATTTCTGATGCTTACAGAAGAGAAGAAGAGAAGAAGATGATCTTATATAACTCCTATGGACCACAATGAAAAATTGCAAGCGGATGATGGGAAAAGTTTAGAAGATGTTACCATGTATCGACAGTTGGTCGGAAGTCTTATATATCTCACGCTAAGTCGACCTGACATAGCGTATGCAGTTGGAGTGGCTAGTCGATACATGAGCAAACCAAAGAAGCCTCATCTCGATGCAGTGTGACATATCTTGAGGTACGTTAAAGGCACCATTGATTTTGGCATTTTATATAAGAAAACAAAGGAATGCCATGTGACAGGATATTGCAATGCTGATTATGCTGGAGACTATGATACGCGACGGTCGACAACTGGGTATTTGTTTAATCTTGGATCGGGAGTAGTATCATGGTGTAGCAAGAGACAACCCACAGTATCGTTGTCAAGCACCAAAGCGGAATATCGATCGGCAACATCGGCAACACAAGAAAGCACTTGGTTGAAGCGACTAATGGAAGATCTTCATCAACCAACAAATTATCAAGTAAAGCTTTTCTGATAATCTATCAGCCATACGTTTAGCAGAGAATCCAGTCTTCCATGCAAGGACAAAACATATAGAAGGGCACTATCACTATGTTCACGAAAAAGTGCTAGAAGGAGAGATCGAGATGATGCCAACAAAAACAGATGAACAAGTTGCAGACATCTTCACGAAGAGTTTAAGTAAATCCAAGTTCGAAAAATTCAGAGAAGCACTCGGAGTGATCTGCAAATCAACCATGGAAAAAAATTTGCATTGAGGGGGAGTGTTAGAGATCAATGCAAAATTAAAAGAAGTGTATTAGTGAGACTAAAAGAATATTCTAGAATATTAGAAAAATTGGGGTGTGAAGAATTATTTATATAAATGTTTAGAATAATCTAGATTAGTATTATTTAAGAATATTTTTAGAATACTCTAGAACTCTTGCCCACTCTATAAATAAGGGTGAGGCTCTTCATTTGTAATGAGTGTAGAGAAGTGGTGAGTTGAGTGTGTGGTGAAGAGTGGAGAGTTGAGTGAAGTAGAGAGGTGTGAGTTGAGAAGTGAGTTGAGAGTTGAAGAGTGATAAGGTGTGAGTAGTGAAATCTCTTGTAATTTGTTTTGTATTTATAAAAGTGTTATCATCTTTGTTTAAGTCTCTCGTTTAAGCCTTGGTTTGTTAAGTTCTTGGTGCACTTTTTAGTTATATGGTTGATGACAGCCTTTTGTGACTGTCATTTGCGTCCAATTTAGTGTCTTAATGATGATCTTTTGTTCTTAATTCCATTAATTTTTGATGAATAATCATAGAGGATTAGAAAAGATGGAAGAAGAATTAATATTGCAAAGAAGTTGGAAATACATTGAAAATGGCTTGAAAATCTGAGTTTTCTTTGTAAGTCTCGCACGCGGTGTTTCTATTGAACTGATCCACGCTTTGTCATGCATCAGGAAGTTAAGCTGGAAAACAGCAGGAAGTGGAAAGGACATAGCGAGGAAAGAAAAGGAATGGTGCGAGGGCTTGTTTCCGAAATCAGGAAAAGATTCAAGGAAAATGTGCAGATGTTGAAGTCCACGCGATGATTGTTTGACATCGCGAGGGAAGAAAATTTTTGCAAGACAGAAAGCTTTATTCATCATGGCGAGAAGCAAATTCTTTGGAGAAATTAAAAGACCTCGTCTTGTTGAGAAAGATGATTAAGTTTCTGAACTCTCGCTTTGAAGGAACTGGACAAAGCGAGAGGAGAGTTATTCTAATGCGAGCGGTTATCATCCAAGGCTCAAGCAGTTACAACACCCATCTATAAATAAGACCCTTGGGGGAATCAGCTCAGCAGGCGGGAGATTGAAGAGAATAGCTCGATTTTACTCTCCAGTCCACTTTTTAGAATTTAGTAGGTAGGTTAGGATTTAATTTTCTCTGCAATTTACTTTGATGTTCTTCAGATTTGTAATTTGATTTCGTAGAATTGTAATTCGATTTCGTAGTAGATTCCTTTAAGATTAGCTGTTAGATTAGCTTGAGGATACCCTGGGAGGAGAGTTGCTTTCGGATCGCTTGTTCATCCATCATGACGATCATCATCTAAACTCCGACTCGTTCGCTCATCTTTGCATTGTTCTAATAGCAATCAGATTTCCAGGTGTATTCGTTTTTAATTCTTTGTTATCTGAGATACAAGAAGAATGATCGGTTATCAGATTGTGAATTTCTTATCTTTCTGGTTTCTATTTCTATTTCGTAATTCTGTTTCAGCAGAGTATAAACCTTAATTTCATTATTCAATCTGAATTTTGCATCATATCTTTAATTCGATTTTCGAAGATCATAACACTTCCACATTTTTAATTCGTAAATTGTTCGTTCCAATTACGTAAGAAATTTGGATATTGTAACCGAGTTAGGTATGATCTGGCAGAATTATGAATTCACTCGATTTTCTGTCAATATTATGTTTACAGACGATAATCATAGTGTTTAATGTTTAGAACTCTAAAAGGTTTCTAGAGACCCATGCAGTGTTAATCATCGCTTGATAATCTTTAAGAATCAATAGCTTTGAGTTCATGAATTTGGATGCAAAAGATTCTATGTTCATAATTTTCTAAACGGAAATTCCAGAAGGTAGTTATGACAGTTATAAATTCTGATCATTTACTTCGAATAAGGGTAAACCCTCGCTTCATCCTAAAAGATGATGCGAGGAAATATCCAGATAGATCTATTGTGACAAAGGCTATTCAAATACTCACGCGATGTCAATCTGACAAAGCGAGAGGACCAACGTATAATGACAATAGATTTGATGTCCATTTTACAGGGTATCAATTATTCACTTTTACTTCTTATACGTATATAACCCCTATCTATAAGTAGGAATTGAGAACCTCGCCGCATTCTTACCGAAACTATCGCGAGGCATTCATTTCTTTGTATAAACAAAATCTAGGGAACATTCTTTGAATATTAGCTCCCTCCACGCTGTACAGACACAACGTGCGGAAAATTGGAATGTTCATAGTTTGAAACCCAAAATAGTTACTGCGAGCTATTTTGGACACTTATTTTGCAGAGTTATTTCTCAAATCCTTTTTCTTGGGAAAGTTATTTCCTAATTCTGTCTAGTTTCCAATGTATATTTTGGAAGCATCCTTGCCTTTTGATTAAGAGGATTCAGAACCCTCAACGTCTCTTTATACATATAATACTACATATACATATGATATTTTGGGATATTTCCCAGTATATGATGAGTAATCTTACTTCATGATTACAAATTCACAATTCATATGTGCAATACGTATTACTATTTACACTGGTACGCTGAGAGAGATGATGATATAGGTTTTCTCAATCATTATTTACTCAGGACTGATAAAGAACGAACTTGTTCTTCAGTTGGGCATTTAGTACATGTCGTTTAAAAGGGAAAGATGTTTCAAAAACCATCTTTTGTCCTAAAAATTAGTAGAGTATCAGGAAGATTAATTTCCGGGGTTCATGGTATTATAGTTATCACTATATGCTATGAGTAGGAGATTAAATATTTCTCCTACAGTCTACTAATCCTGAGTCAAATCACGGATATTTGGAACTGTTTACAGAGATTTCTCGAGCTAAATCATTTATACAAATCTGAGTGGTCTGGACAAGTCAAGGAATTTGAATAGCAATTTCATCTTGATATACTTACAAGACTATTATTCCTTATGAATACTTGCAGGAATTACTCTGAAGAAACAAGTCCTATGAAAACATTGGATGATAGATTTAAATATTAGCTTTTTCATTTGTTGTAGAGGACATCCAATACAGGATCATAAGATCAGTTTGATCAGGGTAATAAAAAGAACAACTTCAAGTTCAGATGAATATAGTATGATTTAGAAGTGACCTCGAGTTGTCAAAGGCTTAATCTGAGTCTGAAAGAAAAAGATTGAGTGACGATTCTGAAAAGCTTTTATCACAGAAAGAGTCTGACAGATCATTCTGTGATGATAGTATTCCATGATTTCAGAGCTTAGAATGTCATGACACTGAATCATAAGTACCTGTCTTGGGAAGTGATTAAAGACATGAAGATTTGATTAAGTTGTGTAAAGGATTTTTCTATCTCAATGAACTTCCATTATGTTTTAGCCAATGAAGTATGATATTCTCATCATATTCCTATTTCATTTGATTTGGTCTGTAACATCTTAAACACGTGAATAAGATCATAATGTTCTACATCATTTTAATTGTTTTCTTTACTATGTTTACAGCTTTAAGCATTTACATTTCAGTAGTATTCTTTAGTAATCATCATTACAACATTCTAAAATCAAGAATAGAGACAGATTCTAGAGCTAATAATTCTATTAAAACACTTCTATCGTGTAACTCTCTTTTGAACGATCCCGACAATAAAAAAATAAATATTGCAGCTTGATACCGTGCGCTTTCGGTAGGAAAAACTAGGCAAGCTTTTTAACAGCCCTATAGGACTTATAGTGTAAAGGCTGTCGGGGGGCATTGCAGCGGGGTTTTACCTCAAAGCTTCAATGGTCGTCCCTGCCGCCAAACTAATATATGGTCGGTTATACCGCCTGAATGATATATGGTTGGCACTGCCACCTAAGTATCCTTGTGCACTAAGGATTTTATTTAAATGCTAACCAACATCAAAGAATTGGTGTTGTGTGAGTGAATTATCATAGATCCTCTATAGTGTGTGTGTTTGAGTGTCGCAGTCCTTTCCCAACAAAACATAATGAAAAGTGAAGCCCAAAACGGCAGAGTTGTTTTTTGTTCTTATAGATCAGTATCGCTGCATCAAAGTCTCTTCTACTTTCTGGATAGGTAACCCGACAATCTCATAATGGCGTCATTCTCGAGTACCAACAACTCCTTATAGTCAAAGTATGCCTTCAGAATAGCACCCAAATTTAGAACAGCTGCAAGGACACTCATTAAAATCGGGATCCATAACTTTTGGCATGTAATGAGTGTTGTGTTCCCTGGACACGAGGAAATAATTTCCTAGGCTGTAAAAGTTGTTCTCAGCTACAATAATCCTTTTTAGGATTTTTTCTAGGTTTTCTTCGGCAATTTCCTTTTCACTGTTCGCCAAAGCCTCAGTAGTGTCCATTTCAAAAAGCCTTTCACAAATTCAAAAACATATAATACATGTCACGGCATAAATAAAATCAAATTCAAGAAACATAAACATGGAAATCTATATGAATGAGAGACTGCGTTAAGCTTCAACACACGATTAATGTAAAATAAGGATTAAAGGCACGATTATGAAAATTAATATGTTTCACTGAAGGATTAAAGATAAATCAGTACTTGAAACAAACAACTTACGTCCACAAAATATCGGGCATCCAACGTCAATTCCATACTCTTCACTGAAATCACTAATCTTATTTGGATGATTGCACTCACATTCAATTAAACTACTTATCCCGAGACAACTATCTTTGATGAAGCTCCAGAATTTCATAAACAAATTTTAAGAAATACTTCCTATGTTTTTTTATAACTGATACGGACTCACCCAGCACGCAGTCCATTGCACATTTTAAACCATTAATAACTCAAGTTTGATACAAGTAAAAATTCTAAAAGTTCGATATTAAAAACTACACGACGAGATGAATATAACAAGATCTCACTTGGCTATATTTTAACTTGTATAAATATGATAAAACTTTAAGTCAAAGTGTTTGTGTGAACAGTGTCCAAAGTAAACATGTAGCACTTATTCACAAACAGAGGAAGTATATATTAAAAAATTCGATAAGGCTTGAACTCAAATAGTTTGCAATCATGGACATTTTATTATTGAATTTGGCTTTGATAAAATTGATTATCTGATTATTGCATTTTCAAAACGTAAATAATTTATTTAACCGTCAAAAAATTGTAATGCAAATTAAACATGATTATTATTTGCGTTTTGAAAACGCAACAATATAAACAGATTAGATTTTGGAGTTTAGAGTTTGGAATTAATGGTGAAAAATAAATTTAAATTAAGATGGTTTTGAGAAATGGTGTTTAGTGGTAGAGTTTAAAACTAGAATTTAGATGTTAAATTTGAAAAGCTAAAAAATTAAGGAGATGTGCATTCGTAGTTTAGAATTTAAACTTTTCTTAGTACTTATTTTAAAATCTAAATGCTAAATGCTGTGATTTTTTTTCGGAACGCAGCCTTAGTATAATCATATGAAAAAATTATTGGGAATTAGGAATCATATAAATGAATTTCTTGTTGAGCTGCTGCTGCTTCTTTTTTTTTTTTTTTTCCTCATGTGGCATGTTCCTTTTGTTTTATTGCCATATTGGTCCTGTTTGCTAAATTCTTACCTAGCTCGAAACACAAGTGTACATAAAGTTCATTAGTTATATTCAAAACCTCCAACCAAACAAGTTCCAAATGCTCCTAGATATCTAAAAGAGCTGCTGCAACGACGAGGGGAGGCCACTGCAGCGGGGTTTTACCTCAAAGCTTCATGGCGCCGTTGCCGGGGAGGGTGTAGCGTTATGAATTTTAGAACTGTAGATACTCTTGGTTTAATTGTAATTATTTACTTTACATTATAATAAATTCATAAATTCTTTCATTTTGTTCACAGAGAAGCCTCAACAGTTTATGAGCGAGAGAATAACTCGATCTTCAAGAACACCTTTGCTTCCTTTTAATTGTGAACTTGAGAGAACAGCAAGGCTGATCAGAGCAAGTGCAAGAAGGAGACAGAGAGATCTTGCAGAAGGAAATCTTTCAACCATAACTAGGATGGCTAACAATGGACAGAATGACGGACCTGGAAACTTACCAAATGGACAACCAGATAATCAGCAAAATATTCCACTTCGAGGACTTTTTCAAGCACCACAAAGAGCTGTTGCACCACAATTTATTCATCAACACTATTTTCCACCAAATTTTGCTAATCCTGTTCCGAACCCTCAAGAAGAGCAATATCAACCATGGCAACCTAATGTCGATCAATATTTGGCTGGGACGGATGAGGAGGTTGATATACCACCTGGTATATTGAACCTAGCATCTTCTAGAGCTTTTTATGGAATGAGTGCTGAAGATCCACATTTACATCTCAAGAAGTTTGTTGAACTAAGTAAGACGGTGAAGAAAGGAAGAGCTTCAAGGGAAACCATTCAGTTGGCTATGTTTCCATTCTCTTTGGATGGCTCAGCTAAAGAATGGTATGATTCATTAAATGCTCAACAGAAGGCTACATGGCCAGAATTAGTCAGGAATTTCCTACTTAAGTATTTTCCTGAAAGCAAGGTTGACGAATGGGTAGACAAGATCTCTAGTTTCAAGATGAGAAAAGGGGAATCTCTTAAGGATGCCCGGGACAGATTCTTCGACATGCTCAAGAGATGTCCACAGCATGGTATAACTGAAAGAAGGCTATTAAAGATCTTCTTCACTGGACTCACTCACACTTGGCAGATGATGATTAATGCCACTGGAGGGGAACAATTGCTTCAAATGCCACTTGATAGAGCGTGGTCAACAATAGATACCATGACAGCCACCAGGGCAGTCCTCCAGGACGATGATCCACCATCTCCTACCAGAAAAAGTCTTGTCATCCATACAGACAAAAATGAAGAGAAATTTGCAGTACTCACCAAGCATATTGCTGATCTACAGTTAGCTCAGCAAGCAAATCAACAGGCTCAGCATCAACAACAACAGCAACCAGTGATGATCCTTCAACCTGCTCCAATGGAACCGGTGTATCAGTGCGGAATTTGCTCAGGGCCACATCACAATGATCAGTGTCCACAAATTCAGGAAGCCCCAAAGCAAGATGAGAGCTGTAACTACACCGGATTCCAGAACAAACACCCGAATCTGAGCTATGGTAATACTCAGAACGCACAAAATGCACATCTTCTGAACCCTCAACAACCAAATCAGCAGCAGTTTCGTCCTCCACAACCATTTTATCCACAACAACAGATGTACCCACAGAGACCTTTCCAACAGGTGAACCAACAGAATAGGCCGTTTGGACAGTTTGCACCAGTCCCGGTGAACTTTCCACAACAACCTTATCCTGTTGCTCAAGATAATACTTACTCTTTAAATGTGGATGATAATGGCCAAAATTGACCATTATTTTCAATCTATTTCCGTGTCTAATACGGACATTTGATCGCATTCCGGTCTTATTTTAATAAGAAAGCAGTTGAATTTGACAGATATATGCAAGTTTGTATAAATAATAAGCTGGTTTTGAAAAACACAAAAACATTGTTATTTTTATTAAATTTGTATTAAAAAAACCCAAAAATATGATAAAAATATTAAAAACCATACACTTGATTAATTTTGGTTCAGTGTTGTCTATTCGGTGAAACTCGGATTCATTAAATAGAATACAAACCAAATAATCAAGTGGAATAAATATTATATTTATAATATTACATTTTGATGTATATATTTATTTAATTTTTATGTTTATCTTTATTTCCATTTTCTGTTTTAATTAGAATTAATTGGTCCTCTAATTCATCTTAATTAAGTGCAATTCACTATTTGCAGGCCCAAGAAAACAAGTCCAAGAAAACAAGGCTGATTAGTTTAATTAATTTGCAGGCCCAATCGGAAGCCCAAGTGCCTCAAGCCCACTCCAACCAAAAACTCCAAGCCCAATCCAATACTCACCCAAGCCCAACACCTAAATCCACACCTTAACCCTAGCCCCCCTGCCGCCGGCGCCGCCACCGCCGGCCGGCGGCCTCCTCCGGCGGCCCTCTCCACCAAACTCCAGCCCCAGCAGCCAGTCGCTACCCCAGCCGCGGCCGCCTCCACCCCATTTTCAACCTCAACTCTCGCCGGCTCCACCTCTCATGTCCAGCCCCCATCCTCATCCCATCACCACCACCTCCCTCATTACCAACTCCGGCGAGCTCGCCACCCCTATCTTCTCCGACCACCAACCACCACCTCCGTCTCAAATACTTCCTCAGTCAACCCCAACATCACCACCGCGTCTCTCTCTCGCCAGCAGCCCCCTTCTCCCATCCATTTTCCGACTACCTCATCCAAAATCGAACACAACCAACCATCTCAGCCTCCTCATCCGCCACCATCCGAGCACCCAACCACGGCCGCCGCATCCCATTTCCTCCTCCACCTCCATCAAACAACTCCGATCGGCAGCCCCTGCCTTCCTTCTAGATCCAGCCACCACCACAAAACCAGCCCCCTTCCTCCGCCGCCTCAGCCGCCGCAGCACCACCTCGCACCACCACGCCCACCACAGCCTCCATCTCCGTCAAACCCGAGCGCCACCAACAACCACCGCCCCTCGCCGTCACCATCTCGCCATTCACCACAATCCACAAACCAAGAGAAGAATCTGGAAGAAGAAAATGGCGAAGAGAGATTGAGACAGAATAAAAGAACGAAGAAGAAAAATGGAGGAAGAAAGCTGAGATTGAAATGGAGAAAGAATGGAGGAAATGAACAAGAAGAAAGAATGAGAAGAAAAAGAAAGACGGAACGAGAGAGACAAAGAAAACTGGAGAGAGGAAAGAGAAAATGAGGGAGGAAAGAAAAAAAAAATCTGGACCTTCCGGGACCTTTTGTCGCGATAGAGTGCTCCGCGACCAAGTGCTCCGCGACCAAAAATGTTCCGCGACTGTGAGAGGAGTAGCAAAACACAAAATTTGTCGCGGAACAATGTTCCGCGACAAAGTGTACCGCGACCGCGACAAAGCCTTCCCCGACAGAGACAGCCTTCCGCGACAGAGCTGCACTCCGCGACAGCAGAAGTCACGTGACCCTCAAATTTGAATCTCCCACATGTCAAAACAATTGGGGAGTCCCAGGACCTCAGCTCCCATAAGCACAAACATGTTTGTCCTTTCCTCCTGGACTTCAACTCCCAGCCCCTCCTGGACGCCATCTTGGAGCTAAAAAGTGTTTTGTCCCTAGCCAATTTGTTCCGCGACAAAGCAGTTGTTTAGCGACCAGGTGGGCCTTGAATGGGCCTAGGGCTTAATCCTACTCTATAAATATAACCTCCCACCCCCTTGAACAGTAACCTAGCTACACTATAGTTTATTTTCTCTGTTCTTGGAGGCACCACTGTGCTCTCCAAAAACATGTTAAGAGTAGGTAGTTTAGTTTATTTTTATGCAATGTAGATGTAGATTTTAGTTTAGTTTTAATTTATGCTTTGTAATAAATTAGTGTAGCTAGTGTTCACTTTTATTTTTCCAGTTTTATATTTTATTTTTTTGGGTTGAAAACACTTAATAAATGGGTGTGTTTAACCCACTTTTGGTTTTTGATGTTATAAAGAAAATGTTCCACCAAAAATGTGTTATGGATCTTCCATAATATTACTTGCTTTATTTTTGCATTTTGGTCACTTGACCATTTTTATTATTTTTAGTTAGGTTTAATGCTTTATTAGAATTAATAAATGTATAACCACTTGATGTCTATCTCTTGCTAGATCTATTAGCATAGGTTTCATTTAAATTTTAGTCTCTTAGTATTAGTTTAATGCTTCTTAGTGTTTTAGATTATTTTATTTTATTTCAGTTTTAGTTTAATAGGTCTAGACAGTGGATGGCATTTTAGTGTTTGTGCATATTTATTTAAAAATTGCATTTCCTATATTGTATTGCATCACGTTGTAACCCCACGGGTTGCAATGTAATTTTTCCCGTTGTGATCCCACGGATCACAACGCACACCCATGTAATGCAATACTAGGCGTTATGCTGCCAAAAATTTTATAAATTTTAAAAACCCTTTGTCGCGATGCAACCTTTGTCGCGGAACCACGTTCCGCGACAAAACCCATGTTTAGCGACAAAGGACCAAATTCTTGCATTTTGTCTGCATGGCTTTTGTCGCGGAATACCCTTGTCGCGGAACCACGTTCCGCGACAAAATCTTATTCCGAGACAGAAAATTATGCCTTGCCATTAATTTTGAAACCCCTTGGTCGCGATGCAACTCTTGTCGCGGAACCACGTTCCGCGACAAAATCCTTGATTAGCGACCAAGGACCCAAATACTTGTAATTTTATTCTGGGAGGACTCTGTCGCGGAACCACGTACCGCGACAAAATCCTTGTTCCGCGACCAGGAATTATGTCCTTACCAATTTTCAACCCTTTGTCGCTATGCCTCCTTGTCGCGGAATCATGTTCCGCGACAAAATTTTTTGCTTAGCGACAAAACAAACCCTGATTTTCAAAATATCTATTCCTCTTATTTCCCACCCCTTTGTCGCGAAACCTTTGTCGCGGAACGATGATCCGCGACACAAACTCTATTCCGCGACAAAGTGGCACCCTTTTTGCCAAATTTTTATTCTCTATCTCACTCCATTAATTAATTGAACTTTTATATTAGTATTTTGAGGTTGAAATCCAATGATCTCAACCCATGATTAATTTGATATAAAGAACTTTGTTCAATTTCCCATTAAAAGATTCTTCTACAAATGATTAAACTCTAATGATCTAAGTATATAATCCGGACTGTAATTAATTAATTATGGAATGAGTGATTATTTAGACATGAAGAGTAATTATGGAATCATTTCCATACCTTGCATGAGAAACCAATGTCTCTCATGCAAGATGACCCAAAAATATTTTTCTTTTATTTATTTTGTCCTTTCCCGTGATGTGTGAAACAGCTAATAAGGAATATATCAGATTAATGTTGGCGGGTATTCCCACACGGATAACTAGCTCGTATTCTGTATATTAATTATTAATTGTTATTTTGCATGGTCCGGATAGTGGCCGGTGGAAGCCTTGGTGGTTCGTCCATCCGGGATTATAATAGCTGCTCAGCTGACTCCTATCCGGATACAGTTTTCTTTTCTTTATTTTAATTTCGAACCCGAATCTGGAGCTGTAGTAATGTTAGATGATATATGCCAATGTCATCTAATAATTATTGCAGTAATAGAACATGTGGGTTTTTATCCAAATTCACAGATAGTGGAGTCTGAGATGACGGCGGCAACTGTCATTTGAGGCATTCCACTGTCTAAAAATCATTCCATCCAAATGAGAGGGAAATTGGACAGCAGATGTTTGCAGTCCACCCAATCGTTTTGCCATCTTTTTAGCCAAATAAATTCTTCTCATCTCCGGCTATTTCATCTCTGTGTGTCAACTTCTGTCTAAACCCACCTTATATTTTGGGTTATTTAATTTTACACTTCTCTATAAATTTATGCATGATATTATTATGTAGATATTGTGGTCAATATTATTTTGGGATCCTTCCCTTGGACATAGAAGTCTTGATTTTAATCAGATGTCTCACAATAAATTTCCAACAAAAATTCCTTTATAAAATCCAGATCTGAGTAAGGGATAAATTTGACAGTTATGACTAATTCATATCCGACTGGGGGTTGATTTTGGGAAAGTAGAAGCAGAGTCAGCGATTAGGTCTCACCTAGACTGAAAGGATCTGTGTTTTAATTGAGAGTCTAGTACCTGATAGGGAATGATTTTCAGATTTATTCTTTTCCAAAATTGCTGTTTGTTGGAAATCTTGTATTAAATATTGCACTGGGTCAGATTCCACTTGGATTCCGATAAGGTGTGACAGATAATACTAGAGGAACAACAATCGGGCCTTGGTTATTTTCTAAGATAGGGTTGAGTATTCTTTCAACTGCTATCCTCTTCTGCCAAAGCCTATTTTTGAGTCCTGAGTGAGTGCATCCGGAACGAACTAATTTATTAGTTCGTTTCATTAGTTTGTATCTCATAACCACCCAACGGGAAGTGAACACTGCGAGCGGTTCACTGAGAATAGGGAATTCTTGATCCACACCCGGTCATCCTGACTGGGGGCTTTCTTTTACTACCAGGGTCAGGCTTTTAAAACTTCCGAGTGATAGGATTTTAAATGCTTTCTTTATCGCTTTCTTTTAAATGCTTTCGTTAGAGGTCACTCGGTTGTATTGAGAGTTGTGTAACTGCTACTAGGACTGATAGTTAAGGGATAGTTCAGGGCTTGATTAGAATCTTCGGGTGTGACATGGGGGAATGATAGCGGTGCTTGCCACTTCAATAAATGATTTGTCAGGTGTTGCTTGTCCACCACAGATGAATAACATGCCTCTACACGGCCGTGTGAGGGCAGTTGTGAGTCTGTGGTATCTTAGATTTTGTTGTCTTAAGAGCATGTAAACTCTCACTGTAAGTACCTGTCTGTTAAAGGGAACATGGTATAGAGAACATGAGAGTTAGCTAACTGATGGATTATCCCAAGCTAAGATCTGTGAATTAAAATGGAAGTTTAATTGTGTTTCATCTGAATCTTGTCCAATCTTTATTCTTTTCTTCCTGTCCCTTCTGTCATAATTTAAACCTGCTTTCTTAGATAATTTTAACCGCTTTCTTAGAATAATTTTATTGCTTTCTTAGATTAAATTTAATTCGCTTTCTAGAACCATTTTATCTGCTTTACCTTATTGCTTTCATAGCTTAGTTTAAATTCTGTCAAGTAGTTGTTAGTCATTTCTCAAACTTGAATCGAGTAACCGAGTGGAAAATCTTAGTAAACGGCGTGGGCCCTGCTTCCATCGCACATCCTCCAGTGAACGATCCGGTACTTACTATAAATACTGCAATTTTTGACTCCGTGCGCTTTCGGGGGCACAGTTTCTTAACACGAGTAAATAAAAAATGTGATTTTTCGGAAAATACTCATGTAGTGGGAATCTGCTGAAAGTTTCATGGTAGGTAATCTCATGACATGAAATCATGAGAAGTATCATGGCACATATGCCGGGGACCCTCAGTGTGACAGGCTGAAGGTCACTCTATCCCGGTTGTACCATGAGACTTGTCAAAAGTTTCATGACATGAGAGGACTGCAGCGCCATTTGAAATTAAAGCACCCCACCTGAGTAATAAAAAGTGGCACCCTTAATATATCTGAAACTTTTGACAAGTTTCGTTAACACGAGCTTTTGCTAAAATTATACCAGGTTAGATTTATTAAATGAAAAGCGTTATGATTCACGGGAAAGGGTTTAGGGATATATCAAGATTATTAGTCTTTTTATTACTCAAGTATGGTGCTTTGGTTTCAAATGGCGCTGTGGTCCTCTCTGTCATGAAATGTTGACAAATCTCATGGCATAGCCGGGATAGGTTGACCTTCAGCCTGTCACACTGAGGATCCCCGGAAAATATGCCATGATACTTCTCATCAATTCTTGCCATAAGATTTCCTGCCATGAAACTTTTGACTAATTCCCACTACATGAGTATTTTCCGAGAATTCGTGATCCTGGTTTAGGTTTTATTTAATGAAACCAATTTATGATGGCGGTGTTGTGATTAGGGATATATTCATACGTAGTCATGTTTTTATTGCTCGTAGTTAAGAAACTGTGCCCCCGAAAGCGCACGGTGTCAAAAATTGCAGTAATTTATAGTAAGACCGGATCGTTCACTGGAGGATGTGCGATGGAAGCAGGGCCCACGTCATTTACTAAGATTTTCCACTCGGTACTCGATTCAAGTGTGTGAAATGACTAACAACTACTTGACAGAATTTAAACTAAGCTATGAAAGCACCTAAAACAAAGCAGGCAGAATTATTCTAGAAAGCGAATTAAATTTAATCTAAGAAAGCAATAATAGTAATCTAAGAAAGCGATTAAGATTATTCTAAGAAAGCAGATTTAAAATGAGACAGAAGAGGCAGGAAGAAAAGAATAAAGGTTGGACAAGATTCAGATGAAACACAGTTAAACTTCCATTTTAATAACAGATCTTAGCTTGGGATAATCCTTCAGTTAGCTAACTCTCATGCTCTCTATACCATGTTCCCTTTAACAGACAGGTACTTACAGTAAGAGGTTACATGCTCTTAAGACAGCAAAATCTAAGATACCACAGACTCACAACTGCTCCCGTCAGAGCGTGTCATTTATCTGTGGTGGACAAGCAACACCTGACAAATCATTTATTGAAGTGTCAAGTACTGCTATCATCCCCCCATGTCACACCCGTAGATTCAAATCAAACCCTGAACTATCCCTTAACTCTCAATTCTAGTAGCAGTTACACAACTCTCAATACAACCGAGTGACCTCTAACAAAAGCATTTAAAAGAAAGCGATAAAGAAAACATTTAAAATCCTATCACTCGGAGGTTTTTGAAAGTTTGACCCTGGTAGTAAAAGAAAGCCCCCAGTCAGAATGACCGGATGCGGATCAAGAATTCCCTATTCTCGGTGAACCGCTCGCAGTGTTCACTTCTCGTCGGGTGGTTATGAGATACAAACTAATGAAACGAACTAATGAAATTAGTTCGTTCCGGATGCACTCACTCAGGACTCAAAAATAGGCTTTGGCAGAAGAAAAATAGCAGTTGAAAGAATACTCAACCCTACCTTAGAAAATAACCAAGGCCTGAATGTTGTTCCTCTAGTATTATCTGTCACACCTTATCGGGATCCAAGTGGAATCTGACTCAGTGTAATATTTAATACAAGATGTCCAACAAACAGCAATTTTGGAAAATAATAAATCTGAAAATCATTCCCTATCAGGTACTAGACTCTCAATTAAAACACAGATCCTTTCAGTCTAGGTGAGACCTAATCGTTGACTCTGCTTCTAATTTCCCAAAATCAACCCCCAGTCGGATATGAATTAGTCATAACTGTTGGATTTATCCATTACTCAGATCCGGATTTTATAAAGGAATTTTTGTTGGAAATTTAATATGAAACATCTGATTTAAATCAAGACTTCTATGTCCAAGGGAAGGATCCCAAAATAATATGACCACACTATCTACATAGTAATATCATGCATAAATTTGTAGAGAAGTGTAAAATAAAATAACCCAAAATATAAGGTGGGTTTAGACAGAATGTGAAACACAGAGATGAAATAGCCGGAGATGAGAAGAATTTATTTGGCTAAAAAGATGACAAAAATAATCAGGATGATCCGGACTGCAAACATCTGCTATCCAGGTCCTGATCATTTCAGGTGGGATGATTTTTAGACAGTGGAATGCCTCAAATGACAGTTGCCGCCGTCATCTCAGACTCCACTGTCTGTGAATTTGGATAAAAACCCACATGTTCTATTACTGCAATAATCATTAGATGACATTGGCATATATCATCTAACATTACTACAGCTCCAGATTCAGGTTTGAAATTAAAGTAAGAAAAGAAAACTGTATCCGGATGGGAGTCAGCTGAGCAGCTATTATAATCCCGGAGGGATGAACCGCCAAGGCTTCCACCGACCACTATCTGACCATGCAAAATAACAACTAGTAATTAATATACAGATCACGAGCGAGTTATCCGTGTGGGAATACCCGCCAACATTAATCTGATATATTCCTTATTAGCTGTTTCACACATCACGGAAAAGACAAAATAAAATAAAAGAAAATATTTTTGGGTCATCTTGCATGAGAGACATTGGTTTCTCATGCAAGGATATGGAACTAAATCCATAATTACTCTTCATGTCTAAATAATCGCTCATTCCATAATTAATTAATTAACTACAGTCCGGATTATATACTTAGATCATTAGAGTTTAATCATTTGTAGAAGAATCTTTTAATGGGAAATTGAACAAGGTTCTTTATATCAAATTAATCATGGGTTGAGATCATTGGATTTCAACCTCAAAATATTAATATAAAGGTTCAATTAATTAATGGAATGAGATGAAGAATGAAAACTTGGCCATAAGGTGCCACCTTGTCGCGATGCAGGGTTCGTGTCGCGGAGCGTGGCTCCACGACAAAGGTTTCGCGACAAAGGGGTGGGAAATAAAAGAAATGGGATTTTGAAAGTTTAGGGTTAGTTTTGTCGCTAAGTAAAGAAAATTTTGTCGCGGAACGTGGTTCCGCGACAAGGCCATAGCGACAAAAAGATTGAAAATTTGACAAGGCATAATTCTTGTCGCGGAACAAAAGGTTTAGGCGCGGAACGTGGTTCCGCGACAAGGTAACTCCGCGACACAGCCCTCCCAGAATCAAATCACAAGTATTTGAGTCCTTGGTCGCTAATCAAGATTTTGTCGCGGAACGTGGTTCCGCGCCAAGGGGTGTTTCGCGACCAAGGGTTTTAAAATAATGGTCAACAAATGTTCTTTGGCACCTTTGTCGCCAAAGCACCATTTTGTCGCGGAACGTGGTTCCGCGACAAGAGTTGTTCCGCGACAAAAGTGTGTCCAGTACACATGTCAGAAAAGTAAAGTGGAACAGTGGCATGCATTATGTGTGATCTCACCCATTTCAGATTCAAAAGCTAAACTAAGCTCAAAATAACAAAACAGAATTTGAATCTAGCTAGAACATGCTTGAACAAAATAGAAATAAAGCAAACTTAAAACTTAAGAAACCCTAATCTAAGCTTGATCATCCATAAGCATGCAACATTATCCCAAGAAAAAGTCACCAAGCAGTGACATTAAAATGCAAAACAAGGATCAAATGACCCAAGGAAAACGGAAACAGTAAGATCCATGGGGTGTGAGACCCATTTCATGATTTTGGGACACAAATGGAGAATATTTTCCCATATTATTAAACGGTGTTGTTCATACCCATGGTTTGAGTATCACAAACCCTTGAACAAAAGTTTAGAACAAAAACAAGGTTTAAAACTGGCTATCTAACCCAAGTGCAGTAAACTACTTCTAACTAGTGCATAAATTGAATAATACAAAAGAAAATCTAACTAAACTACCCTAAACTAAACTAACTACTGAACTTCCCACTTGTCTTCAAGAGTGAGTATTTTCTCTAAAATTCTTCCAACCTCTAGCTCAAAGGAAACACCTCATATTTATAGAGGGGAAACCCTAAGCTCATGGGCCTTGGTTTGAGCCCATTGTGTCTCAAGACATCACACACATCACAGCTTTGTCTCGGAGCACCAAGTTTGGTCGCGGAACACACTGCATGTGGCAAAGCTTCTCGACTGGGTCTTGTGTCTCTAAAAATGTATCTTGGTCGCGGAATGGACCTTTGTCGCGGAACAGCGCATCGCGACAAAGGTATCGCGCCAGGGGGCTTTGGCTGGTCTTCTTCATCTGAGCTCGCTTGGTCGCGGAGCGTTCCTTTGTCGCGGAACCATGCATCGCGACAAAGGGCTTCCGCGCCAAAGGTATTCCTAGGCCTGCTGGATTGGGCCAGATGGGCCGAAAATATTCTTTTTGTGGGCTTTTCTATCTTTTTCCCATCTTTTTGTTTCCTTTTCTTTTTCTCATGTTTTTGGATTTTTCTAACATAAATATGTAATAAAATTACATATTTATGTCTTTTTCACACCAGCTTATTATTTTTACAATTATGCATAAATTTATCCAATTCGACTGCTTTCTTACTTAATGTAAGACCGGAATGCGATCAAATGCCCGTTTAAGACACGGAAATGGATTGAAAATAATGGTCATTTTTGGCCATTATCAACATCCTCACATTTAATACTGATCGTCCCCGAGCAGTCAGAGTCAATGTTCGTAAGAACACGGACTCTACATATTCAATTCATTTTCGTGGCTTCATAAATCACATACTTTTTGGATTGGGATAAGACAATCAAAAATTACAAGCATTGAGTTCCCTTGATTGCAGTGTTTAATGAAATGATACTTGCTCACTATATCGGGCCTACAAATCAAACATTATTATCAATCCTTCATGAACATCATGTTTGAAAGATGCAAAGATTAAAAATTAGAATTAAGGTATGACATGAATATTCTTAATGAAACAGAGCTTCACTTATAAGAGAATCGGGAAGATCACTCACTCTCAATTGGGGTTCAGTCAGTGAACGCTCATAATCAGTTTTAATTAAATTCTCCCATATGCTTGCAATCAGACCAACTCGCCACCGGCTCATTTCTTCAAATCGAGATCACGAGGTCTTATTTGAGGGTTATAACGGGGCGTACGGTTGTAACATTAGGTAGGAAAGGGAAATTATTGGCTAGAAGTGGCAAAGATTTATTCTATCATAACTTGGCATTTTTATCTGAAAATTTATGATCATCAATATTTCATCTCTTTTGTTTTTCTTTTTCCTTTGCATGACATTAGACTAAGTCTAATTGCTTGTCATCTGCAATTTATTTGTGTTGAATGACATTCAACTTTTTTTTTTTTTTTTTGAATCGGTTTATAGAATACCGATTTATAGTTTTCATTGATGATCAAAATTGTAATGCCTTGATAGAATTCATCCTTGCACACTTGGGTTTGATTTTCTTGGTCTTTTTAGAAGGCTAGGGATAATATAGAGGGCTTCAAAGAAAAATTAGGCTTATAGGCTCAAGTTGGTTAATCCTAAAGGGAAATATTTTTGGGTTTGGATTTCAAACGAAGGCCAAAAATTTGGGTTTTCTAGGTGCCTTGATCATATGCTCGATTTCGGGAATATGGCGTGGTCTTGAATCGGTCCCAATTGCAAGTTCTAGTTTCCTTTAATCAAAATGATTCACACATCAAAGAAAATGAATGAGTGAAAATGACTCATGGCTCAAATCTCACAAGGTTGGGTTGATTCATGTCATACAATATTCTCAAATTTAATTGAAGCTTAATTCTAACAATTTATTCAATCAAAATCTCTAACATGCAGATTTATTACCCAATAAGCTGATCGCATCGTTAAATTTTTATAGCTCAAAATCTCAGGAATTCATGTCATGCATGTTCTCAATTATATTATCCCAATTTAAAGGTTTGAAAATCTAATCACAAGCCTAAATTCAACATGTGAATTTAGAGCAATTTTATGCATACTTTTGCTGGTTATTTATTTGAAAGCAGTAAAGAGACACTGCTGACATACGGAGCATGTCAACAGCAAATTTTTGGCCTGACAGTCACTTATTCATCTTGGACTGTCAGACATCTTTTCAGAAATAAAAGAACCAAATAAAAACAAAGATTGTTGTTGGGGCTGCAAAGTTCCAATCTGAAAGCAGTAATTATATCGATTACAAGAGATTTCATTTGCAATCAAATCTATCTTGCATGGATGAATTGAAATTCTCTTATATGATATTTACAATTAAGCTCAGAAATGATGGAGTCAGGGATCGCCATCTTTCTTCTCGTCTGATTTCTTGGAGGAGCCAGCTTCATCAGGGATCTTCTTGAGTAAGGTTTGCAGGATCTGATTTTGACTAAGGATCAGTGATTCCACCATTTTTCGATTCTTCTCTTCTTTTTCTAGCATCATCATTCTGAATTCCTCGTCTCTCCTTTCCTTCTCCAACTTCTCCTTCCGTTTCTCTTCCTTTTCTCTCCTACGCTCTTGGCGTTCTTCCTCTCTCTCCCTCCTTCGCTCCTCACGCTCCTCTTCTGCCCTTTTCTGCTGTCCCTCTTGGCTTGCCAAAATTACATCAGTCATGGATTTCATTCCCTCGAGCATAGATTGACTCATTCTGCTCACCATCTCAATCGTTTGGGAATCAGCAGGGAACTGAGATACGTTCTGGCTCTGAGGAGGTATCTGAGGTTGAGGTTGAGTCGGAGGTGGAATTGGAATCTCAGTCCGTTCTTGGTCCGCAGGAGGCTCCTCTTGAACATTCGAAGGTCCTGCATCAGCACAGGTGTTCTGTGTTCCCTTCTTTGTCTTGGGCTGCCTCTTTCGTTTTCTTGATGCCTGCCCACCCGATATGAAAGAGGATTGAGCGTCTGAATCTCCTCTGACGAACAGTTGGGGGAGAGAGTATCTGATACTCTCACACAGGGGAAGTCTCGGCACACTGATAGGTGGGTTCACTTTCACCACTGTGTCACCCTCAAAAGCGCTCAAATCAACTCCCTGAGCTATGCAGATTCTCCTAATCAGATTCGGATAGCACAGCACCTGTCTATCCTTTATCCGGGTTATCATCACCTCGAATACATGCCTCCCTACATTTAGTTTTGCTCCGCTCCACATTCTTGCAAATCCCATTAGCACATTTCCAGATGTGGTGTGCGGATGCGAATTGGGCCGGATCTTGGACATGTAGAACTCATAAGTTGGCATGAACTGTATCCGCAGCCATTTTGCATTGAATGTGTGTCCAGGGGCGGTCACGCTTGTCATGCTGTTAGCCAAGGTTGCATACTTTGCATATTCACTCGTTTTGGCTCTCTTTGTCATGATCTCATCAGGGGGAAATTCACTTCGGATATCTGGAGTCCCGAAGAACTGATTCAGCCAGTCAGGTGCAATGTTAATCACTTGTCCACGAATCCATGTTGTTCTGGCATCGTTATCAATGTTGCAGAAGAATTCCTTTGTTAGTTCCACGAAGCCATCTTCGTCGTGATGCAGCATGAAGTTACCCCACTCTTGATTTCTGTAGAAAGTCTCAACAGTGGGGTGCGACAACGCATCGGGTCTGAACCCTTTATCCGGCACTATCATCTTCTGCAACTTCTTATACTTTTCTGCATTCTCTTTGTTGCCGTTGAACTTGATCTGAACCTGTTCTTCACTCAGCTTTTTCTTCCCATATTCCTTTGAAACGCCCATTCTTTGCCTTACAGTATTTTCAGACCAAAACTCGACTGGTCGAATGGATCCGACGGACTCGTCGTCGCTCGTGTGCCAGTCTGTTTGATCGTCTCCCTCCTGTGGCTGGTCATCCCTTGGTTTAGCCTCATCTCCCCTCTGACTTGGCTCTCGCTCTCCATGAGCTGTTTCATCTCCGACTTCCTCCTCAACCTATTTAATTACATTTTCCATCGTATTGAGTTCACAATTTACAGGCAAAGAAGATGTAGTTACATGAAAATTACGGTCATCAACATCAGTTGATACCTCCTCCTCCTCCCTAATTCTTGCAGCTCGTCCAGCTGGACGTTGGAAAATAGGCGCCATTTGGTCCATGAATTCTTGCTCCTCCTGCCGAGCTTCTTCTTCCGAATCATTCCCATCTGCAGCTTCAGTCAAAATTCCTTGAACCTTTTCTTTAAGCGCAGAGGTCATGAGATGGTCGTCCGGCTGCTTTTCCAAGGTTTTGGCCAGTGCTACTGGATCTATGGAATCTTGCGGTCCTTCTGACTGTTCAGGTTGGTGCGACGGGCCTCCTTGAGTGATGAATTCTTCAATTCTGGCCGTGCCCACGAGAGGATCAATCACTTGACCCACTTTTGTCTGATATTTGATTTGATGTGGCTTTTCTCCAGCATCGATTCTTGTTTCGATCTGTTCGTTAAGCCTTTTCCTTATATCCCCTCGGATGGTCTCAGCATCATGTGCAGTGGGGCCAGTCCATGCAGGAGGTTGTTCTTCTTTGATTTTCAAACCACGCCCCTGCACTTCTCTAGTGATCTTCAGGTCGAAGTCCTCTTCATCACCCCGCTCAACCTCTCCAGATTTCCTGCTTTCCAGCTCAGCCTGCATCTTTCTGGCAGTTTCTTCATCCCTGGTCTGCTGGATATTCTTTCTGATCTGCTCTTCCTCTGCAGCTTTCTTTTCCATTTCCAGGCGTTCTTCCTCAGTCAATTTCTCTACTCCCGAACCACCTGTTACTTGATCCAGCAACCCAGCTAATGCAAGTTCATCATTGTGCATTTTTCTGGCTAGCTCAGCATCGGATATCACCTGGTGCTTCTTTTTCGGGGGTGGTGGCGGCATCGGCTTTTTACCCTTGTCCTTAGGATCCGTGGGCTCTGCCACTTTCCTAATAATTGGTTCGGGTTCCTTGATCTCCACTTTCTTTTCCGTGGCTCTTGCAGGCTTATCCTTGTCAGCGGACTTTATCAACCTTCTCCTCGTTCCCGGTTGAGGTGCTGGCTGATGACCTTCAGATGTAACAACAGTAGTGGAGGTCTTCTCGGGCTGTATGGGTGCCTTAGTGGTGGCAGGTGCTGGTACTTCAGATTGAGCTGGCTGCGTTGGAGTCCGGGTTGCCTCTTGTTGCACCACTGGCTCGGACGTAGCAACTTCTTGTACTTCAGTCTGTCCTCTTGGTGGTAATGCCGAAGCCTGTATTGCTGGCTGGGTAGGCTGTGGGTTGGCTTCAGGGGGAGTGGAGAAGTATGCATCAATCTCAGCATCGGGATCCTCTTCCCTGTTTGGTTCACCCTCGTAGCCTAGTTGCTTCTCGGCGCACTGCAAATAATCCTCAATGAAACTCTTTTGAGTGATTCTCCTCAGTTGGTCCTCCCAGTCCTTCTTGATCTTGGAGCAGAACTTACTCCGAACGTTGTTGTTGTAGTGCAAGACCTTCTTTCCATTAGCAGTACTATTACAGTATTCAAGTGCAAACTTGTCCATTTCCATGATCAATTCCCAGTAGGAGTCCCTGTACTGATTCATCATGCCTCCTACCAGATCCTTTTGAATTCCTTCCAGGTAGGACATGTCTTCTGCCGAATCGTACGTGAGATACAACCCAGCCTCAGTTTTGGATAGTAAATTGAACTGCCTTTCATTTTTCCTTTTGGGTTTCCAGCCACCTTTGCGTATATCCACTTGTAGCTGATCCCTTAATACTGCTATGTGCTGGGGAAATTCATCATCTTTGTTCGTTCCGTACCGTCCATACCTTCTATGTGTGAAGATGGTTTCAAGTACCTCATCTGCAGGTAATACTACTCCTTCTTCCAGAAAGGACTCAGTGATACTTGGATTGCCTTTTCCCCAGACAGTAGTCAAGTCGTCCCATTGTTCGCGTGCATCCTTGATCATCTTCCTCATTGTGTTCAACAGTGAGGTGTTGCGGCTTTGTTCAAATTTCTCAGCATTTTTGAGGCGTTTGTACAGGTTGAAGGTCAGCTCTCGATGCCTGGCCCGAGCTAGATCTGTAATCCACCTCTGCTCCACTGGTCCTTTTGCTTCAAACAGATACGGATTCCACTTAAATGGAAATGCTTCATACATCATGATGGCCCCACTGTTGATAACCCTACTTAGATCCATATGTTTGTGTTCGAAGGCCATCCGAACTTGAGGATCTACGATCTGGTTAGGGATGATGATGTCAAAGTCAGCTATATTTGGATCTTTCGTTCCCTTTTCCACATGCCGATTCCACACAGCCCTGTGCTCTCTGAACCTCAATTGGATGCGCTCATGATGGACTTCAGGAGTTGTCTTTTCGTCTTGAGGGGCATGCTCTGTCATCCTTATCCAAAACTTCTTCAGGAAGTGATAGTAGTCCCTTTCTATCGATGCAGCGACTATCGACCTTTCCTCTGGAGGAATATGCACGTCCCATCCCGGAGAAAGTTTCAATTTTTCGTCCGTAGTGTGGTCCAGAGGTACCTTATAAACTGATTTGATGGCATCTCTTGCGTCCTTAATCTCTGTTCGATCAATTGAGGCCTGCTTGCCAGCAGCCTCATATGTGCAGTCAGGCAATCCGATGCCTGAGTGCACTACCAATGCATTCCTGAAAAAGGTCAAAGTGCTTAGATACATCCAAATTTTTATAAGTTTTCAAAGACTACTCAGGTGTGAAAATCAACATCCTCACATTTTGAGCTTTGCTAAGCTCGAAATGTGATTTAAGTGATTCAATCTTGAGTTTATTAAAAGATCCAAAGACAAGGCACTATCCCTAGAAGGAGATAACTTAATTGGATTATTGAGTCCAATCAAAAGGGGGAAATATAAATGAAAATAAAAATGAAGTGGTCATTGGACCAAAAATTCCCTTTTTTAATGGGCCATTGGGCCCAAAAGTTTGTTTTTCCAATTTTATTAAACAAGCTCGAGGCACTTGTTGAAAATGGAATAAAAAGATGATGGTGGAATGGATGGCTCGAAAATGGAATGTGCAATGGAGGCATGGCGGGATGGATTCGCTGTTTCCGGATTGTTTGGACTGTCATTGGACAGTTAAAACGTTCAAGAAAATGCAAGCACTATTTTTAATTTTTGAAAAGGTTGACTTGATTTTATTTAATGAAAAGTGGGATGTGTGTGGTCCCATTTTTGGATTTTTGTAAAAAGGTAGCAGTTGAGGTGGCAAAATACTGCTACTTAACTCACACTACATAGTTCCATTGGGAACCAAAAACACACTTGTCAACCAAAATTCCTACTAACTATTTTGTCTTTTTGTGAAAGAGTGATCTGCTGAAAAGTGGTGGTGGCGGTATCAGGCTGCCCAAAATACAACAAACATGCCTTTTACACAGATGTGCCATATTTGGAAATAGCATTAAATGTCTGAATTGGCATGCAAGTAATATGAGCACAGAAACAGATCAGCAGGCATCCTACACCAAGTTATGCTTCTTTCTCAAGAACATAAGATTAAACCACTAGCATACTTTCTCTGTTTCAAAACAACAAAAACACAGAATCAATCATGCTTCAAGTTCACTGAACAGACAACCAACAACATGAAGATATTCACAAACACCCACATGTTCATTGATTCTCAAGCTAAGCATCAATAATCTCAAAAGAAGAATTCAGTATTGCTGCCACACTCATGAACTCAAGCATATTTCACAGAAACCCTTGAAAACTCTAAAATCCAGCAATGGTGGAAACAATCCTAACTCATCCCCAATCATGCGCTATGTTCTCTAACAGCATTAGATGCCAATATCAAGATGCCCATTTAGAAACGACCATTCCTTAACACAAGCATATACCCAACCTTCACCCCACGCTCGGCCAGTAACGATAAAAACAGGGAATCGAAATCCACACATGCCCAAACAACATAAACCCCAAAATCAGTTTCAAAATAGTAAGCAATAAACACAAAGCAAACCGATTCTCAAATAAGGACAGCAAAAGTCACAAAAGTTTGAAAAACAGGGGCTCGTGCGATTTGCAAAATGCAAAGAAAGGGGTTACCAGGGCTCGGTCTTCTCAGGGGATGAAGATGAGGGTTCCATGGCGGAAATCGGGCAGAGTTTCCCTTGGAAATGGTCGAAAAAGTTGCGAAGGACACGGTGGTGTACTTCGGGAGAGGTTTTGTGTGTGCGAGAGTGTTTTTCGAAAATTTTCTAAGTGTGGGAGCGTGGGGAAGAAGAGGGAGGCGGAGAGGTTTAAATACTAATGGGCCGGTTGAAACTTTTGACAAGTTTCGTTAACACGAGCTTTTACTAAAATTATACCAGGTCAGATTTATTAAATGAAAAGCGTTATGATTCACGGGAAAGGGTTTAGGGATATATCAAGATTATGAATCTTTTTATTACTCAAGTATGGTGCTTTGGTTTCAAATGGCGCTGTGGTCCTCCTTGTCATGAAATGTTGACAAATCTCATGGCATAGCCGGGATAGGTTGATCTTCAGCCTGTCACACTGAGGATCCCCGGCAAATATGCCATGATACTTCTCATCAATTCTTGCCATGAGATTTCCTGCCATGAAACTTTTGACTAATTCCCACTACATGAGTATTTTCCGAAAATTCGTGATCCTGGCTTAGGTTTTATTTAATGAAACCAATTTATGATGGCGGTGTTGTGAGTAGGGATATATTTATACGTAGTCATGTTTTTATTGCTCGTAGTTAAGAAACTGTGCTCCCGAAAGCGCACGGTGTCAAAAATTGCAGTAATTTATAGTAAGACCGGATCGTTCACTGGAGGATGTGCGATAGAAGCAGGTCCCACGTCATTTACTAAGATTTTCCACTCAGTTACTCGAATCAAGTTTGTGAAATGACTACAACTACTTGACAGAATTTAAACTAAGCTATGAAAGCACCTAAAACAAAGCAGGCAGAGTTATTCTAGAAAGCAAATTAAATTTAATCCAAGAAAGCAATAAAAGTAATCTAAGAAAGCGATTAAGATTATTCTAAGAAAGCAGATTTAAAATGAGACAGAAGGGACAGGGAGAAAAGAATAAAGATTGGACAAGATTCAGATGAAACGCAATTAGACTTCCATTTTAATACACAGATCTTAGCTTGGGATAATCCTTCAGTTAGCTAACTCTCATGCTCTCTATACCATGTTCCCTTTAGCAGACAGGTACTTACAGTAAGAGGTTACATGCTCTTAAGACAGCAAAATCTAAGATACCACGGACTCACAACTGCTCCCGTCAGAGCTTGTCATTTATCTGTGGTGGACAAGCAACACCTGGCAAATCAATTATTGAAGTGTCAAGTACCACTATCATTCCCCCATGTCACACCCGAAGATTCTAATTAATCCCTGAACTATCCCTTAACTCTCAGTTCTAGTAACAGTTACACAACTCTCAATACAACCGAGTGACCTCTAGAGAAAGCAATTAAAAGAAAGCAGTAAAGAAAGCATTTAAAATCCTATCACTCGGAGGTTTCTGAAAGTCTGACCCTGGTAGTAACAGAAAGCCTCCTGTCAGAATGACCGGATGTGGATCAAGAATTTCCTATTCTCGGTGAACCGCTCTCAGTGTTCACTTCTCGTCGGGTGGTTATGAGATACAAACTAATGAAACGAACTACTAAATTAGTTCGTTCCGGATGCACTCACTCAGGACTCAAGAATAGGCTTTGGCAGAAGAAGATAGTGATTGAAAGAATACTCAACCCTACCTTAGAAAATAACCAAGGCCCGAATGTTGTTCCTCTAGTATTATCTGTCACACCTTATCAGAATCCAAGTGGACTCCGACCCAGTGCAATATTTAATACAAGATTTCCAACAAACAGCAATTTTGGAAAATAACAAATCTGAAAATCATTCCCTATCAGGTACTAAACTCTCAATAAGAACGCAGACCATTTCAGTCTAGGTGAGACCTAATCGCTGACTCTGCTTCTAATTTCCCAAAATCAACCCCCAGTCGGATATGAATTAGTTATAACTGTCGAATTTATCCCGTACTCAGATCCGGATTTTATAAAGGACTTTTTGTTGGAAATTTAACATGAAACATCTGATTTAAATCAGGACTTCTATGTCCAAGGGAAGGATCCCAAAATAATATGACCACAATATCTACATAGTAATATCATGCATAATTTTATAGAAAAGTGTAAAATAAAATAACCCAAAATATAAGGTGGGTTTAGACAGAATGTGAAACATAGAGATGAAATAGCCGGAGATGAGAAGAATTTATTTGGCTAAAAAGATGACAAAAATAATCAGGATGATCCGGACTGCAAACATCTGCTATTCAGGTCCTGATCATTTCAGGTGGGATGACTTTTAGACAGTGGAATGCCTCAAATGACAGTTGCCGCCGTCACCTCAGATTCCACTGTCTGTGAATTTGGATAAAAACCCACATGTTCTATTACTGCAATAATCATTAGATGACATTGGCATATATCATCTAACATTACTACAGCTCCAGATTCAGGTTTGAAATTAAAGTAAGAAAAGAAAACTGTATCCGGATGGGAGTCAGCTGAGCAGCTATTATAATCCCGGAGGGATGAACCGCCAAGGCTTCCACCGACCACTATCCGGACCATGCAAAATAACAACTGGTAATTAATATACAGATCACGAGCTAGTTATCCGTGTGGGAATACCTGCCAACATTAATCTGATATATTCCTTACTAGCTGTTTCACACATCACGGAAAAGACAGAATAAAATAAAATAAAAGAAAATATATTTGGGTCATCTTGCATGAGAGACATTGGTTTCTCATGCAAGGATATGGAACTAAATCCATAATTACTCTTCATGTCTAAATAATCGCTCATTCCATAATTAATTAATTAATTACAGTCCGGATTATATACTTAGATCATTGGAGTTTAATCATTTGTAGAAGAATCTTTTAATAGGGGATTGAACAAAGTTCTTTATATCAAATTAATCATGGGTTGAGATCATTGGATTTCAACCTCAAAATATTAATACAAAGGTTCAATTAATTAATGGATTGAGATGAAGAAAGAACATTTGGCACAAGGTGCCACCTTGTCGCGATGCAGAGTTTGTGTCGCGGAGCGTGGCTCCGCGACAAAGGTTTCGCGACAAAGGGGTGGGAAATAAAAGAAATGGGATTTTGAAAACTTAGGGTTTGTTTTGTCGCTAAGTAATGAAAATTTTGTCGCGGAACGTGGCTCCGCGACAAGGGCATAGCGACAAAAAGGGTGAAAATTTGACAAGGCATAATTCTTGTCGCGGAACAAGAGGTTTTGGCGCGGAACGTGGTTCCGCGACAAGGTTGCTTCGCGACAAAGCCCTTCCAGAATAAAATCACAAGTATTTGGGTCCTTGGTCGTTAATCAAGATTTTGTCGCGGAACGTGGTTCCGCGCCAAGGGGTGTTTCGCGACCAAGGGTTTTAAAATAATGATTAACAAATGTTCTTTGGCACCTTTGTCGCCAAAGCACCATTTTGTCGCGAAACGTGGTTCCGCGACAAGGGTTGTTCCGCGACAAAGGTGTGTCCAGTACACATGTCAGAAAAGTAAAGTGGAACAGTGGCATGCATTATGTGTGATCTCACCCATTTCAGATTCAAAAGCTAAACTAAGCTCAAAATAACAAAACAGAATTTGAATCTAGCTAGAACATGCTTGAACAAAATAGAAATAAAGCAAACTTAAAACTTAAGAAAGCCTAATTTAAGCTTGATCATCCATAAGCATGCAACATAATCCCAAGAAAAAGTCACCAAGCAGTGACATTAAAATGCAAAAACGAGGGTCAAATGACCCAAGGAAAATGAAAACAGTAAGATCCATGGGGTGTGAGACCCATTTCATGATTTTGGGACACATATGGAGAATGTTTTCCCATTTTATTAAACGGTGTTGTTCATACTCATGGTTTGAGTACCACAAACCCTTAAACTAAAGTTTAGAACAAAAACAAGGTTTAAAACTGGCTATCTAACCAAAGTGCAATAAACTATTTCTAACTAGTGCATAAATTAAATAATACAAAAGAAAATCTAACTAAACTAAACTACCCTAAACTAAACTAACTACTGAACTCCCCAACTTGTCTTCAAGAAGGTATAGTTTTTCTAAAATTCTTCCAACTTTTAGCTCAAAGGAAACACCTCATATTTATAGAGGGGAAACCCTAAGCTCATGGGCCTTGATTTGAGCCCATTGTGTCTCAAGACATCACACACATCACAGCTCTGTCTCGGAGCACCAAGTTTGGTCGCGGAACACACTGCATGTGGCAAAGCTTCTCGACTGGGTCTTGTGTCTCTAAAAATGTATCTTGGTCGCGGAATGGACCTTGGTCGCGGAACAGCGCATCGCGACAAAGGTATCGCGCCAGGGGGCTTTGGCTGGTCTTCTCCTTCATCTGAGCTTGCTTGGTCGCGGAGTGTTCCTTTGTCGCGGAACCATGCATCGCGACAAAGGGCTTCCGCGACAAAGGTCCTCCTGGGCCTGCTGGATTGGGCCAGATGGGCCGAAAAAATTCTTTTTGTGGGCTTTTCTATCTTTTTCCCATCTTTTGTTTCCTTTTCTTTTTCTCATGTTTTTGGATTTTTCTAACATAAATATGTAATAAAATTACATATTTATGCCTTTTTCATACCAGCTTATTATTTTTACAATTATGCATAAATTAGTCCAATTCGATTGCTTTCTTACTTAATGTAAGACCGGAATGCGATCAAATGCCCGTTTAAGACACGGAAATGGATTGAAAATAATGGTCATTTTTGGCCATTATCAACATCCTCACATTTAATACTGATCGTCCCCGAGCAGTCAGAGTCAATGTTCGTAAGAACACGGACTCTACATATTCAATTCATTTTCGTGGCTTCATAAATCACATCCTTTTTAGATTGGGATAAGACAATCAAAAACTACAAGTTATTAAATTCCCTTGATTGCAGTGTTTAATGAAATGATACTTGCTCACTATATCGGGCCTACAAATCAAACATTATTATCAATCCTTCATGAACATCATGTTTGAAAGATGCAAAGATTAAAAATTAGAATTAAAGCATGACATGAACATTCTTAATGAAACAGAGCCTCACTTATAAGAGAATCGGAAAGATCACTCACTCTCAATTGGGGTTCAGTCAGTGAACGCTCATAATCAGTTTTAATTAAATTCTCCCATATGCTTGCAATCAGACCAACTCGCCACCGGCTCATTTCTTCAAATCAAGATCACGAGGTCTTATTTGAGGGTTATAACGGGGCATACGGTTGTAACATTAGGTGGGAAAAGGGAATTTATTGGCTAGAAGCGGCAAAAATTTATTCTGTCATAACTTGGCATTTTTATTTAAAATTTATGATCATCAATGTTTCTCTCTTTTTGGTTTTCTTTTTCCTTTGCATGACATTAGACTAAGTCCAATTGCTTGTCATCTGCAATTTATTTGTGTTGAATGACATTCAACTTCCTTTTTTTTTTTTTTTTTGAATCGGTTTATAGAATACCGATTTATAGTTTTCATTGATGATCAAAATTATAATGCCTTGTTAGAACTCATCCTTGCACACTTGGGTTTGATTTTCTTGGTCTTTTTAGAAGGCTAGGAATAATATAGAGGGCTTCAAAGAAAAATTAGGCTTATAGGCTCAAGTTGGTTAATCCTAAAGGGAAATATTTTTGGGTTTGGATTTCAAACGAAGGCCAAAATTTTGGGTTTTCTAGGTGCCTTGATCATATGCTCGATTTCGGGAGTATGGCGTGGTCTTGAATCGGTCCCAATTGCAAGTTCTAGTTTCCTTTAATCAAAAATGATTCACACATCAAAGAAAATGAATGAGTAAAAATGACTCATGGCTCAATTCTCACAAGGTTGGGTTGATTCATGTCATACAATATTCTCAAATTTAATCCAAGCTTAATTCTAACAATTTATTCAATCAAAATCTCTAACATGCAGATTTATTACCCAATAAGCTGATCGCATCATTAAATTTTTATAGCTCAAAACCTCAGGAATTCATGTCATGCATGTTCTCAATTATATTATCCCAATTTAAAAGTTTGAAAATTTAATCATAAGCCTAAATTCAACATGTGAATTTAGAGCAATTTTATGCATACTTTTGCTGGTTATTTAATTGAAAGCAGTAAAGAGACACTGCTGACATACGGAGCATGTCAACAGCAAATTTTTGGCCTGACAGTCACTTATTCATCTTGGACTGTCAGACATCTTTTCAGAAATAAAAGAACCAAATAAGAACCAAATAAAAACAGAGATTGTTGTTGGGGCTGCAGAATCCCAATCTGAAAGCAGTAATTATATCAATTACAAGAGATTTCATTTGCAATCAAATCTATCTTGCATGGATGAATTGAAATTCTCTTATATGATATTTACAATTAAGCTCAGAAATGATGGAGTCAGGGATCGCCATCTTTCTTCTCGTCTGATTTCTTGGAGGAGCCAGCTTCATCAGGGATCTTCTTGAGTAAGGTTTGCAGGATCTGGTTTTGACTGAGGATCAGTGATTCCACCATTTTTCGATTCTTCTCTTCTTTTTCGAGCATCATCATTCTGAATTCCTCGTCTCTCCTTTCCTTCTCCAACTTCTCCTTCCGTTTCTCCTCCTTTTCTCTCCTACGCTCTTGGCGTTCTTCCTCTCTCTCCCTCCTTCGCTCCTCACGCTCCTCTTCTGCCCTTTTCTGCTGTCCCTCTTGGCTTGCCAAAATTACTTCAGTCATGGATTTCATTCCCTCGAGCATAGATTGACTCATTCTGCTCACCATCTCAATCGTTTGGGAATCAGCAGGGAACTGAGATACGTTTTGGCTTTGAGGAGGCATCTGAGGTTGAGGTTGAGTCAGAGGTGGAATTGGAATCTCAGTCCTTTTTTGGTCCGCATGAGGCTCCTCTTGAACATTCGAAGGTCCTGCATCAGCACAGGTTTTCTGTGTTCCCTTCTTTGTCTTGGGCTGCCTCTTTCGTTTTCTTGATGCCTGCTCACCCGATATGAAAGAGGATTGAGCGTCTGAATCTCCTCTGACGGACAGTTGGGGGAGAGAGTATTTGATACTCTCACACAGGGGAAGTCTCGGCACACTGATAGGTGGGTTCACTTTCACCACTGTGTCACCCTCAAAAGCGCTCAGATCAACTCCCTGAGCTATGCAGATTCTCCTAATCAAATTCGGATAGCACAGCACCTGTCTATCCTTTATCCGGGTTATCATCACCTCGAATACATGCCTCCCTACATTTAGTTTTGCTCTGCTCCACATTCTTGCAAATCCCATTAGCACATTTCCAGATGTGGTATGCGGGTGCGAGTTGGGCCGGATCTTGGACATGTAGAACTCGTAAGTTGGCATGAACTGTATCCGCAGCCATTTTGCATTGAATGTGTGTCCAGGGGCGGTCACGCTTGTCATGCTGTTTGCCAAGGTTGCATACTTCGCATATTCAGTCGTTTTGGCTCTCTTTGTCATGATCTCATCAGGGGGGAATTCACTTTGGATCTCTGGAGTCCCGAAGAACTGATTCAGCCAGTCAGGTGCAATGTTAATCACTTGTCCACGAATCCATGTTGTTCTGGCATCTTTATCAATGTTGCAGAAGAATTCCTTTGTTAATTCCACAAAGCCATCTTCGTCGTGATGCAGCATGAAGTTACCCCACTCTTGATTTTTGTAGAAAGTCTCAACAGTGGGGTGCGACAACGCATCGGGTCTGAACCCTTTGTCTGGCACTATCATCTTCTGCAACTTCTTATACTTTTCTGCATTCTCTTTGTTGCCATTGAACTTGATCTGAATCTGTTCTTCACTCAGCTTTTTCTTCCCATATTCCTTTGAAACGCCCATTCTTTGCCTTACAGTATTTTCAGACCAAAACTCGACTGGTCGAATGGATCCGACAGACTCGTCGTCGCTCGTGTGCCAGTCTGTTTGCTCGTCTCTCTCCTGTGGCTGGTCATCTCTTGGTTCAGCCTCATCTCCCCTCTGACTTTGCTCTCGCTCTCCATGAGCTGTTTCATCTCCGACTTCCTCCTCAACCTGTTTAATTACATGTTTCATCGTATTGAGTTCACAATTTACAGGCAAAAAAGATGTAGTTACATGAAAATTACGGTCATCAACATCAGTTGATACCTCCTCCTCCTCCCTAATTCTGGCAGCTCGTCCAACTGGACGTTGGAAAATAGGCGCCATTTGGTCCATGAATTCTTGCTCCTCCTGCCGAGCTTCTTCTTCCGAATCATTCCCATCTGCAGCTTCAGTCAAAATTCCTTGAACCTTTTCTTTAAGCGCAGAGGTCATGAGATGGTCGTCCGGCTGCTTTTCCAAGATTTTGTCCAGTGCTACCGGATCTATGGAGTCTTGTGGTCCTTCTGACTGTTCAGGTTGGTGCGACGGGCCTTCGTGAGTGATGAATTCTTCAATTCTGGCCGTGCCCACGAGAGGATCAATCAATTGGCCCACTTCTGTCTGATATCTGATTTGATTTGGCTTTTCTCCAGCATCAATTCTTGTTTCAATCTGTTCGTTGATGTTCTGTCTCAATTCTTTCCGAAGTGTCTCAGCACTACAAATCGAGGGGCCAGTCCATCCTGGTGGTTGCTCTTCTTTAATTTTCAAACCACGCCCTTGCACTTCTCCAGTGATCTTCAGCTCGAAGTCCTCCTCATTACCCCGCTCAACCTCTCCAGATTTCCTGCCTTCCAAATCAGCTTGCATCTTTCTGGCAGTTTCTTCATCCCTGGTCTGCTGGATATTCTTTCTGATCTGTTCTTCCTCTGCAGCTTTCTTTTCCATTTCCAGGCGTTCTTCCTCAGTCAATTTCTCTACTCCCGAACCACCTGTTACTTGATCCAGCAGACCAGCTAATGCAAGTTCATCATTGTGCATTTTTCTGGCTAGCTCAGCATCGGATATCACCTGGTGCTTCTTTTTCGGGGGTGGTGGCGGCATCGGCTTTTTACCCTTGTCCTTAGGATCCGTGGGCTCTACCACTTTTCTGACAGTTGGCTCAGGTTCCTTGATCTCCACTTTCTTTTCCGGAGCTCTTGCTGGTTTATCTTTGTCAGCAGATTTCACCAACCTTCTCCTTGTTCCCGGTTGAGGTGCTGGTTGATGACCTTCAGATGTAACAGCAGTAGTGGAGGTTTTCTCGGGCTGTATGGGTGCCTTAGTGGTGGCAGGTTGATGACCTTCAGATTGAGCTGGCTGCGTTGGAGTCCGGGTTGCTTCTTGTTGCACCACTGGCTCGGACGTAGCAACTTCTTGTACTTCAGTCTGTCCTCTAGGCGGCAAAGCTGAAGCTTGTACTGCTGGCTGGGTAGGCTGTGGGTTGGCTTCAGGGGGAGTGGAGAAGTATGCATCAATCTCAGCATCGGGATCCTCTTCTCTGTTTGGTTCACCCTCGTAGCCTAGTTGCTTCTCGGCGCGCTGCAAATAATCCTCAATGAAACTCTTTTGAGTGATTCTCCTCAGTTGGTCCTCCCGGTCCTTCTTGATCTTGGAGCAGAACTTACTCCGAATGTTGTTGTTGTAGTGCAAGACCTTCTTTCCATTAGCAGTACTATTACAGTATTCAAGTGCAAACTTGTCCATTTCCATGATCAATTCCCAGTAGGAGTCCCTGTACTGATCTATCATGCCCCCTACCAGATCCTTTTGAATTCCTTCCAGGTAGGACATGTCCTCTGCCGAATCGTACGTGAGATACACCCCAGCCTCAGCTTTTGATAGTAAATTGAACTGCCTTTCATTTTTCCTTTTGGGTTTCCAGCCACCTTTGCGTATATCCACTTGTAGCTGATCCCTTAATACTGCTATGTGCTGGGGAAATTCATCATCTTTGTTCGTTCCGTACCGTCCATACCTTCTATGTGTGAAGATGGTTTCAAGTACCTCTTCTGCAGGTAATACTACTCCTTCTTCCAGAAAGGACTCAGTGATACTTGGATTGCCTTTTCCCCAGACAGTAGTCAAGTCGTCCCATTGTTCGCGTGCATCCTTGATCATCTTCCTCATTGTGTTCAACAGTGAGGTGTTGTGGCTTTGTTCAAATTTCTCAGCATTTTTGAGGCGTTTGTACAGGTTGAAGGTCAGCTCTCGATGCCTGGCCCGAGCTAGATCTGTAATCCACCTCTGCTCCACTGGTCCTTTTGCTTCAAACAGATATGGATTCCACTTGAATGGAAATGCTTCATACATCATGATGGCCCCACTGTTGATAACCCTACTTAGATCCATATGTTTGTGTTCGAAGGCCATCCGAACTTGAGGATCTACGATCTGGTTAGGGATGATGATGTCAAAGTCCGCTATATTTGGATCTTTCGTTCCCTTTTCCACATGCCGATTCCACACAGCCCTGTGCTCTCTGAACCTCAATTGGATGCGCTCATGATGGACTTCAGGAGTTGTCTTTTCGTCTTGGGGGGCATACCCCATCATCCTTATCCAAAACTTCTTCAGGAAGTGATAGTAGTCCCTTTCTATTGATGCAGCGACTATCGACCTTTCCTCTGGAGGGATATGCACGTCCCATCCCGGAGAAAGTTTCAATTTTTCGTCCGTAGTGTGGTCCAGAGGCACCTTATAAACTGATTTGATGGCATCTCTTGCGTCCTTAATCTCTGTTCGATCAATTGAGGCCTGGTTGCCAGCAGCCTCATATGTGCAGTCAGGCAATCCGATGCGTGAGTGTACTACCAATGCATTCCTGAAAAAGGTCAAAGTGCTTAGATATATCCAAATTTTTATAAGTTTTCAAAGACTACTCAGGTGTGAAAATCAACATCCTCACATTTTGAGCTTTGCTAAGCTCGAAATGTGATTTAAGTGATTCAATCTTGAGTTTATTAAAAGATCCAAAGACAAGGTACTACCCCTTAGGACCTAGGAGGAGATAACTTAATTGGATTATTGAGTCCAATCAAAAGGGGGAAATATTAATGAAAATGAAAATGAAGTGGTCATTGGACCAAAAATTCCCTTTTTTAGTGGGCCATTGGGCCCAAAAGTTTGTTTTTCCAATTTTATTAAACAAGCTCGAGGCACTTGTTGAAAATGGAATGAAAATGATGATGATGGAATGGATGGCTCGAAAATAGAGTGTGCAATGGGGGCATGGCGGGATGGATTCGCTATCTCCGGATTGTTTGGACTGTCATTGGACAGTTAAAACGTTCAAGAAAATGCAAACACTATTTTTTTACTTTTTGACAAGGTTGACTTGATTTTATTTAATGAAAAGTGGGATGTGTGTGGTCCCATTTTTTTGGATTTTTGTAAAAAGGTAGCAGTTGAGGTGGCAAAATACTGCTACTTAACTCACACTTTTTAGTTCCATTGGGAACAAAAACACTTTGTCAACCAAAATTCCTAGTACTATTTTTGTCTTTTGTGAAAAAGTGGAATGCTGAAAAGTGGATTGGTGGCACAGACTGCCAAACAAAGACAAGCATTCCTTTTCACACAAATTTGCAGCACACATACACGGATATGCCAAACAGGGGAAGGCATTAAATGTCAAATTGGCATGCAAAATTCATGAACACAGTAAGGCAAAAACACAAGATCATACCCTCATCCTAGAATCACTACAAACAACCAATAACATAAAGATGATCACGATTACCCATATGTTCATTAGTGTTCCAGTTTTCAAGCCTTACGATTTTTAGAAACAGATTTAGCAAAATCAACAAGAAAACACAGTACAGAAGGAAGGTTGCACATTTACAGCGATAAGAACAGTCGAAAAATCTGAGAGCCCTAAGAACTTGTAAAACCCAACAATGGTGGAGATGGCCCTCGATTTCTGCTTATGTTATCTATCAACCCTAGATTCTCCAAATCACAAGCCTATACAGAAACCGAACCCCACCTATGCATCCAAATCATCAAAACGGCACCCTCTACTCCTACTCATGCTCGGCCATTGACAAAAATAGCAGGGAATCAAAATTTCAAACATGCCCAAACCGCACAATACCTAAAATCGAACTTCACTTAAGCGAAAAAGACCATAAGGAAACCTATTAGCACATTATCGAGAGTAATACGCAATAATCCCCCAAAATCACAAAAACAGTGCAGTGGTTCGCGTACGAAAAGGGGTGGTAATGCTTACCAAGGCTCGGTTTGCTTCGGAGAAGACGAAGATGAAGGTTCTGACGGCTCCATAAGGGTTGCGAAAATTTGGGCAGAGTTTCCCTTGGGTTTGGCGTTCGAAAGGTGCGAAGAACACAGTGGTGTACTTCGGGAGAGGTTTCGAGTACGAGAGGTTTTTCGAAAATTTTCTAAGTGTGGGAGCGTGGGGAAGAAGAGGGAGGCGGAGGGGTTTAAATACTAATGGGCCGGGTCGCGGAACCCTAGCCCATGGTCGCGGAACAGGATTACGCGACAGGCTTGGCGACATTAGAGGTGTCGCGGAGTGTGGGACTTTGTCGCGGAGTCATGCACCGCGACAAAGTGTACCGCGACAAAATGGCGAGGAAAAAAAATGGAGTGATGTGCCCGTGTCGCGGAATAGGAACTCTGTCGCGGAGTCATGCTCCGCGACAAAATGTTCCGCGACAAAGACAAGCAGAGAGTTAGGGATGAGAATAACTTTGTCGCGGAGTTTGCACATGGGCGCGATGCTGGGCATCGCGACAAAATGATCACTCCGCGACAAAGACAAACAAGGGTTGATGATATGGAGAACCTTGTCGCGGAGTTGCACTTGGTCGCGGAACGTTGTTCCGCGCCAAAATGGTCATTCCGTGACAAACTTTTTTGAATTTTCAAATTTTCAACGGATTGGGCCCGAGTGTGATATTGGGCCTGCGTCCATTTTATTTGAGTTGGACCTGAATGAGTTCAGTCCAAGTAAATTCAAATCATTGGGCCATTATTTAAAATAATCTACTTGCATAAAATTAGGTCGGGTCAGTTCCATTTATCTGCAGAATTTATTCCGGATCTTAAATTTCTTTAAATTCCGAAAATAATTTCTCAGATTTGTGGAATTTTCCCAACCAAGAACCTGGTTTTCCTTGCTTTTTCTGCTCCTTCTTTTTGGTTGGTTCCGAATTTCCTGCAAGACAGATAAATACCCATTAGGTTAGGTTTTCTCCTCAGTTCAACATCCTCACATTTAGAGTCTTGGTACTCTAAATGTTCAATTAATCTTGAGGGTACTTTTTCTGTTCTGGATTAGATATATTACACTAAACTAGACTAATCTAAGCTAATCTAGGAGTAATCAGGAGTGTAATCCTCTTAATAAACGACGCTGCACCCTCCCCGGCAACGGCGCCATGAAACTTTTGACAAGTTTCGTTAACACGAGCTTTTACTAAAATTATACCAGGTCAGATTTATTAAATGAAAAGCGTTATGATTCACGGGAAAGGGTTTAGGGATATATCAAGATTATGAATCTTTTTATTACTCAAGTATGGTGCTTTGGTTTCAAATGGCGCTGTGGTCCTCCTTGTCATGAAATGTTGACAAATCTCATGGCATAGCCGGGATAGGTTGATCTTCAGCCTGTCACACTGAGGATCCCCGGCAAATATGCCATGATACTTCTCATCAATTCTTGCCATGAGATTTCCTGCCATGAAACTTTTGACTAATTCCCACTACATGAGTATTTTCCGAAAATTCGTGATCCTGGCTTAGGTTTTATTTAATGAAACCAATTTATGATGGCGGTGTTGTGAGTAAGGGATATATTTATACGTAGTCATGTTTTTATTGCTCGTAGTTAAGAAACTGTGCTCCCGAAAGCGGCACGGTGTCAAAAATTGCAGTAATTTATAGTAAGACCGGATCGTTTCACTGGAGGATGTGCGATAGAAGCAGGTCCCACGTCATTTACTAAGATTTTCCACTCAGTTACTCGAATCAAGTTTGTGAAATGACTACAACTACTTGACAGAATTTAAACTAAGCTATGAAAGCACCTAAAACAAAGCAGGCAGGAGTTATTCTAGAAAGCAAAATAAATTTAATCCAAGAAAGCAATAAAAGTAATCTAAGAAAGCGATTAAGATTATTCTAAGAAAGCAGATTTAAAATGAGACAGAAGGGACAGGGAAGAAAAGAATAAAGATTGGACAAGATTCAGATGAAACGCAATTAGACTTCCATTTTAATACACAGATCTTAGCTTGGGATAATCCTTCAGTTAGCTAACTCTCATGCTCTCTATACCATGTTCCCTTTAGCAGACAGGTACTTACAGTAGAGGTTACATGCTCTTAAGACAGCAAAATCTAAGATACCACGGACTCACAACTGCTCCCGTCAGGCTTGTCATTTATCTGTGGTGGACAAGCAACACCTGGCAAATCAATTATTGAAGTGTCAAGTACCACTATCATTCCCCCATGTCACACCCGAAGATTCTAATTAATCCCTGAACTATCCCTTAACTCTCAGTTCTAGTAACAGTTACACAACTCTCATACAACCGAGTGACCTCTAGAGAAAGCAATTAAAAGAAAACAGTAAAGCAAGCATTTAAAATCCTATCACTCGGAGGTTTCTGAAAGTCTGACCCTAGGGTAGTAACAGAAAGCCTCCTGTCAGAATGACCGGATGTGGATCAAGAATTTCCTATTCTCTGGTGAACCGCTCTCAGTTGTTCACTTCTCGTCGGTGAGTGGTTATGAGATACAAACTAATGAAACGAACTACTATAATTAGTTCTTTCGGATGCACTCACTCAGGACTCAAGAATAGGCTTTGGCAGAGAAGCAATAGTGATTGAAAGAATACTCAACCCTACCTTAGAAAATAACCAAGGCCCGAATGTTGTTCCTCTAGTATTAATCTGTCACACCTTATCAGAATCCAAGTGGACTCCGACCCAGTGCAATATTTAATACAAGATTCCCAACAAACGGCAATTTTGGAAAATAACAAATCTGAAAATCATTCCCTATCAGGTACTAAAACTCTCAATAAGAAACACAGACCCTTTCAGTCTAGGTGAGACCTAATCGCGTGACCTCTGCCTTCTAATTTCCCAAAATCAACCCCCCCCAGTCGGATATGAATTAGTTATAACTGTCGAATTTATCCCGTACTCAGATCCGGATTTTATAAAGGACTTTTTGTTGGAAATTTAACATGAACATCTGATTTAAAATCAGGACTTCTATGTCCAAGGGAAGGATCCCAAAATAATATGACCACAATAACTAATAGTAATATCATGCATAATTTTATAGAAAAGTGTAAAATAAAATAACCCAAAATATAAGGTGGGGGTTTAGACAGAATTGTAGACAATAGGAGATGAAATAGCCGGAGATGAGAAGAATTTATTTGGCTAAAAAGATGACAAAAATAATCACGGATGATCCGGACTGCAACATCCTGCTATTCAGGTCTGATCATTTCAGGTGGGATGACTTTTAGACAGTGGAATGCCCTCAAATGATAGTTGCCCCGCCGTCACCTCAGTTCCACTGTCTTGTGAATTTGGATAAAAACCCACATGTTCTATTACTACAATAATCATTAGATGACATTGGCATATATCATCTAACTTTACTACAGCTCCAGATTCAGGTTTTTGAAATTAAAGTAAGAAAAGAAAACTGTATCCGGATGGGAGTCAGCTGAGCAGCTATTATAATCCAGGAGGGATGA
>JAOANR010000001.1:76599950-76642164 GCA_030278955.1 Hygrophila difformis
GGTTGGAAAAATCTTGCGATCGGGTTTATTTGCGACCGTCTTTAGCTGCCGCAAAGTTTGCCAGAGGCCAAACATGCCTGCTTGTTTGACACAGATCCCACCGATAGCAATCTGTGACAGCAAGTCAGCGGTCGGTAACCCTGGCCGCAGTTCCAAAAAATCTTGTAGTGTAAATAAGCTAACCAATATCGATCGAATTTTATTTTACGAAAAATAAATCAATTTTGTCCCATAAATTTTTTCAATTCCAGCCCTCAAATATCGAATCAGACGAATCCGTCCCATAACTACCCCAATCATCGCCGTACCCGTCCATGAACCCGATTTTTTGCTAATCGTTGCCGAACCTGTCCCATAATTACGATGGGTTCGGCGATGATTAGGGTAGTTATGGGATGATTTTGGCGATGATTAGCAAAAAACCAGGTTCATAGACGGGTACGGTGATAATTGTGGTAGTTATGGAACAGATCCGTCTAATTCAATATTATTGGGACTGTTTTGAATTTTTTTTAAAAATTATGAGACGATATAGTTTTTTTTCCCTTTATTTAACCAAATCTAGTTATGATTGAGTTGTGAGATCATCACTGTTATTCTTGATCACGTGTTTGTTTACAATCATGTCTTTTTCTACACTTCACAGAGAGTAGATATATGTCCCTTTCTGTTCATTACTTCTTTTTATACACTTTTCTGTTCATTACTTGAATACGCATATAGAGTCGTCGTTGAACAAATTTGTCCATAGGCCATCTTATACACTTCTCTACACTTTTCTTATTGCTACATAATGGGAACCTAAAATGGCCATCTTATCCATAGGCCAAATTTGTCCTATCCTACTACAAAAGAAATATTAAAATGACCACCACAATAATGTTTATTTTTTTTATTTTTTTGACATAGCCGAAGACAGAGAAGAAAGGGAAAAAATTTTTAAAAAAAGAAAAAAAAACAACCAAGAAGCAAAACACTAAACTACAAGCACAAAGAAAACTAAAGCCATAAACACAAGAGCTAGAGCCTTGGGAACCACACGCCGGACGCATCCGCCGCCAAATCCCCAATTATGATATCAGGCGGGAAAGCCTAGTGGTACTGGTATAGAAATCTTTAATAGATGCTCAATGCTTAGCCAGGCGATCCGCAACCATGTTTCCTTCTCGAAGGGCATGAGAAACAATGCACACTTCAAAGAAAGCATTCAAAGCTGAGGTTTATCACTACAAAAAATTCATGGCAAGTCGACGAATTTAGTGATAAAATTTTATTGAAGATCGTCGCCTAAAACTTTGTTGCCTAGAGAGCTAGATGATGAAATTCTTTCGTCACATACCCTCGAAATTCTTGTAGAGTTATATCATTGCAAACATTATTTATTAAAATATGTCATTAAAAGTGCGATGCATTGTAAAAATAGTCTAAATGACATTACTGTGCCCTATTTTAGCCTATTTTTACAATATAGATCACTACATGGTTTGGTCTATTTTTACAATAAATTGTCCTTAATGATCATTTTGATAATTAGTGTTTATAGTAATTAAAAAAAAAAAAAGCTGCATGCCTTTTAGTGGTCTGTTTTAATATTAATTTCTATCCTACACTTTCACATATTAAATTATGAGGTTATCATTAAACCATTACACAGAACTTAATGTTGTTAGTGACCAAAAAATCAATATAAATTTCTTGTAGTCACAATTTTTTAAACTATATATTATCTTTTAAACTATATCCGTGGGAGCTGTGCATTCCACAGCCTCAGCCCATAAGTATATATATGTATACATATATACCTTGAATTCTCATCAAACAAACAAACTCGCCAAACATACAAATTAGGTCTTAAATATCTTTGCAAGAAATGGACCCAAAACATCTCCATCTTGTAATGCTCCCTTCCTTTGCATCTGGCGACGACATCTCCTCCTTTGTCCATCTTTCAAACAAGCTCGTCTCCCATGGCCATGACGGCCTTCGCATTTCCTTTGTCTCAATCTCTTCCAATGTCCCTAACATCACCAAAATTCTCATCCCCTCCCCAAATACCCAAATTGTCCCTCTCACCCTCCCCGATGTTCTACCCGGCTTGCATCCGGTCAAAACCTCCGGCTTAAACCCTATCGAATCCCAGCTTCTCGATGCTGCAATGGACCTCATTCAACCCCAAATCAAAACCCTTTTGTCCCAACTAAACCCTAATTTCGTCGTCTTTGATTCAACCCTAGAATGGCTCCCCAAATTGGCCTCCGATATCGGCATCAAGACTTGTTTTTTATCCGACTCCACCGCCCTATCCACCGCCTTCCTCGCCGTCCCTGCCAGGGGAAACAACCCTTCTCTTGATCAGCTGAAGCTCCCCCCTCCCGGCTTCCCCAAAACATCCATAACCTACGTTGATACTTACGTGGCCCGGAATTTCATGTCTAAGTACAGTCGCTACTACAACCGCCAATCCCGCCAGTTCAATGCCATCGTCTCCAGCATGATCGGCTCCTCCATCATCATGGTCAAGACTAGCCGCGAAATGGAAGGTCATTACATCGATTACGTGAAATCCCAATACAAAAAACCCATCCTCATATTCAGTACCCTTCCCGTCATCAACGAAATGCTTTCTAGTTTTGTAGCCTTACAGATCTCCAGGCAGAACACCATCTTCCTGGATTCAGATCTTGTCGTTGGCACCATCGTTGATGTGGCAGTGGGGATTGAACTCACGGGATTGCCATTTATCCTAAACCTCACATCTGACATCGACGTAAAGAAAGCACTTCCGGAAGGATTTATTGAAAGGGTGAAGGACAGGGGGATAGTAGTAACAGGGTTGGGGCAGGAGCAGCAACAGAAGATTCTGGCGCACCCAAACGTGGTGTGCTACTTCAGCCATGGGCAGGGAGGGCTGAGTTCAGTGATGACAGCAATAGTGAATGGTTGCCAGGTGGTAATGCTGCCGCAGAAGGGCGACGAGTTCCTGACAGCGAAGCTGGTGAGTGAGGAATTGGGGGCTGGAATTCAGGTGAAAAGGAGGGATGAGGATGGGGGTTTTGGGAAGGAGGATGTTAAGGAGGCTTTGGAGAGTGTAATGATTAGGGTTTCGGAAGAGCCTGGGAAAAGCATTAGGGAGAATCATAAGAAGTGGAAGGTTCTGTTGTCTGATGAGGGTTTTGAGAAGAAGTTGATGTTGGAGGATAAAATATGGAGGAAGGGATATTTTGGTGTGTAAATATTTGTGGACGTATGGTTTTATATTTGAGAGGTTAGAGGCTAAGTGTTAATATGGAGCTTGAAAGGTTTGAAAGAAGAGAATGATGCTTGAGAAAGTTTTATTACAACTCAACTCACTTGTTCTTCTTGTTGTGTTGTTACAAAATGATCCATGCCATCACCTATTTATACTAGGCATGGATAATTCTAGATAAATCTAGCAAATATTACATTACAATAATTCTTAAATATTTTCTTGATCATTCCTACACATCTCTAGAATTCTCTATCAATTTCTATCATATTCTCTTCCTCTTTATTCTTCTAGAATTTTCATACTATTATCTTAAAGTCTTCTTCTAGAATTATCTATTACAAAATTAAGTTTAACATTCTAACACCCCCTCTTAAACTTGATTTTGCATTCCAAGCGAGCTCCTGAGTCTTGCAAACACTTCATACTTGAGGGGTTTAGTGAAAATGTCGGCGACTTGATCTTTTGACTTCACATACTCCACTTGGACTTCTTTCTTCGCAATGCAGTCTCTAATGTAGTGGAACCGAGTGTCGATGTGCTTACTCCGATTATGAAATACTGGATTCTTTGCTAATGCAATCGCTGACTTATTGTCCACATAAATCCTTGTGGGCTCCTCTTGTGGCCATCCAAGCTCTTTTAATAAACTCCTTAGCCAGATAGCATGACAAACACTTGAAGTGGCAGCTACATACTCAGCTTCACACGTAGATAATGTCACAATTGGTTGCTTCTTTGACATCCAAGTGAATGCAGTACCTCCCATGAAGAATACGAACCCACTTGTACTCTTTCGATCATCATTGTCTCCAGCCCAATCGCTATCACTATAGCCAACAAGCTGATAATTATTAGTACTTGAATAAAGTAGGCCATAGTTGAGTGTACCTTTGAGATATCTGAGAATTCTTTTTGCTGCCTTCAAGTGTGTAGTGGTTGGATTCTCCATAAAGCGACTCACAAACCCTGTAGCATATAGAATATCTGGCCTTGTGCAGGTTAAGTACCTTAAGCTTCCAACCAAGCTCTTGAACATTGTTGGATCTATCTTTTCTCCTTCATCATGCTTGGATAATTTATTTCCACTGACCATTGGAGTGTTTGTTGGCTTGCAGTTCTCCATCTTGAACTTCTTAAGAATCTCCTTCGTATAGCCTTCTTGTGCAAGGAAGACTCCATGCTCAAGTTGCTTAACCTCCACACCGAGGTAGTACACCATCAGCCCGATGTCAGTCATATCAAATTCTTTGGTCATAGCCTTCTTGAATTCTTCAAACAACTTTGGGTTGTTTCCGGTGAAGATAAGATCGTCTACATACAAACAAACAATTAAGATATCATCACCTTTAACTTTGACGTAAAGGGCATGCTCATGTGGGCATTTTGTGAAACCATTATCCTCCAAATACTTGTCAATTCTGCTGTTCCATGCCCTTGGTGCTTGCTTTAACCCGTATAGAGCTTTTTTCAACTTCAAGACTTTGTCTTCTTGCCCTTTCACCTCATAGCCTGGTGGCTGCTTGATGTAGATCTCTTTGTCAATCACTCCATTCAAAAAGGCTGACTTGACATCCATCTGGTAGATTTTCCATCTATTCTGGGCTGCAAGAGAAATTATTAGTCTTATAGTTTCAAGGCGAGCCACGGGAGCAAATACCTCATCATAGTCAATTCCGGCTCTTTGACTATATCCTTTAGCAACGAGCCTTGCTTTGTATCTATCAATTTCTCCCTTAGAGTTCTTTTTTGCCTTAAACACCCATTTGACTCCAATTGCTTTGTGATTTCTTGGCAATGTTGCTAGCTCCCATGTATTATTCTTCTCTATGGATTTGATCTCCTCATCCATTGCCTTTCTCCACTTTTTGCTTTGTGCTGCCTCATCAAAGGTTAATGGTTCACAATCAGCAAATAAGCAGAAAAGTGTGAGATCTTCTAACCTTTCAGTGTCATCATAGATCTCATTGAGGCTCCTCACTCGTGATGTAGTTCTCTCATTCAAAAACGATGGTGGCGAGTCTTCAGCTTCTTGTGTTGGTGAAGCAGGTGGAGTCACTGTCTCTTCCTGAACTTCTTCTACTTGCTCAACTTCTTCTTGGTCTCCGAGTTGTGGAATAATGAAATTGTAATTATTAATGTTGGATCCAAAATCCCATGCTCCTTCCTCATCAAACTCCACATCTCGACTTATGACAGTTTTCTTTGTATCAGGATTAAATAACTTGTAGCCTTTAGAGTTAGAGTCATACCCGATGAATATGTATGGCTGACTCTTGTCGTCGAGCTTTCTTCTTGTCTCGTCTGCCACGTGAGCATATGCTTTGCTCCCGAATACTCTTAGATGAGCGATTCCGGGCTTTCTCCCACTCCATGCTTCTTGTGGAGTCTTTCCCCATACACTTCGAGTTGGAGATCGATTGGATAGGTACACCGCGCATGCCACTGTTCTGCCCAAAATTCTTTTGGAAGATTCTTCGTCTTCAACATGCTGCGCGCCATCTCCACTATGGTTCTATTCTTCCTCTCTGCTACACCATTTTGTTGAGGAGATCTTGGAACAGTGAGAGGCCTCCGGATCCCGTTTGCTTCACAATACGCCATGAACTCATTGGATGTGAATTCACCACCTCGGTCGGTTCTCATGGATTTGATTTCTAGTCCGCTCTCCTTTTCAACGGCAGCTTTAAATTTCTTGAAGGCTTCAAATACTTCTGATTTATGCTTCAAGAAATACACCCATGTTTTTCTAGAGAAATCATCAATGAAGAGCAGGAAATAATTGTTGTTACCTAGAGAACTTGGCTTGATCGGTCCACAAACATCGGCGTGGATTAACTCCAACGGCTTTTTAGCTCGCGAGGTTGACTCCTTTGGGAATGACCTTCTAGCTTGCTTCCCAAGTATACATCCTTCGCATAGTTGGTCGGGATGCTTGATGGATGGTAATCCTCTTACCATTTCCTTCCTTGATAACAACTCTAATCCTCCAAAATTTAAGTGCCCAAACCGTAGATGCCATAACCAAGACTTATCCTTAACGCAAGCTTTAAGGCATTTTGCTACATCATTCCGAATATTTAGTAGAAACATCCTATTCTTCGACATTGGCACCTTCGCTATCAAATTATTTTCCTTATCTCTTATTGAAAGGTTATAATCCTTCAAGTGAATATCATAACCTTTCTCTAAGAGTTGTCCCAAACTCAATATATTATTTTTCATGTTGGGCACATAATAGACATTCGAGATGATATCATGACCACCATTTTTTAAGCGAATCAAAATTTTTCCTTTTCCTTGAACTGGAATTTTTGATTCATCACCAAAGGAGACATTGCCACTTACCGATTCATCCAACTCCACGAACATGCTCCTTTTGCCGCACATATGGTTGCTTGCTCCCGTATCGAGGTACCAAGTATCATCTTGCCTTTCATTTTCTCCTTTGTATGCTAAGAGCACACTTGCATTTTCTTCCTTCTTGCTCTCAACGAAGTTGGCCTTCTCTTGAACCTTTTGTTTTTCTTTCCAACACTCGGAAGCATAATGCCCAAATCTATTACAATTATAGCATTTTATAGAAGATTTATCATACCTCGACTTCGGGTTACTCCTTCCATGACCAAATTCTTTTCTTTCTCCACTATTTGCATAGCCCCCTCTTGCTTGTCCTCGTCCTCTTCCTCGTCCACGTCCACGTTCTCGACTTTGTCCACGACCTCTCCCAAAACGATCATCACTTGGGCCTTCATCATTCTCTTTTGGCCTCACTTGCAATTTTAATAATTGCTCAACTATGTCTTGCTTTCTTTTATGTTTTTCTTCATATGCTTGTAGTGACCCCATCAAGAGATCAATAGTCATCTCCTCCAAATTTTTAGTTTCTTCAATAGTCACCACAATATGCTCAAATTTGGGAGTTAGTGAACGCAATATCTTTTCCATTATTCTAACATCCTCCAATTTTTCACCATTTCTTTTCATTTGGTTCGATACCGTCAAAACTCTAGTAAAATAATCCGAAACGGACTCGGACTCTTTCATTTGTAGGGACTCAAATTCACCACGCAAAGTTTGGAGGCGTACCTTCTTAACTTGATCGGCTCCTTTGCATGATACTTGAAGCTTCTCCCATGCTTCCTTAGCGGTGGTTGCACTTGAGATCTTCTCAAAATCATCTTCTCCCAATGCTTGGTAGATGAGATAGAGAGCCTTCTTGTCCCTCTTCTTTACATCTCGTAGCCGATCCTTTTGTTGTTGGGATAGTGATGCCTCATCTTGTGGTTGTTCGTAACCACTCTCTACAATCTCCCAAACATCATGAGCACCTAAAAGTGCCTTCATCTTGATACTCCAATTATCAAAGTTGATCTTATTAAGTAAAGGGACTTGGAAAGATTGTAGGTTGTTAGCCATCTTTCACAGGAGGAGGACCTTATGGCTCTGATACCACTTTGTTGGAGGATAAAATATGGAGGAAGGGATATTTTGGTGTGTAAATATTTGTGGACGTATGGTTTTATATTTGAGAGGTTAGAGGCTAAGTGTTAATATGGAGCTTGAAAGGTTTGAAAGAAGAGAATGATGCTTGAGAAAGTTTTATTACAACTCAACTCACTTGTTCTTCTTGTTGTGTTGTTACAAAATGATCCATGCCATCACCTATTTATACTAGGCATGGATAATTCTAGATAAATCTAGCAAATATTACATTACAATAATTCTTAAATATTTTCTTGATCATTCCTACACATCTCTAGAATTCTCTATCAATTTCTATCATATTCTCTTCCTCTTTATTCTTCTAGAATTTTCATACTATTATCTTAAAGTCTTCTTCTAGAATTATCTATTACAAAATTAAGTTTAACATTCTAACAGTTGATTGGGGATTTCGTTAAGGAGTTGGAGGGTATTGCATTTGGGCCTTGAGGCTGAGGGGCATCTTGCCCTTCACTCGTTTGATTGGTATTATCGAATGAATTTTATTAATCAGTACTAAAATATTCGTATAAGAAGATAATAAGAATTTTCAATAAATATAGTGTGTGTATATTTATTGGAAAAAAACCCCATTTAGTCCTATAAGTTTTTTCGATTTTCAAAACCATCCCACAATTATCGAATTAGACGAATTCGTCACATAACTACCCTAATCATCGGCGAACCATCCATGAACCTGCTTTTTAACTAATCATCTAATTATACGAAGATTGTAGTAGTTATACGACGGATTCATCTAATTCGATATTTGTGGAATGGTTTGGAAATTTTTTTTAATATTATGAGACGATATGGATTTTTTTGATATATTTATTACATATACTATTGTGTTGTGTTAAAAATGTTTAAAACATAATGTATTTTAGTTGAATTAAATATAGTGATCAATTCACCAACAAAAAAAATATTTAGTTATCGAATTTGTTAGATAAACCATTAGCTGCTAGTAATGAGGCACCATGGTTTCTTACCGAATTTGGTAGCCAAATTATTTTTCTTGTAGTGATTATACTGAGCTACGTAAATCTGTATGAATGAGTGATGTAATATATATCATGATGGGAAGACGATCAAAATAATCTTATTATCTTTACATACATTAGTTCCATTCGGTTTTATTTATCTTTACTTCCTCCATTTCTTTAAGATACTTACACTTGTGAAAATGACACTATTCACAAAAACACTTTGATTTGAAGTTTTATCATAGTTATATAAGTTAAAATACAGTTAAGTGAAATTTTGTTAAATTTGTATTGTATTGTAATTGTTAAATATATAACTTTTAGAATTCTTGTACCGAATTTGAGTTATTAATAATTTAATATGTGCATTGGACTGCACACTAGTGTGTTAATGACGACCGGAACGGTAGTTGTTGGGAGCTGTAGTTAACAATTTTAACAAAGTATTAGGTAGAAGTAGTTGTAACGGTCATAAATTATAATTTGATGAGAAATATTAATTAATTTGGAATATAGCTGTCGAAAACTCCCAAAAACTACTCAGGGTAGCTTCTATTTATAGAGCTCATCGGAGCTGCAGTTCCCAACTACAACCATTAAAAACCAGTCTAAAAACCAGGACTATTGTTTTGATATAAAATCTAAAGCTCACCAAAGGAAATTTAAAAAAAAAAAAAACAACCCAATTGGTGTAACACCCCGATTTAATTAACTCATAATTAATTTAATTTAGTTATGGTTAATTAACAAAAGACTTGGTATGTGGATTATTTTGTAGGGAATGAAGATTTAAGTGGGGGAATAAGTGAGTTCAACTCACAAGGTAATAAGAGTCAAGTGCTCAAACGGGTGCAATGTGGTCAAGACAAGTGGTGTAACCCTTTTAACCCACTTTCCGACCCGACCCGGATCCATTTTTAACTTAAAATCTGAAATTGGGGGGCTTGAGACTCATTCTTAACCCCAAACTTGCCCAAATCCCGTCACACTCTCTAGGAGGAATTAGGGTTCTTCCAATTCTTGCACAAATTGAGCTTTGAGTGCAAAATCAAGTGGGGATTTCAGACTACAACTCAAGGTAAGTGTTTCCCACCATCTATCTCTTGTTTTTATGAAGTTGGAGCTAGTTTTTTATGGGTGTTTTGGTGGTGACGGGAATGAAGTATAAGATGGGTCTTTTGTAGATTGACTTGATTTTAGAGCTTGGATTCTTGTTTGGAAGCTGAATTAGTGTTGAAGGAAGCTAAGGTTAGTACTTGAGACCATTTTGGTGTTGTTAATTTCAAGTTCTTGGTGCTCTTTGGAGGCATGTTGGAAGATCTCCATGTTTGGAGATGATCTTTGATTTTGGCTTGATTTCTTGTTGTGTAGCTTGGAATTGGTGTTTGGAGGAGTTGGGGAGCTGTATTGGAAGATTTTGGACCACCTCAATACCAGGCAAGGGTAGAGATAGGCCTAAATGGGGGCATAATCGGTGGAATGGCCGGAAATCGCCATTTCCATAGTTTCTGTCGTGTCGGCGCGCCCCCGACGCGCGAGCGCGCGGGCAGCGCGCGAGAAGAACGTCAACGACGTCCTTGTCAGGACGGCGCGCTGTTGGCGCGCCTTTCCCACGAAAACCGCGCGGGCAGCGCGCGAAGACACGAACGTCGCAACGTCCGCGTCCATGGCGCGGGGTTGGCGCGGCTTTCCCCCAAAAACCGCGCGGGGAGCGCGCCAACCCTGCTGTTGCGGCGTTCTGTTTGCTCGTTTTTCCGATTCTTCGTCCTTCGTGTTTTCTTAGTTCTTCTTATGCTTTTAGCATGCCATAACTATCATTATGCTCACAACCTTGAACCTAGTTGCGATTAGCGGTGATCTACTATGCCTTAGTTAAGATCGAGTCTTGTTTCGCTTCTATGTCGATGTGAGAGTTGGTGCCGATATGTGGGACTTGGCACACCCCTGATTACACTTAACTCGCGATGAATTGTTTATTTTGTCATGACGCGTAATTTACGTATTGACATGTGTGGAATTGAATCTGAATATGTGTTGATGCCGATATGTGGGACTTGGCACACCCCGGATTATACTTAACTCGAGATGAGTTGTTTATTTTGTCCTGATGCGTTGATTTACGTATGGACATGTGATTGAATTAAATCTGGATATCTGTGATGATATCTGAATATCTGTGATGATATGTTGTGAATCAAAAATTATGCCACGACGGTAGGATACGCTATGCTTACGAGTCGGTATCCGATTGGGCATAGTCGGGATCTCTACCCAGAAGCATGTGAATATCTGTGATGATATGTGAATATCTGTGATGATATGTGAATATCTGTGATGATATCTGAATATCTGTGATGATATGTTGGTGAATCAAAAATTATGCTACGAGGGTAGGATACGCTATGCTTACGAGTCGGTATCCGATTGGGCATAGTAGTATCTTTCCCTGGGCATTGAATTATGCTACGCGGGTAGGATACGCTATGCTTACGAGTCGGTATCCGATTGGGCATAGTAGTATCTTTCCCGGGGCATTGAGACTGAAAAGGATTTATATCCTAGTCTTTATTTGGCTAGAAGGGGCTCATGACCCTTAGCCTGACCCGCTTGCCGTAAGCCACGATCTCAGCTGTTAGTGTCCGCGGCGGGGGCACTGTGGGTATATCTCTCGACCATTAAGGGGAGTGGACCCTTATATGGGAGGGAATACCGACCATGGTACCTAGGTGCGCGCTAGGCATGCTTATGTGTTGCATTTAGGGTAGATAGACATCCTAGGTCATAACATTTCATCTCATCATCCATCATTCATCTTATGTGCAGTGGTTGAAGCACCGGTATGGGACGGTGTGATGTTTATTTATTCGCATTGTTCAATTTTTATGTTATGCCTAACAAATGTTTAAAAACGGAATATATCTCCACTATATGTATAAATATACTTCTAGGGAATCAAGTTAATTCTTGTTTCCCCTTATGCCGATTCTTCTATTCTTGCTCAGTACCTTGTACTGACCCTTGCTATTGTTTTCATGTATAGATATTCCCGGGGAGGACGCAGAGCCTGAGCACGATGTGGGGTTTGGGGATGAGTGATCTACCTAGAGATGCATTAGCATGTTGTGGACTTATGTGCTTGTCTTGAACATTATACTATGTTCGGTCTTGTGTTTAACTTGATATCTCTGACAGGTTGAGATGAGACTTTTATGTCGACTGTTATGCCGCATGAATAAGGCTTGTAAGCCGGAGGTCTGTTATGATGTGAGGTTTCCTTTCTGGATTTGTATTAGGATTCATTGGCTTCCTGTTTACTTGGCTACGTGTTATTGATCTTAAATTGATTGGCCAACAGTTTAAGAGAGGTAACACGGCAGTGACGTCACAGAAATTTGGTTTTAAATTTTTGGGGCGTTACAATTGGTCCCATAAATTTCTCAAATTTCGATTTCAGTCTCAAATTAATTTGATTAACACAATCAATCCATTAGGGGTTGGTCCCATAAATTTCTCAAATTTCTCCCAACCGTAGGTTGGGGGTTCGATCCCCACCCGCCCCCATATCCCTCCCCTTTGTAATTTGTGTGGTTTGAGCTCCAACACACATTTGCCGACACATGAGTGTCACTGTTTACAAAAAAAAACACAATCAGTTCATTATTTATGCTAATTTTTGCATAATCCATCTCAAATCCCCTTAATGACACTTTTATGCACACTAATCTTGTTACCACGTCAGCATAATCATGCACCACATCAGCAAAAAAAAGGTCATTATGGGGGTTTGGGATGAATTTTGCAAAAATTAGCATAAATAATGAAACGATTGTGTTAATCAAATTAATATGAAACTGAAATCGAAATTTGGAAAATTTATGGGACCAATGGTGTTTTTTCCGCTCCCCAAAACTCCCAAAAATTACCATAGGTTGCATGCAGAATAGACCCGAAATGTGATGCATTTAAAACATAATACAAACCGGCCATGGTAATAAATTTGTAATAAATGTTCAAATTTGTCTAAATAATGGGGGTTCAAATTCCCACACAGCCTCTATCCCTCCCCTTTATTCCCTTTGTAATTTGTGTGACATTAGGTCACACTACCCCTCCCAGGTCTTATAGCTGCTCCAATTTTTTTTATCTAAATAACTACAATAATATCACATTTATAATTATGTTCACACCAGAAAGATGGTAAGATTATTCCTGACTTATTTGTATGAGACAACTCCGGCCATTATCAATATATTATATGGAAAAAAAAACCCAAATAGTCCCATAATTTTTAAAAATTTTTCAAACAGTTCCGAAAAAGTCTTGTAGTATATAAATAAGCTAACCAATATCGATAGAATTTTATTTAACGGAAAATAAATCAATTTAGTCCCATAATTTTTTTCTATTTCCAAAACCAGCCCACAAATATCGAATTAGAGGAATCCGGCCATAACTACCCCAATCAACGCCGTACCCGTCCATGAACTCGATTTTTTTGCTAATCATTGTCGAACCTGTCCCATAACTATTCTAATGTAGGGATGGGTTCGGCGATGATTAGAGTAGTTATGGGACAGTTTTGGCGATGATTAGTTAAAAAAATCAGGTTCATGGACAGTACGGTGATGATTGGGTAGTTATGGAACAGATCCATCTAATTCAATATTGTTGGGACTGTTTTGAATTTTTTTTTAAATTATGAGAGGATATAGTTTTTTTTTTCCTTTATTTTAACCAAATCTAGTTATGATTGAGTTGTGAGATCATCACTGTTATTCTCGATCACGTGTTTGTTTACAATCATGTCCTTTTCTACACTTCACAAAGAGTAGATATATGTCCCTTTCTGTTCATTACTTCTTTTTATACACTTTTCTGTTCATTACTTGAATATGCATATAGAGTCGTTGAACAAATTAATTACACACACCGTAGTCCCATTTACTTATTTTCTTATTGCTACATAATGGGAACCTAAAATGGCCATCTTATCCATTGCCCAAATTAGTCATCAAGAACTTATACTGATTCCGATCACTAATATTTTTTATTATTGAAATAGATCGTTATAAAAATGTATTATTAGTTTTTTTAGATCGAACAAACTTATTGGAACCTATTGATAAGTATATTTTGTCATTTAGACCAAATAAGCTATCGGCTCAATTAATTTGTTTTAGAAAAATCAAATTTTTTATTTTAGGCAAAATTAAAAGCAGAGGTAAGGTGAGCCCCAAAACCTTTCATTTTACGGCCATCGTGATCGATCCGCTGTCTGCCAAAATCTACAGGACTTAAATTCAAGTTCTATGCTACGATGAGAATGTGGACTTAGCCTAGTGTGGTCATGTTCCATGACTTCCAACCTTATGGTTAGGGGTTCAATTCCTACCCGGCTCCCTATACCTCTCCTTTATCTCCTTTGTAATTTCTGTGGCTTGAGCTCCCACACACCATTAATTTGCTGACACATGAGTGTCAAAGTTTTAAAAAACAAATTTCTATGCTACGACTTGTTCACATTTCCATCACTCATTCATTTCAATCATTTAAAATCCTCGACTTGCCTTTTTCTTTTTTCTCTATTATCTAAAAATAATTATATGTTTAATACATCTACGGACCCATGAGTACTTGGCCTAGTGGTCAAGTCCTCTGACTCCCAACCTTTAGATCCGGTGTTTGATTCTCTACTCGGCGATGATTAGCAAAAAAAGAAGGTGCATGGACGGGTTCGGCGATCATTGGGGTAGTTATGGGATGGATTCCTCTAATTTGATATTTATGGGGCTGTTTTGGAATTTTTTTTAAGTTACGGGAAGATATGAGTTTTTTTTTTTCCAGTTATTTACAGTAAGTCATTCATATTAGAATTATTTCATGATCAACGCACTTAATCATAGAAAATTTCTAGATGATTATCAACAAAGAAATGCGTATTATTTGTTGAGGACTGATGTATACATAATTAGTATGTACTACGTATGTGTACATATATATATGCATATATACCTTGAATTATAGTGCAGAAGCTCTCCTTTATTATCAAACAAACAAACAAACTCGCCAAACATACAAAATTAGGTCCAAATATCTTTGCAAGAAATGGACCCAAAACATCTCCATCTTGTAATGCTCCCTTCCTTTGCCTCTGGCGACGACATCTCCTCCTTTGTCCATCTTTCAAACAAGCTCGCTTCCCATGGCCATGGCGGCCTTCGCATTTCCTTCGTCTCAACCTCTTCCAATGTCCCTAACATCACCAAAATTCTCATCCCCTCCCCAAATACCCAAATTGTCCCTCTCACCCTCCCCGATGTTCTACCCGGCTTGCATCCGGTCAAAACCTCCGGCTTAAACCCTATCCAATCCCAGCTTCTCGATGCTGCAATGGACCTCATTCAACCCCAAATCAAAACCCTTTTGTCCCAACTAAACCCTAATTTCGTCGTCTTTGATTCAACCCTAGAATGGCTCCCCAAATTGGCCTCCGATATCGGCATCAAGACTTGTTTTTTCTCCGACTCCACCGCCCTATCCACCGCCTTCCTCGCCGTCCCTGCCAGGGGAAATAACCCTTCTCTTGATCAGCTCAAGCTTCCCCCTCCCGGCTTCCCCAAAACATCCATAACCTCGATTAAAACCTACGAGGCCCGGAATTTAATATCCATTTACAAGAGCTACGAGGACCACCGGTACGACGCCATCGTCTCCAGCATGACTAGCTCCTCCGTCATCATCACCAAGACGAGCAGCGAAATGGAAGGTCCTTACATCGATTACTTGAAATCCCAATACAAAAAGCCCGTCCTCACCGTCGGTCCCATTCCCATCACCCCCTCACCCACAGACAACGATCCACTCGATGAAAATTTTGCGAATTCGGTAGCCAAATGGGAACTCGAATACATGGCGAACACCTTCTTCATGATATCGGATACACTCGATAACACCATCGAAGACCTGGCAACGGGTATTGAACTCACGGGATTGCCATTCATCCTAAACATCACATCAGACATCGACCTAAAGAAAGCACTTCCGGAAGGATTTACAGAAAGGGTGAAGGACAGGGGGATAGTAGTAACAGGGTTGGGGCAGGAGCAGCAACAGAAGATTCTGGCGCACCCAAACGTGGTGTGCTACTTCAGCCATGGGCAGGGAGGGCTGAGTTCAGTGATGGGAGCAATTGTGAATGGTTGCCAGGTGGTAATGCTGCCGCAGAAGGGCGACGAGTTCCTGACTGCGAAGCTGGTCAGTGAGGAAATGGGGGTTGGAATTCAGGTGAAAAGGAGGGACGAGGATGGTCGTTTTGGGAAGGAGGATGTTAAGGATGCTTTGGAGAGTGTAATGATTAGGGTTTCGGAAGAGCCTGGGAAAAGCATTAGGGAGAATCATAAGAAGTGGAAGGTTCTGTTGTCTGATGAGGGTTTTGAGAGGAAGTTGATTGGGGATTTCGTTAAGGAGTTGGAGGGTATTGCATTTGAGCCTTGAGGCTGAGGGGATATCTTTCTTGCCCATCGTTTGTTGTATTATCGGATGAATTTTATTAATCAGTCATCAGTCTATCGGAAAAAAAAACTATTGGTCCAATAAGTTTCCACAATTTCGATTTCAATCCCCTATTAATTTAATTAACACAATCAATCCATTATTTTTGTTAATTCTTGCATAATCCATTCCAAACCCTTAATGACGTATTTCTGCTGACATGGCGCCGCGTAAGTTTGCTTAATCCGACGCCATTGGTTCCAGAAGTTGCTTAATCCGACACCATTAGTCCCATAAGTTTGCTTAATTCGGTGCCACATCAGCAGAAATACGTCATTAAGGGGTTTGGGATGGATTACACAAAAATTAGCAACAATAATAGAGTGATTGTGTTAATAAAATTAATGTGAGACTGAAATCGAAATTGGAGAAACTTATGATAAGAATGCTGTTTTTTTCCCTCAATCTATCAGTACGAACTTATTTGTATAAGAAGATAATAAGAATTTTCAATAAATAAGAATTAAGAATATCAGTTAGAACACTTTCATACTAATAGTGGTTTGTTAATATATGTATACAAACAAAAAGAATATGTTTGATCAAACGTCTTCTATTAGGCACTTAAAACACAATTAAATCAAGCTTGCTTGCCCGAGAGAGAGAACAGTTCACGAAGAAGTTGAGAATCCGACCCGCTTTGTGTCCTTAATTAACAGATTTAGGATGTGATCATGAATGTTTTTAGCATTTATCATTGCATGTTCACCCTGATGTTGTATTAAATGTATATCCAAAAATTCCATAATTCAATAGTTGATACTTGGGTCTGTTATGCACGTATAGCTATAACTGCGAGCTGGAGCTGTAGGAAGGAGCTGTAGCTAATAGTTTTACAAAAGTAAATGGGAGTACGGTGTGAGTAATAGATAACAAGCACGGTTGAGCTTAACTTTCTGCGTGACGTCCTGTATTAAGTAGGCGCTGGAAAACATCATGGAGAGTGATCCTTGAAGTAAATGAAATCGGGTGAGACCCGATATTTAGTAGAGGATACCGGTATTGTCAGGTTCGTTATGAATCTCTCCAACATGCGTGCAACCATGAGATGGTTAACCATATCTTGCCATTTACCCTTGTTGAGTATTTTGTATTGCTCCGGAAATTACTATTTACTGTATATTGTTGAATTCTTGATTATTGATTTGAGAGTGCTCTGATTATATTATTCGTATTGTTGAGTTCCTGATTATATATTGACCTGAAAGTACCCTAGTTATGTGTATAATTAGTTCGTTGTTCATTGATTCCGAGTAAATGTGTAATACCATAGAAATTACCCAAACTAATTTTAATTCATTAAGTAGACTTTTATTAAATATTTAAACACTTGCTTAAAGAATTAGTATATTGATTTTTTCTACAAAACAACACTTGTAAAATTATATATGTAAATTTGTCTTTTCCAAAAGAAATATGAATTTCAATATCAAGGGTAATAGAATTATATAGTTTATGGAAATTTTTTTTAATCTATTGTTTAAATTATATATATAAGTTTTTATATATATACACATTGGTCTTGAAAATTATTATGAGGATAGTATGTGAATATTTTAAGTATTTTGATATTCATTATGGAATAAATTTTTATAAAAATAAAAGTATGAGTTTTTATGTGAATCTATGAAAATTAACTTTTATATATAAGAAAATATATTCATAGATTATAATTTTTATTTGATGATGACATGAAGACTTTGTGGTTTGAGTATTGTTATGAATAAAATAAAACCATGCATGTATATTATATTATCTTTTTGAAAGCACATTAATATAAATACAATACTTGAAATAAATAAATAAATATTATAATATCATATCCAACTCATTGAGTATAAATGCATGCCACTAAATAATGGCAAGAATAATGATTTTTCTAGACAAGCTAATACTTCAATCATTTTCATGATACACTACTTACACAAATATAAGGTTAAAAGCAATTGCAAGAAATTTTCTTCCTAAAAAAATAGATGAAAAATCAACATGATTAACAAGTGTCTTGGATGAATGGCTAGCAAAGAAAGGTGATCAATTATCTCTTGAACCCACCAAGATTAATAGCCTCCATAATAGGCAAACCATTATGTTAATAGACAACATGATGGACAACATTAATAGCCTCCCAAATTAATAACCTCTTTGTTAGGCTATAAGGACCAAATGAGTGGATACAAATACTCTAACCATTATTGCTCAAGACACACTTAATTGGATGATTGGTGAGGTTGTAATCACTCTCACAATGTGTCATGTTCAATTGTTCAAATCTTAGCCTACAAATAGAGGGAGTTTCTATCCTTCAAACACACCAATCTCATCCATCTCATTAGCCAAATTCACTACCCATTTTATTCTTTAAAATTCTCCCACATAGTGAGCATATCTTAAGGATTGTGGAGTCTTGTAGGCTTGGCAACCTTCATCATTCTAAGAGTTTTAACTCTTCTCAACACTTGGTTAGTAAGATATCCTCCTTGTAAACTTGTATCTTAGAGATCTAAATCTTTTATTTTTATACTATAAATTGATTTCCCTCTATTTGTCAAATTTCAGCGAAACCCGTAATTTGTGGTGCGAATCTTGTGTTATAACGGCCATTATCTTTGAATCTCCTTGCTCTTATACATCAATTCAGTAAGTTAACACTCTCTACTTTAAGGTTTGGAGATCCCAGTCCATGTTTTAAGAATACAAAATTAGAATTCCCACATTATACCAAAATCTGTCAGTTTTTCGTTTACGTAAAGATCCATCTTTTTAAACTATTTTGGTACAATATCCCTCAAAGGTTCCTTCATAAAACTTGTTCCTTATTGAGTTGAGTATATTTCTGGAAACTTTTATAATTTTTAGAAATCGTATGAAAAAGTTATGGGATCCGTTTTATCGAAAGGTCGAAATCTCTTTTTGTTGAAATCTAAGAAATGATAGTGTTTTCTGAAATCCACATTTTTGAAGGTCTTAAGTGTCTCAAAGCCAAATGGTTTCTTCATGAAAAATATTTATCTATGTGATATCTACCTTGTGGTAAAATTTTAGAATTTTCAGTAGCGAATTACTATTTTTAAAACCTGTTGAAAATTATAAAATCACTATTGAATTTCTGGCAGAATACATGTTCTGAAAAGAACTCAATTTTTGAAATGTTTCCATACCTTATTTTGAAAAGTGTAAAACATGAAACTTGTTCAACTATGTGTTGAGTATCTACAGTTTAAATTTCAAAGCAATCGCCTTTCATATGTATTTTTAGACTGACTTGGCGTAAACTGCGACATTGGACTTGATTTTTGGTCCAAATGAGAAATTGTTGGATTTTGAGATCCATGAAATGATATTTTCATATCTATGAGATATTGATATGGGAGTTATATGTTAAAATGATATTTGGCACTATTGAATGCCCTTGTTATGAGGTTACTCCCGTGAAATTGTTGAAAACTCTTTTAAAGAGGATATTATGTGGAAAATTGTATAAAACTCTTTTAAATCCATTGTGCACTATTAACTTGAGTAAGATGCCATACTTGATAGAGGGCTAATTCAGTAGGGATGTGTCTTGCGGGGCCTCCCCCTCTAAATATGGCAAGACGGCATTGTTGATAAATTGTGCCAAAACGGCGTTATTGCATGTATGAGTCTATACTCTTGGGTGTATCCATGATGGGTTACCCGAGGCTCCGGAGTATGTCTGTATATGAGTCCGCTGCATGCTGATCATGACTTATGATCGATATGATATGATATGATATATGGAAAATGGTGTCCTCTTGTGCATAGTTGCTACAATGGTAAGAATGAAAGTTATTTATTTTGTTAAAGGTAATGTGTGTGATCCTTTTTAAAAGAAAAAGTGAAAATTATTATTTTTTTTAAATGAGTGTCAACCATTATTTTAAAATCCACTTCTTAAAGTGGAGCGGGTTGACTTACTCAGTACCATTGTACTGATAAAAAGTTGTTGTGTTATCTTTTTACAGATATTGGAGCTGACATGTGAACTGCATCTCATGACATGAGCATTTGGGGATGGGATTACCTTTCATCAAAAAGATTGTTGCTTTAAGGAACCACGTACTTTTAATTATTAATGTCTTATATATTGCCTTTAGTTTATGCTTTCGCGTGAGAAAGAACAATGACTCTGGTATTAAGTACTTTAAATTTTCTTATGACTATATTTTATAAAATTGGCAATAATTTTTAAAGTCCATATTACAAAAATTTATATGTGAAGATATTTAGCCGTAGCACTTGTCAATTAAGTTAGCCAAAGGGCGAGCCTGACTGACAAGTGTGGCGGTGACATTCTGAAACCTTATGAGGATGAATTTCGGGGTGTTACAGAGTGGTATCAGAGCGTATTTTTAAACTCTAAGTATTTGTAAACTGTTAAATATAGAACTGCATGAGGTGATTCTGTCTAAGGAGTCTGGTTTTTAAAGATTGCCCGTCAGCCGGTGGCTCTACCAGTCTTTCCTGGGAATCAACTTTGTAGCTCTATATTTTAACTAGTTGGCAAATTACTTAGAACGCGGTACCCTCTAATCTTAGCATTTCTTGGTTAATTTAGCAACAAGGCGAGCTTGACTAAGGGATGCGACAGTTTAACTCCGGTTTATGGATTTTTTTTTAAAAAAAAGTCCATTTTGAGAAAGAAATATGCAAAATATTTTTCAAAGGCCCATATGGGCTATGTTAAATTTTGAAACTTAGAAATTATTTTTGGGGTGGGGACATATGCATTCATGAGCATGCATTATTTTCTATAAAATTTAAAAGAAGAAAAATAAAAAAAAAAAATATATATATATATATAGTATATTGTTATGATATACTAATTCAGTTGACCTTATCATAGGTGCTCGTTTTAAATTCTCTATCTTGTAATATTTTCTCGATTTATGAAATAAAGCTTGTTATTTAATTCCTTCTGGTTAATCTCTAAATAAAGTCATACTCATAACTTAGACATTTCTGCGTTAACTAATCCTTATACTATGACCTAACGAGTTTTAGGACATAATCATCCCTTAGACTTGAACTCACTCTTGCTTAACCATCCTTAGCAGAATGGCACCCCGTGCAAGGACTAGAAAAACCCTCCGAAGTGTTAATGCCCTCAACAACATGGAGCCACACCAAAATCCGAACATGACTAATCACGAAGTGCCAGCAGCACAGGGTGTATCCAATCAACAAGCTGTACCACCTGCACACAACATATATCACCATGACATCACCAACAATCAGGGCGTTGGACACAACATGGTACCTCCTAATCAGGGAGCACCCAACAACCAAACCCCTCAGAATCAAAACACGCCAAACTCGCTTGGCAATGATCGCCTAAGGATCATTGAGCAAATGCTCATTGCCTTGGGTCAGGGTCAAATTAATCAAGCCACAGCAGCTGTGCAGCCACCTCAAGCCCAGCTCAATCACCTAGCAGTGGTGAACCAATACAGACCACCTCGTTATGATGGGCAGGAGGACCCTACTAAATTGGAGAATTGGATAAAAAGTTTCAACAAGCTACTCGAGGCGACTCGTTGCCCAGATGAGCAGAAGATTACTGTAGCCTCGTACTTTTTAGGAGGTGATGCAGATGACTGGTGGCAGTTACAGAAGAGAGAGCTAGATGATGATGAAGGGTATACATGGGAAAACTTTACAGAAGCTCTAAGAGAAAGGTTTTACCCGATGAGTACCAAAGCAGCAATGTATGAAGAGTTTCTATCGTTACGACAAGGAGCACAATCTGTACAAGAATACTATGTCAGATTCAAGGAGTTAGTCAGATTTGCTCCTAAGTTAGTCTCCACCGATGCCGAGAAGGCACAGAAGTTCGAAATGGGATTAAACCTCTCCATTAGAGAAGTGGTGGCTGGAGTTCAGTATCTGATAATGGCCAAAATTGACCATTATTTTCAATCTATTTCCGTGTCTAAAACGGACATTTGATCGCATTCCGGTCTTATTTATATAAGAAAGCAGTTGAATTTGACAGATATATGCAAGTTTGTATAAATAATAAGCTGTTATTGAAAAACACAAAAATATTGTTATTTTTATTAATTTTATGTTAAAAACCCAAAAACATGATAAAATATTAAAAATCCCGCACTTGATAAATTTGGTTTGGTAATATCTGTTCGGTGGAACACAGATCCATTAAACGGAAGACAAACAAAATATCAAGTGGAGCAAAAATACTTATTTGTTATATTTTATTTATTTTTATATTTTGATGTATATATTTTTAGTTTTCATGGTTATTTATTTTTATTTATGTTTTCTGTTATAATTTAAAGAATTAATTGGTACACTAATCACTTTGATTTAAATTGATTGCAGGTGTCTAGTCCAAAATTCAGTCCAAGCCCAACCACATTTTTTTCAGTCCAAATCCCTTGAAGCCCATGACATGATCCAAGCCCAATCCATTACACAAAACTCCAAGCCCAATTAAACCAAGCCCAACATCACTTTACCCTAACCTAACCCTAACCCTAATCATGCCCTGCCGCCCCCGCCGGCCGGCCGGCGTCCCTCCGCCACCATCTCCATCGCAGCACTTCACCACCTGCCTCCGTCCTCCGCCATGCCTCCGCCGTTTCTCTCTTCTCCAACCACCACCGCTTCCATCTTCAACCTCCATCATCAACAACCAGCCGCCACCACCGCCGGACGCCCTCACACCACCACTGCTTTCGCCCCCCTTCTCCGAACACATCTCCTCCTATTCTTTCGCCTCCATCCCCAACGACCTCCGTCGCTCCGGCCGCAACCACCCCCATCTCCGGCAGCCTCCTCCGCCAGTCACCGCCCCAACACCAGCAACAGCCCCCCAAATCCGACCAAAACAGCCTCCTTCCCACCACCATCATTCCCATCTCCCCTTCGCCTCATCACCAGCCTCCATCTCCTCCGTCCAACTGCCGCCGCTCCGACCACCATCAACACCATCGTCATCAACACCATCAGCGACTGCCGACTCTTCCTCCGCCATGGCCGCCGCTGCGCCGCCCTTCACTGCCGCCACCGCCTCGCCGTCCCATTTCCGACGAGACCCAGCACCACCCAAATCCAGAAAACATAAAAATGAAAGAGCAAAAATTAGAAACGAAATGGAGGAGGAAATGAAAGAAGCTGGAAGAAGAAACAAGAAGAAAATAAAAGAAGGAAGAAGGAAGAGGAAAGAAGAAGAAAAAGAAAATGGCGAGAGAAAGAGGAAAAGAAAGAGAGAGGAAAGAGAAAAGAAAAAGAAAGAGAGATAAAATATATCCGGACCTCGGGACCCCGGTGGCGCTAGACAAAATCCGTGTCGCGAGACCACGCTTAGCGACAGGAGTCTAAGGACAGGAAAATTGTTAAGGGAATGTGAGAGGGGCGCTAGACAAAATCCGTGTCGCGAGACCACGCTTAGCGACAGGAGTCTAAGGACAGGAAAATTGTTTAGGGAATGTGAGAGGGGCTCAAGACAGAAATCTCGGTCGCGAGGCCACGCTTAGCGACAGGAGCCTAGGGACAGAAAAAAATAGCTTAAGGACTGGGGAGTTTAGAGACAGATAAAATTGAGTATCACGACAGCTCTCATGGCGCGAGACACAGTCCCGCGACACGGAGCTCTCTCACGCCACAGAAGCAGCTCGCGCCAGACAGAGAAAGAATCAGACAGTGAAAGCGACCGGTCACATGGCTCACGTGACTTGCTCTTTATTAATTTCTCACATGCTCAATCAACAAGGAACTCCCAGGACTTGAGGTCCCGATGGGTAAGAAATTTTTGTCTTATCTCTTGGGACTCAAGCTCCTGTCCCCCTGCGCACGGAAGTCCTGAAGTCAAATGCAATTATATTTTGTGTCCCTAGCCACATATTGTTCCACGACACAGCATTCTGTCTAGCGACACGGGCCTTTAATGGGCCTAGGACTTAATTCTACTTGTCTATAAATATATCCTCCTACCCCCATTGAACAGTAACCTAGCTACACTCTAGTTTATTTTACTGTTCTTAGAGGCACCACTGTGCTCTCCAAGAATTTATTAGAATAGATAGTTTAGTTTAGTTTATTTTATGCAATGTAGAAATAGACTCTAGCTTAGTTTTAATTTGTGTTTTGTAATAAATAAGTGTAGCTAGTGTTCATTTTATTTTCCCAATTTATATTTTTGTACTTTTGGGTTGAAAACACTTAATCAATGGGTGTGTTTAAACCATTTTTGGTTTTTGATGTTAGTTGAGAAAATGTTCCACCAAAAATTTGTTATGGATCATTTCCATAATATTTATTGCTTTATTTTTGCATTTTTGGTCACTTGACCATTTTTATTATTTTTAGTTAGGTTTAATGCTTTATTTAGATTTAATAAAAATGCATAAACACTTTATGTTTATCGTTTGATAGATCTAGTGTAGGTTTTATTATATTTTTTAGATTGGTTTGTTAGCATAGTTGGACTTGATGTTGTTACTGTTGCTAGTTTCTTTTATTATTTATATTTAGTATCATGTTCTTGTCTAGTTTTAATATAGTGTCCTGTTTTGTTTAGTGTTAGGTAGTTTAGTTTTGTTGAGTGTCCTGTCTTGTTTTATTTTTATTAATTTACTTTAGTTTTCATTTTAGTACACTAGATCTTAAATTGGATGATATTTGAGTGTTTATGCATATTTATTTAAAATTGCATGTCCTATATTGTATTGCATCACGTTGTAACCCCACGGGTCGCAACATAATTTTCCCGTTGTGATCCCACAGATCACAACGCACTTTCATGCAATGCAATATTAGGCGTTATGCTGCCGAAATTTTATAAAACCCAGTCGCCAGACCCACCTGTCGCGAGACCACGTCTCTCGACACACTCTTGGTCTCGCGACTGGGAGCCCAAGATACTTGGAATTTTTGTTAGCCCATGCCAGTCGCTAGACTCCTGTCGCGGGACCATGTCTCGCGCCACAATTCGAGTCTAGCGACTGGGTCTCCATGACTTAGCAAAAATTCTAAAACTCCACCTGTCGCGAGACCCATATCGCGAGCCTAGGTTCGCGACACAATTTATGGTCTCGCGACTGGGTCCTCATCTCTTTTAATTTCCAAAAATTCTGACTTCCAACCCCCGTGTCGCCAGACCCGTGTCGCGAGACCACGTCTCGCGACACAATTTTTGTCTAGCGACACGGAAACCCTGAATTTCTAAAATATCCAATTTCTCTTATTCCCCACCTCTCTGTCGTGATCCCCCTGTCGCGGACCCACGGTCGGCGCCACAATTTCTGTTTCACGACAGGCTTGGCATCCTTTTTGCCAAAATTTTTATTCTCCATCTCACTCCATTAATTAATTGAACCTTTATATTAATATTTTGAGGTTGAAATCCAATGATCTCAACCCATGATTAATTTGATATAAATAATTTTTTTCAATTTTCCATTAAAAGATTTTTCTACATAAATTAAACTCTAATGATCTAAGTGTATAATCCGGACTGTAATTAATTAATTGATTATGGAATGAGTGATTATTTAGACATAAAGAGTAATTATGGATTTAATTCCATAACCTTGGATGAGAAACCAATGTCTCTCATACAAGATGACCCAAAAATATTTTCTTTTATTTATTTTGTCTTTTCCGTGTTGTGTGAAACAGCTAGTAAGAGATATAACAGACTAATGTTGGCGGGTTTTCCCACACGGATAAACTAGCTCGTGGTCTGTATATTAATTACTAGATGTTATTTTGCATGGTCCGGATAGTGGTCGATGGAAGCCTTGGCGGTTCGTCCATCCGGGATTATAATAGCTGCTCAGCTGACTCCTATACGGATACAGTTTTACTTTCGTTATCTTAATTTCAAACCTGAATTCAAGTTGTAGTATTATTAAATGATGTCGACCAACATTATTTGAGAATTATTACAGCAAGAAATTATGTGGGTTTTTCTTCCATTCACAAACAAAAAGGGAGCTGAATGACGGTGGTCACCGTCACTTGGAATTCCTTTCTGTCTAAAAATCATTCCACCCAAATGATAGGGAAATTGGATAGCAGATGTTTGCAGTCCACCCAATCGTTTTGCCATCTTTTTAGCCAAAAATAAATTCTTCTCATCTCCGGCTATTTCATCTCTGTGTTTCAACTTCTGTCTAAACCCACCTTATATTTTGGGTTGTTTAATTTTACACTTCTCATATAAAATTATGCATGATAATATTATGTAAATATTGTGGTCATGTTATTTTGGGATTCTTCCCTTGGACACAGGAGTCTTGATTTTAATCAGATGTCTCACAATAAATTTCCAACAAAAATTCATTTATAAAATCCGGATCGAAGTAAGGGATAAATTCCACAGTTATGACTAATTCATATCCGACTGGGGGTTGATTTTGGGAAATTAGAAGCAGAGTCAGCGATTAGGTCTCACCTAGATTGAAAGGATCTGTGTTTTAATTGAGAGTCTAGTACCTGTTTAGGGAATGGTTTTCAAAATCTATTATTTTCCAAAATTGCTATATGTTGGAAATCTTATATTAAATATTGCACTGACTCAGAGTCCACTTGGATTCAGATGAGGTGTAATAGATAATACTAGAAGAACAACATGTGGGCCTTGGTCATTTTCTAAGGTAGGGTTGAGTTCCTTTCAACTGCTATCCTCTTCTACCAAAGCCTATTTTGAGTCCTGAGTGAGTGCATCCGGAACGAACTAATTTATTAGTTCGTTTCATTAGTTTGTATCTCATAACCACCCGGAAGGAAGTGAACACTCCGAGCGGTTCACAGAGATCCGGGAATTCTTGATCCACATCCGGTCATTCTGACTGGGCGCTTTCTTTTACTACCAGGGTCAAACTTTCAAAAACCTCCGAGTGATAGGTTTTTAAATGCTTTCTTTATTGCTTTCTTTTAAATGCTTTCGTTAGAGGTCACTCGGTTGTATTGAGAGTTGCGTAACTGCTACTAGAACTGAGAGTTAAGGGATAGTTCAGGGCTTGATTAGAATCTTCGGGTGTGACATGGGGGAATGATAGCAGTACTTGACACTTCAACTAATGATTTGTCAGGTGTTGCTTATCCACCACAGATAAATAACACACCATTGCAAGGGTAGTTATGCGTCTGTGGTATCTTTGAATTTATTTTCTTAAGAGCATGTAAACTCTTACTGTAAGTACTTGTCTGTTAAAGGGAACATGGTATAGAGAGCATGAGAATCAGCTAACTGAATGGATTATCCCAAGCAAAGATCTGTGTAACAAAATGGAAGTTTAATTGTGTCTCGTCTGAATCTTGTCCAATTTTTATTATTTTCTTCCTGTCCCTTCTGTCTCATTTTAAATCTGCTTTCTTAGAATAATCTTAATCGCTTTCTTAGATTAATTTTATTGCTTTCTTAGATTAATTTAATTCGCTTTCTAGAATAATTTTATCTGCTTTATTTTAATTGCTTTCATAACTTAGATTAAATTATGTCAAGTAGTTGATAGTCAAAACACAAACTTGAATCGAGTAACCGAGTGGAAAATCTTAGTAAATGACATGGGCCCTGCTTCCATCGCACATCCTCCAGTGAACGATCCGGTACTTACTATAAATACTGCAATTTTTGACTCCGTGCGCTTTCGGGGGCACAGTTTCTTAACACGAGTAATAAAAACGTGACAACCTATAAATATATCCCTAATCCCAACTCCGCCTTCATAAATTGGTTTCACTAAATAAAATTGAAAACCGGGATTATTGTTTTTCAGAAAATACTCATATAATGGGAAATGTGTTGAAAGTTTCATGGCAGGGAATCTCATGACATGAAATTATGAAAAGTATCATGGCGCAGATACCGGGGACCTTCAGTGTGACAGACTGAAGGTCAAGACTGAACTGTCTATCCTGGTTGCACCACGAAATTTGTCAAAAGTTTCATGACGTGGAGGACCACAGCGCCGTTTGAAATCAAAGTTTCCCACATGAGTAATAAAAAGTGAACTATATCCTTAAACCCCTTCCCATGTATCATAACTCTCTTCATTCAATAAATTCAATCCTGATATATTCTATTGAAAGATACTCGTGTTAGTGAAATTTGTCAAAAGTTTCAGTATCCTACCCTCCAAGCGATCTACGATCGAGCTGTCGCAGTTTCTCGTGTACAACAGATGAAGAGAAAAGCCGGGGAGTCTAGCCGCGGGTTCCAAGGACAGAACAAGAGGATTCGGGACAACCGAGGAAGCAACAGCAACAACAACCACCTCAGCAACAATAAAGGCAATATTCGAGGTGGGCAAAATCGACCCGTCCAGGGAAACAAATGAGGGGGAAACAATGGTACTAGAAACCATGAAGGGTACATACCACAATGCCCAAAATGCAACAAGCCCCACTTGGCTAGAGGATGCCCCAAGCCGGGTACATGTTATAGATGTGGCCGAGAAGGTCATATGAGGAAGGAGTGTAAGACCCGCATTGAAAATATTACAAAAAGAGATGACCTTATCAATATCCCCACTCAGCCAAATAATCAGGATGTGCGAAACGGAAATAATCAAGGACAGAGGCCTCAGCAAAATAGAAACCAACAAGGGAACCATGGAGCACCTATAGGGCGGCTCAATGTTATTAATCAGGCAAATCTTTCAACTCAAGGGGATGTGATAACAGGTACATTTACGGCTTTAAGTGTGCCTGTTAAGGTTTTATTCGATTCTGGAGCAAGTTGTTCGTTTATCTCTTCTAGAATCTTGCCTGAATTAGAGATGCCAAAACCTAAAATGATTAACTTAGGAATTCAGTTGCCTTCGGGAAAAATTGTATCGTGCACCAAACGATACGATGGGATTCCTATAGTCATTAAGAACCTTGAGTTCTATGCAAACTTAGTAGAATTTGACCTTAAAGATTTTGATATTATATTGGGAATGGATTGGCTTACCCAATATAAAGCTGTAATTGAGTGTCAGAAACACAAAATTACACTGTCTAAGACGAGAGGCAAAAAGGTCAACTACTATGTCCAACTCCCCAAACGTAAGACTAAGGTAGTAAATGCCTTAAAATTTTATAGTCTTATGCAGAAAGGATATATGCTTTATGCATGCTATATCCATAACCTCAAGTTAAAGGAGAATAAAATTGATGACATTCCAGTAGTGAGGGAGTATCCAGATGTATTCCCAGAAGAAATTCCTGGAATGCCTCCAGAACGTGAAGTCGAGTTTACAATCGATCAACTTCCCGGAACAGAACCTGTATCAAAAGCTCCTTATCGCATGGCAACCCTAGAAATGAATGAACTCAAGGAGCAACTTGAGGAATTATTACAAAAGGGGTATATACGACCTAGCACGTCGCCGTGGGGAGCACCAGTCTTATTCGTCAAGAAGAAAGATGGAGGGTTACGTCTTTGTATCGATTATAGAGGTTTAAATCAGGTAACGGTTAAAAACAAATACCCGTTACCTAGGATTGATGACCTTTTCGATCAACTTAAAGGTGCAACGGTATTCTCCAAGATAGATTTGCGATCCGGTTATCATCAACTGCGAATCGCTGAAAGGGATATTCCGAAAACTGCTTTCAGGACACGTTATGGACATTACGAATTTACAGTGATGTCCTTTGGGCTACCAAATGCCCCAGCAGTATTCATGAATCTCATGAATGATGTGTTTCGAGAATTTTTAGATCAATGTGTAGTCATTTTCATCGACGACATCTTGATCTATTTAAAGAGCAATGAAGAGCATGAGCAACACTTGCATCAGGTGCTAGAGACATTAAGGAAACACCAACTCTATGCCAAGTTGTCCAAGTGTGACTTTTGGCTAAAAAAGTAGCATTTTTAGGCCACGTTGTATCAGCTGATGGAGTTTCTGTTGACCCAGCAAAAATATGAGCAATCACCGAGTGGCCTACGCCTACTAATCAAACAGAAGTGAGAAGTTTTCTTGGATTGGCTGGATATTACAGGAGGTTCGTCAAGGACTTTTCCAAAGTTGCACGACCTCTGACTCAACTTTTGAAGAAAGGCTTGAAGTATGAATGGACAGAAAAGTGTGAATCATCATTTCAAGAATTAAAGAAACGCCTCACAACAATACCAATTTTAACATTGCCAACAGAAAATGGAGATTTTGAAGTGTATAGTGACGCTTCAAAAGAGGGGCTAGGGTGTGTTTTAATGCAACAACAGCAAGTGATTGCATATGCATCACGACAATTGAAGCCTCATGAGGAAAATTATCCGACGCACGACCTAGAATTAGCAGCGGTAGTGTTCGCGTTAAAGATTTGGCGACACTACTTGTACGGACGAACTTGTCGGATATTCACCGACCACAAGAGCCTTAAGTACATATTTACTCAGAAGGAGTTAAACATGAGGCAACGGAGATGGTTAGAGTTGATCAAGGATTATGATTTGGACATCGCCTACCATGAAGGGAAAGCTAACGTGGTTGCAGATGCGTTGAGCCGCAAGACTCGACACGTGGCAAATACTCTTATCTTACCTTCGGAACTGTATATGGACTTGGTCAAGGTAGACACGGAGCTAGTCCATTATGGAACTGTGGAAAATCTCATTAATGTTGATAGTGTGAATTTTGTGCTTGTTAATAACATTTATTTTGGATGATTTTATGGTGATTTTGGTAGCACTTTACTCTTGTTGTGTTTGTTTTGTTGTTTGTAGGAAAATGGCATGGCAATGGAAAAATTAGAGCAAAGTGGATGAAAGAAGCAAAGTTGGTAGACAAGCCCATCCATTACACAACCACAAAGAAAGGGACACATTACCAAAAAGAAGAAAAGAGGGAAGAAAAGCCAAACAAGGGAGAAGAAAAAGAAGAAAGGGACAAGCAAGAAAAAAGTGGAAGAAAGAAAGAAAGAGACATGCAACCATGACTTCCCTAGTCATGACCATGACTAGATAAAAGACCCAAGCCCATTACACAATTAAAAGAAGAGAATTGGGGAGTGGTCACTTTCACTTGAAAGTGATGGCATGAGACTTTTGAGCACAAAGTAAAGACTTTGTGAAAAGAAAAATTAGAAATGAACAAAAATAAGAAAGACTTGTGAGGAGGGAGAAAAAGACCTTTGGCCAAGAAAAAAAGAATAAAAAGGGAAGGCCAAAAAAAGAGAGCAAGAAGGGATAAGAAGAGAAGAAGGAAAAAAGAAGGATAGCAAGAAGGAAAAGGAAGAAAACTCATCCATCCTCATCTCTTCTCTTGGTTTGGTTGTAAAATCTCTTCTTTACATTTGTTTTCTTTTCTATGGATTTAGAGTAGTTTTTCATTTTCTCTAGTTTAAAGACTTGATTAAGAATGGATTTTGGAATTTGTGAGATGATGTAATTTGTGAACTATGAAACTTGATGTTTGTTGGTATTTATGCAATTTCTATGTTTAAGGTTTACTATTGTTGAATTGGATGAATGTTTAGGGCCCAAATATTTGTCTAGTTTGATAATTGATTGCCAATTCAATTTGGGTATCCGTAATTGTACTTGAATTGAATAGGTGGTAACCGGGTTGATTAGTTCCTTCCCGGGGAATTGTATAATCGAATTGTGAATTACTCCGCGTAGGTAGTAATTGGTTCGAATCAGGCTTTTCTAGATTATAATGCAATTGGACAACATCTTCTACGGGCGTACCTAGGAGTGTTAGTTTGATTAGGGGCAATTAACGGGCGTACCTTAATTGTCTAAACTGAAAGGAAAAGTTGGTTGTCTAAGCGGACCTGACAACTATAACTGGTTTATCAATTGGCACAATGTTTATGCATCGATGATCTTATCCAAATGCCATTCCAAATCAATCTTTGAACTAGAGGTTTTTAATTCCAATACTTTGTTTTAAATTTATGTTCTTGATCTCACTCATCATTTTCATAGTTTGTAGAATTAATTAACTTTTTAGTTCTTGTTATTTTCTTCTTGTTCTCAAAATACAAACCCCCCCTTTTAAATATTGTAAATATTATGAGAATGTGGTATTCCAATCCCTGAGGACTCGACCCTTGTCACCGCTATACTATATTTATTTTGTGCTTGGTGACACAGGAATTAAATTATCTTTTGCAGCTATACGACAAGCTGCCAAATTTTGGCGCCGTTGCCGGGGATTGGCGTTCAACCAATAAATTCTGTGATATTTTTTTATCTTTTTAGTTTTAATTGGTATTTTCCTTGTTTATGCCTCGTTCTTCTCGTACAGGTGAGTTGATATTTGATCCAGAGATCGAGAAGACAGCTCGTAGATTGACAAGGGAAGCCAAGTTAAGAAAAAAATCTAAAGTTTCTACATCAACTTCTGGTTTATCCTTGGCTACAGAGCTGGACACTTCTAGTTCCAGTAGTGAAGGAAGTGATACAGAATCTTTAGAAGAAAAAAACATTGTCATGGCTGAAGATAACCGCACATTGAGGGAGTTGGCTGCTCCTGATTTAACACAGCAGCCTTTATGCATTACATTTCCTACAATTGATGATGAAACTCCCTTTGAGTTAAAATCTGGATTGATCCATTTGTTGCCTGAATTTAATGATCTTGCAGGTGAAGAGCCTCACAAGCATCTCCAGGAATTTGATGTAGTATGTTCAAGCATGAAGCCCCCTGGAGTTACAGATGAACAAATCAAGTTGAGGGCATTTCCATTCTCATTGAAAGGGAGTGCAAAAGATTGGCTCTATTATCTCCCAGCAGGTAGCATTACAACATGGACTGACATGAAAAGAAAGTTCTTGGAGAAATATTTCCCAGCCTCAAGAGCTGCAAATTTGAGAAAGGAAATATGTGGCATCAAACAACAATCAGGTGAAACGCTCCATGAATACTGGGAGCGGTTTAACAGGCTAATAATTAAATGTCCACAACATCAAATCCCACCCCAATTGTTAATTCAATACTTCTATGATGGTTTGTTGTTGATGGACAGAAACATTATTGATGATGCAAGTGGAGGAGCTTTGGTGAATAAGACTCCAACACAAGCCTGGGAGTTGATTGATCGAATGGCAGAGAATACTCAACAATTTGGCACAAGGGATGCAATGCCAACCAATATGCCAAGTGATTCTTCAATGCAAACAATGCAACAACAACTTTCAGAGTTGACAAGCTTTGTTCGTAAAATGGCCACAGGAAATATAAAGCCAACTGTCCAAGTGAAGGCATGTGGCATTTGCACAAGTATTGAACATCCAACTGATGCATGCCCAACTCTCCAAGAAGATACACCGGTGGATGTGAATGCACTTGACTATTCCAATTGGCGTCCACAGTATAATCCCTATTCCAATACTTACAATCCAGGTTGGAGAGATCATCCAAATCTTTGGTATGGCAATCAACATCAACAACAAAATCATCCATCTTCAGCACCACAACAAGTGCACCCTCCTCGTCAATTTGAAAGGCAACCACCTCAAGCTACAACAAGTTCAAGTCCATCTTTGGAAGAATTGGTTAAATCCATGGCCACATCAACTTTGCAATTTCAACAAGACACGAAGGCAAGTATTGAAAAATTGCAAAGCCAAATTAATCAAGTGTCTGAGGAAGTTAGGCAAATTCGAGAGAAAGGAAAGTGGCCAGCTCAACCCGAGCCAAACCCAAAGAACGTGAGTGCTATGATTTTGAGGAGTGGAAAAGAAGTTGAAGGTCCTTCTCCAATGTCAAAGGAACAAAATGAAGAACAAATTGAGAAGGAGATTGAAAAGGAGGCAGAAACTTCTAACAAGGTAAATTCTAAATGGATTCATTTATATCAAACTAAAATACCTCCTTTTCCTGACAGGTTAAAGAAGCCTCCAAAGGTTGATAAAAAGAAAGAGATGCTTTAAATATTCAAGAAAGTTCAATTGAACATTCCACTTTTGGAAGCCATCAATCAAATCCCCAAGTATGCAAAGTTCTTGAAGGAATTGTGCACCAACAAAAAGAAGCTTCGGGGAGATGAGTATATAATAGCAGGTGAGAGTGTATCTGCAGTCATAAAAAGAAAAATCCCACCCAAAACAGGTGATCCAAGTATGTTTTTAATTCCTTGCAAAATTGGAACGAAAGAGGTGAGCAAAGCTATGCTAGATTTAGGAGCTGCGATAAATGTGATGCCAAGATCAATATATAATTCCCTAAATCTAGGTCCATTGAAAGAAACAGGAATTATTATTCAACTTGCTGATAGATCAAATGCTTATCCGGATGGTATGTTAGAAGATGTGTTAGTTCAAGTTAATGATGCAATATTTCCTGTAGATTTCTATGTTGTGGATATGAACGATGATCATTGCTTTAATCCACCCCCTCTTTTGTTGGGAAGACCTTTTATGTATACTGCAGGAGTGAAGATTGATGTGAAGAAAGGCACTCTTACTTTGGAATTTGATGGAGAAGAACTTTCTTTCAATCTTTCTAATACTATCGAACATCCTGATGATTCTAAAGCTTTATATGCTATTGATGTTATTCAACCTTGTGTGCAGGATATTCGTGAGCTTAATGGTAAAGACCCTGGAGATATTGAATGGATAGATACTGTAAACTTTGGGTCTAACAAAAAATTTAAGTTGAATGGAAAAGATCCACCGGAAGTATGGCTTGGAGCATTAAGGGATAAAAATGGTGGAATGGATTTGAATAATAATAATGGATATCGAAAAAAATTGCAATTGCAGAAGTTTGGTGGATTTTGGTATGATGCTTATGAGAATGGTTGAAGAATTTGAAAGAAGTCTAGCTCAAGGACTTTAAACAAAGCGCTTCTTGGGAGGCAACCCAAGCAAATAAATTATTTTTATGCTATATATTTTGTCATGTTGATCATTATATATTTGGTATAATTTTGATTTGTTAATGGTATTTTGTTTGTGATCTTGTAGGTTTGTAGATGTGAAGATGGAAGATTGATAATTTTTTGGGAACAATTGGAAGTGTTTGAAGGAGGATTTTTAATGGAGGAGGAATGAGTATTCATGAGTATTCAAGTTGATTACAGCAAGGAAGATACCTCTTAATCATGCCCATGCCCAAATTCCAGACTAGCAGGTAGCCCTTATTCATGGCCGTGACCAAGTTGCATCTCCCAAGCTGTGTAAAAAAAAGGAGTTGAGACTTTATTTTCCAGAGAGGTACACATCCCTTATTCATGCCCATGATTAAGAGCCACTTGCCAAGCTGTTTTGAAGGCCAATTTTCAGCAAACTTAGTCTCTTTAATCATGCCCATGATCAACTCACACCAACTCCCCTGAAATCACCAACTACTTCTTTCCCTCATCACCCAATTTCTTTTTCTCTTTCTTCCCCAATTATTTTCTTCCCCTTCCCCAATTATTTTCTTCTCCATCTTCTCTTCTTCCCCAAATCCCACCACCCACCACAACCATCTTCTTCCTCCTCATCCAAAATCAATTGAAACTTTCAACACCACCACCATCATTTTCTTCTTCCCCAATTTTTTCAAATCCCAATTTTTTCAACACCCAATTTTTTCTTTCTTCTTCCCCAATCCCACCACCATCTTCAACCTCATCCACCCACCTTCGCCGGAGCACCACCACCTCGTCGTCCGGCCGCCTCCACCCTCACCGCCGCCAGTCGCCGCCCGTCGGGAGCCACCACGCGCCGCCCCTCACCGCAGCCGCCTCAGCCCAGCAGCGCCGTCCCTCATCTCACCTGGATCGGCCGCCGCTCGCCTCCACCATCGCGAATCCGGCCACCTCCCGATCGCCCGCCCGTCGCCGCACAGCGCCGCCGGATCCGCAGCCATCGTCGTCTCTCTCCCGTTCTTCAGTCGCGCCTCTCTCTCTTCGCCGGAAACCACTCGCGAGCCACGCCCCTTCGCCGCCGCCCCTCCGTCATCTCTCTCTCATCCTAAACCTCCGTCCGCCGCCAAACTTCGTCGCCGGAACCCTAACCTCGCGCCGCCACTGTCCGCCGCCCGTCCTCGTCGTTTCCGCTCGCCGCCTCCAGTCAACGCACCGCACCACCACGTCGCAACCACCGCCACCGCTCGACGCCGGATCCAACACCTCTCGCCGACAGTCGCTCGACCACCGCCCCCCGGCCATCTCACGCGCCGCCGCTACAGCCTCCTGCAGTCCAGTCACCACCGCTCGCGAGCGCCACCGACAGCGCCGCCGCCTCCACTTCCCTGAACCTCCGCCGGCCTACCTCCTGTTCATTTCGATGCCTTGGTTTGGCTTTCACTATCCGGGTAATCTCATTTCAATTTTTGGAAGTATTGGACTATGGTAATTTTTGCTTCTATGGTATCTCTTGTCTGGTTGAATTACAAGAAAAATATGCTCTAGCTTTTCTGGATTTTCTGTGATATCCCTGTGTCGATTGAAAATTGATTGTGAAAAAGTTTGTTGTTGTGTGAATTGGAAACTGTGAAAAGAGCATACCTTTGGTTGATTGCTGACATTGAGAAGTTTGATTTCTTATGAATTGAATACTGAGAAAAGTGCATACTTTTGGGCTTTCTATGTTTTGCAAGATGTGGAATTTCTCTATCATTGGAAAGGAATTTTTTTTGTCTAGAAATGATACTGCTTGGGAAGTTTTCTGTGTGCAGGGATTCAAAAATATCAAGTAGTCATGTTCAAGCATTTCAACATTCCACCATGCCGTGCCATCAAACCCCTCATGAGTTTCAAGGGGAAGTTCTCTTCCTTTATCTTTTTAATACATTGAGGACAATGTAGACTTTAGGTGTGGGGGAGGAACTATCTATGCATTGCTTGCCATTTTCTGTGAAAAATTTAAAAAAAAAAATTTAATTTAAAAAAATATTAAAAAATTAAAAAAAAAAAATTCAAGTTGTTTTATTTGAATTTTTTTATGAGAATTTTTTTGTGAATTTGATGTGAATAGGTGATTGAATTGAGTTTATGAGGTTTAAGTTGACAAATCTTTTGAGTATGATTGATGATTTCTGACATTGAACATGTGAAGCCAACTATTTTGTGAACCATGTGAGAATCTGAGCCTCTTTCCAAAATGCTTGATTGTTTCAAAAAAAAAAAAGAAAAATACACTTATCTCAAGCTTTTGGAAATTTCTTTCTTGTGTGAATTATGTGGTAATCATTTTGACATTCTAGAATTTGAATGATTATACATGTTGAACTTGCATTGATTGAATCCAATATTTTGAACATGATAAGGGCATTAGGATAAACCTTTTTAGCATTCTTGTTGGCCTTAACCCATACTTCTATCCCTAGTTTTCCACTTTGAGCCTTTTATCAATTTTCTTTGTTTATATATAACCCTTAGCCTATTAAGCCTTTTCTTTTTGTCATACCATTGCTTTCGAACCCTAGTGATTGGAGTACTTTCATAAGTCATTATGGTTGAATTTTTGTGTTGGTTGCGGAAAAAAAAAAGATTTATATAAAAAAAAACTTAGAAATTGTGTTCTTTTGGAATTCTCAAGGTATTTTGTTGGATTCTTGTAGTACTTGGTCGATTGTAAAAAATGTTTGTATATATATATTCCCCTAAAATAAAAAAATAAAAAAAATACAAGGGCAGTGGATGGATATAGCTTGACACGTGTTCCTCTGACCTCAGTGTTATGAACATAGAGTTGAAGTTCCGTCTGCACTTTTCAGATTGTTGAATTCCTCTAATAAACATGTCTAAGCTATTGAAGCCCACGAAAAAAAAGAAAAAAAAAAGAAAAAAAAAGAAAATAAAATAAAAAAAATAAAAGGGGATATATGTTTGGCAAGTTTTGTTTTTGTTTTGGTTTATTGCTTGAGAAATTTTGGGATTGTTTGGAAGTTGTATATAGATGATCCTTTTGGTTTGTTTATTTTAGAAAAACTTTGGGAGGATAGAATAGATGTAATTTTTGTTCTTTTGAACCTCTTGGTTTTGTTTTGGTTTGGCAACCATGATGTGCTATAATGTTTTCTATGATGACTCTTTGGAAGTACTTGCATTCACTTTAGCCTTTTTATTCCCTTTTTCTTCCTACCCCAACCATGGCCCCGTTATTACCCTTTGTGAAAGACCCTTAGATTCTTAATGTTGGATAATATATCTTTGCATGGGAAATGTGATTTTCATTCAAGCCTATGGGATTTTCATTTTGATTTATCACTTGAGTGCTTATATGTTCAACCACACTTGATATTGAGAGGAGTACATATACTTTATCCTTGAGAGGTGTTGGCTTAATATGTTTGATGTTGGATTAATTTGATTGTACTTGAATGGACTTGTTGATTTTAAACTCTCTATGATTTAATTTGGTTTCTTTTGACTCTATGCTTGAGGGCAAGCATACTTTAGGTATGGGGGAATTTGATAGCGTGAATTTTGTGCTTGTTAATAACATTTATTTTGGATGATTTTATGGTGATTTTGGTAGCACTTTACTCTTGTTGTGTTTGTTTTGTTGTTTGTAGGAAAATGGCATGGCAATGGAAAAATTAGAGCAAAGTGGATGAAAGAAGCAAAGTTGGTAGACAAGCCCATCCATTACACAACCACAAAGAAAGGGACACATTACCAAAAAGAAGAAAAGAGGGAAGAAAAGCCAAACAAGGGAGAAGAAAAAGAAGAAAGGGACAAGCAAGAAAAAAGTGGAAGAAAGAAAGAAAGAGACATGCAACCATGACTTCCCTAGTCATGACCATGACTAGATAAAAGACCCAAGCCCATTACACAATTAAAAGAAGAGAATTGGGGAGTGGTCACTTTCACTTGAAAGTGATGGCATGAGACTTTTGAGCACAAAGTAAAGACTTTGTGAAAAGAAAAAGTAGAAATGAACAAAAATAAGAAAGACTTGTGAGGAGGGAGAAATAGACCTTTGGCCAAGAAAAAAAGAATAAAAAGGGAAGGCCAAAAAAAGAGAGCAAGAAGGGATAAGAAGAGAAGAAGGAAAAAAGAAGAAGGATAGCAAGAAGGAAAAGGAAGAAAACTCATCCATCCTCATCTCTTCTCTTGGTTTGGTTGTAAAATATCTTCTTTACATTTGTTTTCTTTTCTATGGATTTAGAGTAGTTTTTCATTTTCTCTAGTTTAAAGACTTGATTAAGAATGGCTTTTGGAATTTGTGAGATGATGTAATTTGTGAACTATGAAACTTGATGTTTGTTGGTATTTATGCAATTTCTATGTTTAAGGTTTACTATTGTTGAATTGGATGAATGTTTAGGGCCCAAATATTTGTCTAGTTTGATAATTGATTGCCAATTCAATTTGGGTATCCGTAATTGTACTTGAATTGAATAGGTGGTAACCGGGTTGATTAGTTCCTTCCCGGGGAATTGTATAATCGAATTGTGAATTACTCCGCGTAGGTAGTAATTGGTTCGAATCAGGCTTTTCTAGATTATAATGCAATTGGACAACATCTTCTACGGGCGTACCTAGGAGTGTTAGTTTGATTAGGGGCAATTAACGGGCGTACCTTAATTGTCTAAACTGAAAGGAAAAGTTGGTTGTCTAAGCGGACCTGACAACTATAACTGGTTTATCAATTGGCACAATGTTTATGCATCGATGATCTTATCCAAATGCCATTCCAAATCAATATTTGAACTAGAGGTTTTTAATTCCAATACTTTGTTTTAAATTTATGTTCTTGATCTCACTCATCATTTTCATAGTTTGTAGAATTAATTAACTTTTTAGTTCTTGTTATTTTCTTCTTGTTCTCAAAATACAAACCCCCCCTTTTAAATATTGTAAATATTATGAGAATGTGGTATTCCAATCCCTGAGGACTCGACCCTTGTCACCGCTATACTATATTTATTTTGTGCTTGGTGACACAGGAATTAAATTATCTTTTGCAGCTATACGACAAGCTGCCAAATGTTATGACCATTGAATCTACGGTATTTGATGAAATACGCAGTGCTCAACCAGGCGACAAAAAGCTTGAAAGGATCAAGAAGAAGGTTGCTGAAGGAAAAGCAATTGGTTTTGCAATCCATGAGGATGGAAGCATTCGCTTCAAAGGGAGATGGTGCGTACCGCATAAATGCGTAGAGCTAAAACGAAGATTAATGGAAGAAGGCCACAACACCCCGTATTCAGTACATCCAGGGGGTGATAAGCTTTATAAGGATTTAAAAAAGGTTTATTGGTGGCCAAGGATGAAGAATGAGGTTGTTGAGTTTGTGGCTAGATGTTTAACCTGTCAAAAGGTTAAAGCAGTACGTCAGAAGCCCTTAGGACTCATGAAACCATTGGAAATCCCGAGTTGGAAATGGGATAGTATATCAATGGATTTTGTTTCAGGACTACCACGATCACCAAAAGGAATGAATAAAATTTGGGTAATTGTTGATAGATTGACAAAGATTGCGATCTTCATACCAATGAAGGATACATGGTCTATGGATCAATTAGCAAGAGCATATATCAATAACGTGGTTCGACGACATGGAGTGCCACATGATATAATCTCTGATAGAGACAGCAGATTTGTCTCTCATTTTTGGACCAAGCTGCAAGAAGCTCTTGGTACCCAAATTAAAATGAGCACCGCTTTTCACCCGATGACGGATGGACAAACAGAAAGGACAATCCAAACACTGGAGGACATGCTGAGAGCATGCGTTCTTGAATTTAAAGGAAGTTGGGAAAGGCATCTACCTTTGATAGAGTTCTCTTACAATAACAACTATCATGCTAGTATAGGTATGGCACCGTTTGAGGCACTCTATGGACGCAAATGCCGAAGCCCATTATGTTGGGAAAAATATGAGAATTCTATTGTGGTTGGGGCGCAACTCATTGAAGACATGGCCCAAAAGATCAAGATGATCCAAGGGAAAATGAAGGCAGCACAAGATCGACAGAAAAGTTATGCCGATGTTAGGCGACAAGACCTAGAATTTCAAGTTGGAGATAAGGTTATGCTGAAAATATCACCTATGAAAGGAGTGATGTGTTTTTGGAAAGCGAGGAAAGTTAAGTCCTCGATATATTGGACCGTATAACATTCTGGAACGAGTCGGAACCCTGGCATACAGACTAGCCCTACCGCCACAACTATCTCGAGTGCACAATGTGTTCCATGTTTCACGGAAAAAAAAACCCCATTGGTCCCATAAGTATCTCAAATTTCGGATTCAGTCCCATATTAATTCGATTAACACAATCAGTCCATTAATTATTCTAATTTTTGCATAATCCATCCAATAGCCCCTTAATGACCCTGTTATGACTGATGTGGGCGCTCCATTAAGGAAACTAATTATATTGACCAATTTTGACCCTCCCAACTGCCATTTGCACATGCCACATTGGCATTTGACTACCCCATCCCAAGCCTCAACAACTGCCCGCCGCATGGATTCATGCCGAAAATAGCCCGCCGACGACGACAGCAACCGGAGACCTGGCGTCGTCCTCCCTTGGCAGCGAATGAATGTATCCGGTTTCCTTATCATGGTGTCTCTACATGGCAACGAGCAAAATCACCAAAAAAAATTCACCATAATTGAATCACCAAAAATCCCCTGAAAGCAAATACCAAACTCTCCAATTGAAGTGCCCAAATCACCTATACAAAATTCGATAGTAAGCTGTTGTTAAACTCGAATTGTCACACTATACAGGAACCTGTACCCGTGGCTATAATCATAAAAAAATCCCCAAACTGAGATCACCAAAAATCCCCAAATTCCCGTGCTATAATCATAAAAAAAATCCCCAAATTGAGATCACCAAAAATCCCCCAAATACAAATCCCCAAATTGAATCACCAAAATCCCCAAATTGAATCACCAAAAAAAAATCTCAAAAATTCAGATTCCCAAATTGAATAACCAAGAAATCCCCAAATAGAGCAACACGATCCTGTTGAATCCCAAATTGAATACAAATCTTGAACATGTCCCCAAATGGAATCCTCAAATCCAAATCCCTAATCTCAAAAACTGGAGGAGGC